>VWND01000019.1:0-430000 GCA_009599575.1 Blumeriella jaapii | reverse complement strand
CCTCCTCTCGCGCCATGAGGCTCACCATCGCCATCCAATTCCCCAGCCCGACCTCCAGACACTCCCGGCACTTGGCCTGGCCCGCCCGGTCCACCGCCGGCCCGCGCAGCTGCTCCTCCGCGAGATCGACGGCCTCGCGCGTCCAGGCGAGCCCGTCCTCGCGGCTGCGCGTCGAGAGCCGGGACGCGAAGAGGATCTCGCCGATGTAGGCCATGAGGCCCGCTTCCTCGCAGCGCTCGCCGGGCGTGCGCAGGGGCGACGAGGTGCCGTCGTCCGGCGGCGGCGGGAAGCGCGGCGGCGCGACGGCGGAGCGCAGCGCGCACCAGACCGCGTGGAGCCGGCTTGCTCCGGCGGCGGCGTCGTCGGGGGCAGGGCGCGCCTCGGGCGCCGCGGGGACGTCGGCGAGCGCTCTCCTCGCAGGACGGCGAGGAAGATGGGCAGGGCGAGGGCGAGGTTCGCGTTGACGGCGTGGTGCACGCCGAGCGCGGTGGCGACGGCGAGCGTGTTCGCGCTGGGCCGTCCCGACTCGAGGTCGACGAGGCCCGTGGCCGGATGGATGGCAGGCCTCGAGCTCGGCGCGCTGGCGTTGGCCACGTCCACGGCGCGCTGGTACATCTCCCGCGCGCGTCCGGGGAGCTTCTTGTAGTCCAGCCACACGGCGTAGGCCACGGCGGCATCGATCCGCTGCCTGTCGGTGAAGCCCTGCGTCGTCAACAGGCGCTCGTAGAAGACGTCGGGCTTCTCAAAGGCCGGCTCGCAGTCCTCCTCGCGCGGCGCGCTCGCCGTGTGCGGAGGCACCGGCCGCGGTCGAGGGTTCGACGGCCCCATGGCCGTGTTCGCCGGAAACACCAGGGCCCTCGTCTTGTCCCTCACGTACTCGTCCAGGTGCTCGGCCGCGCGCGCGGCGCCCATCAAGCACTCGTAGTAGCCTCGCCGCCACTCCTCCGACTTGGCCGTGATGTCGTATCCCGTCCTGGCCGCGGCTCGCGCCCCATGCCGGCCTCGTCCGCAGGCCGCAATCGCGCGCCCTCCATGGCCGGGTCCTCCAGCCGCACCAGCATCCACTTGTAGCTATTCCCCGTCTCCACCCAGTCGACGAGCTTCGGCCCATCCTTCCCGTCACAGCCCTCCTTCCAGCGCGCGCTCCTCCAGGTCCAGCGCGTGAACCAGCCCCATTCCGCCGGGCTGGGGAACCGGTGGTTGAGGTACTCCTGCTGCACGCCGAAGGCCACCGCGGCGAGGGCCAGCGAGCCGGCGTAGAGCGCCATGGACCACTTGCCCGCCAGGTAGAGCTCCTCGCGGATCCAGCGCCTGGTCTCGGTGCTGAGGAAGCGGGCGACGGGGCGCCGGCTGGGCGACGCGAGGAAGGGCATCTGAGGGCGGACGGAGCGCGGCGCGAGCCGGTTGTGGGTGAAGAGGCGCGGCGACGGACATTGGGGAGGACGGAGAGGACGGAGGAGGAGTCGTCGGCTGCTTGGGTGCTGAGGAGGCATGTTGTCGTGGTTTGGGTGGTTTGGGTGGTTGAGGCTCACGGTTGTTGTTGATATTTCGATGTCGCTTCGCGAGCTGGCCGGCGGCCTCAGGCCATCGTCGTCAGGCGCTTTAGCGAGCCACCCTCCTGCTGCATCTGTCCATGTCTGGCATCGACGAGTGGCCGTGTTGGGTGAGGGTATCGCTTTTCCATTGCGATCACATAGCATTCTAGTCTCTCTTCTACACCAGCCTACTTCGTTGAATCGGGCTCCGGACTTCCTCTCGCGGACCACAGCTTCTCATCAATCTCGGCCGCGCCGCCCACCTGTTGCAACGCACGCGGAGGAGCAGCCATGGCCCACGCAGGTGGTTTCTCATCGATGCATGAATGGTATATGCTTTTCCGCGTCTTCTACCCTACATCTTCTAGGGTAGGAAGGTGGTGCTCCTTGGAAATCCAAAATTCGAAGAACGAACACGTTCTAGCCGTCTGACTGTCGTTCGGCTAAATGTCAACACGGAAGACAGCTTAGGGTGGAGAATCACGTGGCCGACTACGGCGTGTTGCGTATCTCTCTTACACGCACGCTGATACAAAAGCCGATACATGCTCTCCAAATAAGAGAGAATCAAACCAGAGATCATTTTCAGTTGCGTGGCGGGGGTAAATTAATTTCCTCATGAGACAGGCTCTAGAGAGTCCTCAACAAGCATAGGTACCAAACGCGGTCTTTACTAAGAATTGTCCATCGTTTCTAGCTTCGAGTGAGAGCTCAAAGAAAGGACGAAAGGAAGAAAGAAAGAAAGGAAGAAAGAAAGACAGAAAACGCTTGCTCTTGATTGGTTCGTATATTCGTTATGTTTACCTGTTCTCATCTACTCTATTCTAATATAACTTTTGTCTATCCCGACCCCGCCCAATCTAGCCCAGCTTAAAGCACCTCGACACTGTTTAGTCGAATCCAACCTGAACCTCGTTGAACTCAGCTCAGACCGACGCAAGGCAAGCTTGGCTGAGGCATCCCAACCGACGACAAGAGAAGACGAGAGAAGAAAAGCGAGCCGGAAAGGCAGATGGGTGGGCAAGCTCTCAAAGGGACCGAAACGCCTGGTATATGCCGAGCAGAACGAGGAAAGACGACGGCGCGCACACCCCCCCTCAAACTCCGCATCGAGCTCAAGATCGCGGAGAGGGCGCACGGGAAGAGGCAGCAGGAGGGGGAGAAGAGGCGAAAGCGGCCGTCTCACAGGCGCGCACTACCTCCCCCGCAGTCCTGAGCAGGACATCCATCCAGGCCAACGCGGCCCCGTCCTCCGCGCCCCCTTCGTCTCCCAGCTCCGAGACTGAGTTCCGGCTGGGTGAAGTCGAGGCCGGCGTGGGGCTCGCTGTCGCGAAAGAGGGATCCATCTCGCCCATCAAGCCCAGGATACGCAGCCGCAGGCCCGCCTTGAGGGTCGCGACGCGCAACGCTGCGTGGCCGCCGCAGCGCGCAGAAGCAGCGAGCTCCAGAAGGGGGTGTCCCTCCACTTCTTCGCTCGCGCCGGCGCCGCCGCCGCGGCGGGGAGCGAGGCGACGAAGGTGTACGCGAGCATGTGCGCGTAGAGCTGGGAGCGCGCCGTCTCGCTGCTGGAGGGGAAGATGCGCCGCAAGGGCTCGAGATCCGGGGTCGGTTGCTGGGCGGCCGAGGGCGCGAAGGAGGAGGAGCGCCAGGCGGTGGTGGTTTGCGCCGGGGGGGCCGTGTGGCGCTGTGAGGAGGAGGCTCTCGTGGGGTGAGGGCCTGGGTCTCGGTTGGTGTGAGGCTTCATCGACGGGATGGGGTCGCGAGGGCGCGAGACTCGTGGCTTGGGGGTGTGAGGTGGGTGGTGATGCGTGGGGTGATGCTTGGGGTGAGCGGACACCGGATTCGGACAGCCTGAGAGCCAGGCGGATGGCAGGTATGCAGGGCGTGTCGAGGGCGAGCATGGTCGCGGGAAAGCTGACCACGGCCTCCTCGAGGTCGGAGAGGATTCTGGTGCTGTCAGGCGCCTCAATCGTCGAGGATTGCAAGGACAGCCGAGCTGTGAGGGCGGGATCGACGTCCTCTCCTGTGCTGCCGCCGCGATAGGAGCAACGAGCCGTGACGGGCGGCGCGGGAGAGAACTTCGGGGTGAAGGGCGGACTGAGCATGGCCAGATCGCGAGACCGCCGGGGGAAGATCCAGACGGGCTCGGGCGGTTCCTGGTAGTGCGAGCAGCGGTTGTCGTCGAACTCCCATTCGCCGGTGGGCATGTCGAGTGAGCTGTCCGAAGAGGATGCCCAGCTGTCACGGAACTGCTCGCGGCCGAGAGACGAGCTGAGGGAGGAGACGCGAGGTGGGATGGTGTTCGCTGATGAGCGGGGATCGCGGTTCACTTCGATGATTTGAGCCCGGATCGGAGAGAGGATGGTTGCTTGGGCCTGGACGTCGTCAGTCAAGTTACGCTTGCGAGGGGACGAAGCACGCACCAGCACGTTGGACTCGTCTTCCTTCTCGTTGGCGATGCTGAGCCAGCTTTCGACACGCTGGTCTCGAGGTCGGAGGAGCGAGAAGCGACCGAACCGCGACGACGTTGGCGAGCTTGGGGGCGCACTGCTCGGCCAGGTTGCTTCATCCAGGAAGTACTCGCCAGAGCCGCGTTGGGAAGAGAAGGCCGAGCTACTGGGGATGTTGCTTTCGTCGCTTAGATAGGATACGCAAGAGACGTTGTTCCCCCCAAACGTGTTGGACTGGCTTGCAAACTGGGTCTGTTAGCATCTCTGCTGGCATGGGTTGGAGTCTTCTCATAACGTCCCTCGTCGTCGCCATTTCGCTTCTCAGCGTCCTTCACATGGCTGTAGTTGTGCACGAAACATGCTTCGTCGACCTGGGATCCAGGGCCGGAGCAGTTGCACCACACATCTTCTTCCGTGTAGTACGGGCGGCCAGGTAAAGGAGAGCCAGGCTCGTTGTAGATGGGCATGTCACGACGTCGCTTGCGAGGCGGCGGGAGCAATGATAGACGCAGACCGAGGTGGTTATGTGATCGGCTTCGGGCCTTGGGCTCTCCTGTCCGCAGCGACATGCCGCTGCCACTTGCTGACCTGGAACTTGTCCCCGACGAAGGCCAGTCGCTGGACTCTGGTAGCCGCCGAGAGCAAGAGCGGGCGGAGGCTCTTCATGCTGGCCACCGAGCAATGTGAGAAGGCTCGTCTCGACGTCGACGTCGACGTGTAGGCGTCTGTCGCCATGCTGTAGTTGTTAGGAAACATGCTCGCCGGAGTTGCTGGCGTCGTAGGGGCGGTGCTTGGTGGACCGGCATGTCCCCCCAGTGAGGCACGAGGGACATGATATATATGTCTTCCGTCGCCGCGGCATGCTCGCGCAGGGCGAGGGCCAGCATTCCGGGACCGATGACCGGCCTTTCCCACTGGAGCGAAGCACGGCGAATAGACGAACTCTATGTGAAATTCAGGCGGGGGGGTTGGAGTGGCTAAGAAGAGATGGGATGAGAAGTGACATCAAGAGAGAGAGAGGTAGAATGAGATGTCTCTGTTTGGACCACTGGCCCGGCGACACTGGCCCGGCGACACAGGCCACTACCGCGGGTCCCCTAGGCCCTACGATGAGAAGAAAAGTGATCTTGTCCTTGCTCTTGGCCTTGCTCGTGGCCTTGCCCTTGGCCTTGCCCATGGAATGTGAGACGCGTCACGTGAGCGTCCCAGAGCGTCCCAGAGCGGTCCGCCTGGGAGGACGAGCGAGCCCGAGACAGGCCAATCTTGCACCTCCACATGAATCTGGGGTGCCAGCGACAAGCAACGGCGTGCATGTTGCCTGACACTCGGCGGGAGACGCCGAAGAGACAAGACGAGAAGACCAGAAGACCAGAAGACCAGAAGAAGAGAGAGAAGCGTGCCACGACGGGGATCCGCTTGCGAGACAGAGCCCGACGCAATTCGAGAAAGATTGGACCCTGCATGCCTTCGACTCCCGGCCGGGACTTCTTGGATTTGGCATGAGTTCTTCATTATTCTGGAAGTTGGTGGTCGGACGGTGTCGAGGAGCACTGATGATGAGCGGGAGCTCGCTTCTGATTGTTTGTTGACACTCGGGCTGATTAGCGAGAACCGAGCACGCCGGAACAATGTCGGCACGAGGACCGGCTGAACGACGGGGCTAGCACGAAGCCGCGGTTTTCCCGCGGTTTTCCCGCCATCTTTGAATTTTCGACATTTTGATATTCCCAGCCTCACGCACATCACTCACCACCATTCTCCAACCACCACCACCACCACCACCACCACCATTCCACAACCACAACCACAACCACAACCACCGCCATTCCACAACTATCCCCGCCGCCATTCCACGACCGCCGCCTCCTCCGTACGACGGCGCACCAGTGCGCGAGGCAAGGGAGTCTCCAGCATCACCATCCAGCCGCGATCATGTTGTCCGAAGGCTTCGTCACCGCAATCCTGGCCCAGCGCCAGCCAGCCCACGCCGCCGTCGCCCAGGACAATGGCATCTACGTGCACGAACTGCAGCCCATCGCCGCCGTCTCGTCCTCCTTCAAGAAGAGCTCTGCGAGGGCCAACAGCCTGGCGACCAATGCCACCCACATCTTCGCCGCACAGGCGGACAAGGCGGTCGTCCACGTCTACGCGAGGGACACAGGCAAGCAGGAGGCCTTGATCGCCTTCTCCGAGCGCATTCACAGCATCAGCCTGCTCGATGATGGGGTACTGGCGTTGGGTACGGCCGAGGGACGGGCCATCTTGTGGGAGGTCGGTACTCTGCTTCACTGAACACCAGACGAGAGAGACGAGACGAGAAGAGAGAGAAGAGATGAGACGAGAAGAGATGAGACGAGATGAGAAGAGAAGAGAAGAGGAGCGGCGCGGAGAACAGCGAAGAGAAGGAAGAGAATACTGCTTGCTGACTCCGCGAAGGTTTGCACCGGTCGACAAGTCTCTACGCCCACGGCGCATTTGCAGCCAATATCATGTCTCGCTGGCAATCTTTCGCATCTGATCACCGGCTCCGACGACTCCAACATCCACGTTTGGTCTGTGCCACATCTCTTGGCCACGTCGGCGCGCGAGACAGTTGAGCCCCTCCGAACGTTGAGCAACCACCGAGCTGCTCTCACAAGCATCGCACTGGGCCACAGCGCCGGCGGGACCAATCTTTGCGTCTCGGCCAGTACCGACAACACCGTGGTGGTCTGGGACTATCTCGCGGGAGCTCTGCTGCGCACCTTTCTGCTCCCATCGACGCCGCGGTGCCTCGCCCTCGATCCGTGCGATCGCGCCGTCTTCATCGGCTTCGACGACGGCTGCGTGCAGCTGGTCGAGTTCTCGGCGGGAGATGCGACGCCAAACCAGCTCTACGACAAGCGCTTGCAGAACACGCCTGTGCAAGTCTCGCAGGCTCCATGGTCACCGCCGACGGATGCTGGCGCTGTGCTCTGCCTGGATCTCAGCTACGACGGCACGTCTCTCTTGTCAGGGCATGCTTCGGGCAAGGTGGTCCAGTGGGATGTCTCCCGTCGCGCCTTCGCCGCTGAACTCGCCGATTTGAATGCCCCCGTTACGAACCTCATCATGCAGCCGGTGTTCCCACCCAAGCAGCTCACCAGACCCTGGACCGTTGTCAAGCCCAAACTCGGCGAAAACAGCTACACGTACACGGCGCAATTGCGAGGCTCGCTCGGGAGAGCGGGAGGATACGGTCTCTCGCCCGGATTTCCTTCCGAGATGCTCGAAAAGGCCATCTGGAGCTTTTCAATCCCTGCGGCGTCCAACGTGCCAGCTTCGAGCGGAGATGATCTTCTTGCGAACGAGAATGCCGACCTGTGGAAACTCGTCAACGAGCAACGGGCACTTCAGAAGAAGACTTGGGACCAGTACACCTTGTTAAAATCTGGCGGGGTGAAATCGTAGCGACTGGGTGCCTTCTATCCGAACGTCTGATGCTCGAGGCTACCCTTGCAGCAACCGACGTTCATCTCTGTTCCAAACAAACCAACGATCATGCAGGGTTGCCATTTCTTGGCTGGAAGATCTCCAGGTGTCTGAGAGGCGATTGCAGCATCTGATGTCGCAAGGATCTACGCAGCCGCGCGAGACGAAAGCTTGGCCCAAATTTTGGAACCCTCGACAGCGATCAAGGTTGGTGTCTCTCTTGGATGCCGACTATGCGTTGCCACGTTCACCAACCCAATGTGTTTGGTAAACAAAGAGCCGTGGCATCTAGCCACTGGGATGTCAACGAGTTCGTAGCCCGTTACGCTTCCATTGCCATGGCTAAGTGCCACCTTTCCAACGCCGGCTACTTCTTGGAATTGTTTTAGCCGGCAGCTCGATCATCTTGCTCTTCTCGGCATTATCTAGTGTGCTGAAAGACTGCCGCCGTAGGGAAGTCTAAGGAAACAAATCCATTTTCCGTCATCCATCATCCATCTATTCGCCGCACCGGCAGTGGTCGCATCTGCGTCCCCCGTTATCCATTCGAGCCATGTAATTCATGAGGAACGTGATGACCCTCCGCATACAAAGTTCGACATTCCCGATCGTTTCCCGCAACCGCTCTTCCTATTCAAGTCGGCCTTACGCACAGGAGAATGCGTCAAACAGAAGAGTTACATAACGAAATAACGAAATTTCGCACTTGTAGTCCACGTACACCGCCAGCAGCGGTCTAAGCAGACGCTTGTGATTGATCCGTACCCCGCCATGAATCGATGGGTACCCCCTTCGGGCATGGCTGTTGCTCGGACATTGATCAGAAGCTAGTCACAACCTCAAAATTACAGAATTGCCTGGCCTTCAATGCTATTACCTCCCAGACTATTTCTACAAGGACGACGCTGGCCACGACCACTTTGCATGCCAGCAATACAGCACTGTCTCACGGTCACTTCAAGTACATACACCGTTCAACAAAAACCCGGGAAAACCAAGCACATCATGCACCCCTTGGATCTACCACTTCCCTCCGGGAAGTAAACAAAAGCCAGATGAGAACGATTCTCAACACGGAACGGATGTCCATCACACAAGCATCTCGCAAGAAGGGGCCACCTCGAGTGCACTAATCAGCTGGGTCTGTGCCAAACAGCGGGATGAGCCGTAGCCAGACGCACACATACAAAATCTATGCTCCTCTCTAAGATGTCGACTTTTTCTTTCTTCGTTCTTATCTTCACGAAATTCTTACTATCCTTGTAGGTTTCTCACCCTCCGTCATCCTCCACACAGCAGTTTTTTCAATGCCCGTGGCTGCTTCCAATAGCTGATTTCCCGGCTCCTTCAAGTAAACAGAGGTAATGAAGTACTTTCTCGACGCTTGGCCCCGAGCCCAAAGCCGCGATGCGCTCCTCGGAAGGAAAGTCTTGCATCTATCACTCGGAACGGCCTCCTCCTTGGCACACCTGATGGCGTCTTGTGAGATGTCTCCCTCCCGCTTGGCATCCGCGCTCTTCTCGCTTGCGCCCTCGTGCAGGTCTTGCATGTCGTGAGCAGCCATGGTCGCGGACTCGGTTGCTCATGGCGATCACGCGCGTCGTTGACTTTCCGAATGGGCCCGCTCGGCGATCGAGGGAGGGTGAAGTGAATGCTCGTGGGGTGTTGGTAAAGGGTTTATGGATGAATCGCAGCGGATAAATAGCTATGTAAGGAAACGTAAAATTGTTGTCTGCGCAGCGGAACGTTTGTTAATGTTTTTTGATAAACGCTTTTGGTATATCTGTAAAAAATTCTCAGCTCAAAAATAGCTATTTAAAAAAAAGATCAAGCATATTGAAAAGCTTTTGATAAACGCTTATAATATCTTTGCAAAAGATTTGATATCTTTCAGCTTAAAAATTGCGATGTAAGAAAAAATAAACTTGTAGTACGGCAGGGCAGCGGAACGTTTATTAATATGTTTTTAATAAGCGCTTATGGTATATTTGTAAAAAAGATTTGTATCTCAGCTTTAAAATTGCTATATAAGAAAAAATAAGCTTTTTATGCGGCAAAGCAGCGGAACGATTGTTTAAAGTGTTTTTGATAAGCGTTTGTGATATGTTTGTAAAAGATTTGATATTTTTCAGCTTTAAAATTGCTTTGTAAGAAAAAAATAAGCTTATAGTACGGCAAGGCAGCGGAACGATTGTTAAAACGTTTTTAATAAACGCTTATGGTATGATTTCAAGAAATCTTTGTATTTTTAGCTTCAAAATTGCTATATAATAAAAATTTAGCTTGTAGTGCGGCAGGGCAGCGGAACGATTGTTTATATGTTTTTGATAAGCGTTTATAATGTGTTTTTAAAAGATTTTATATCTTTCAGCTTAAAAATTGCTATTTAAAAAGGAACATCTGCCGTATAATATCCATCATATCACGCTCTTGATATTTCAGTTAGTATAATCCTGTGTCTTTTTGATTATGATCATCTCAGAGTTAATAATTTGAATATCTTAAATCGTTAATCATACTTCATGTCGCATAGCAATATGTGAATCCATACCGCTGTGTTTTTGGTATGCTGTCCTATGTCGAACCCCCCCCCCTTAATTGCTGCGTTATTTTATTTTAAACTAAGACCTATGATTTTAAAGCAACTGTCTAGTATTTCTAGATCAACTGTCAAGTGCACGCTTACTACTCCTATCAGGTACATTAAATAC
The DNA here is from genome assembly GCA_009599575.1 of Blumeriella jaapii. Classification (NCBI taxonomy): domain Eukaryota; kingdom Fungi; phylum Ascomycota; class Leotiomycetes; order Helotiales; family Drepanopezizaceae; genus Blumeriella; species Blumeriella jaapii. Next base: position 419,854 of record VWND01000019.1, on the reverse strand, counting down.
GCGTTGCTCCTATAACAGTAAAACAGCAGATTTCAGTTAATTCCTAACTCCAACCCACTATTTACCCTCCACACATTCACTGATCGTGATCTCTCCTCCACACTTCCAAGCTTTTCTCTATTCCGCATCACAAGATCGCAACCGGCGGCAGCGGAAAGCGTGCTCACGTATTCTTGCTTGTACCTGTCTTCGAACCCCGAGTCCGCCGTACAAGCCGATGCTGTGTTCGCAAAGATTGTTCATCTATCCTCGCTTGAAGATAGCTATTTCCTCGTTATGGAAGGATGCTTTCACGCATGAGATCAGATCCGCGCTTGCCTGCGAGCAGCGGTGTGGTCGCGTAGCGAGCGTCGCGGATATGTGTAGTCGAAGATCAAAATCTTTGCACTCAACTACCTTTAAAAAAGCTCCGCGATTGGGAAAGTGTGAAGTGCATATCAGTAGCGTGTACGTTCTCGGAAGATGGTAATGTGGATCTGTCCTCGAGCTTGATTTTTTTCTTTTTTTTTCTTTTTTCTCTATGAAAAATGGTAAAGTGTTTGCAGAGGTTTACATGTAGTCACGCTTGAATATAGTCAGTCACATCTTTTCAGAATCAACCGAAAAAAAAAAGACCATGATTGCTTAACGAAGTGTTGGTCATCTGGGGTAGATGATCCTAAAGCTCCTCTCGTTTTTCTTCCTTTCTTCTTCTCCAAATTCCATCGCTATCGCAAGATCCCACCCGCTACATGTGCAAACCACTATTCCTCTCCGGGGCTCATAACCGGGAACACTGCTCCAGGGCGCGAGGACTGTATGCCCGCCGCCGCGTCCAATGCATTTCTTGGGGCCAGGTGTTCACGCCGTAGATAGTGCGAAAGCAACTCAAGCCCACTTGCGCCAGAGACATGCCCATGCCCAATAACGACCGTTACGGCAACACTGGCAGCGCCAGTGCAGTTGCCCAGCGTCTGGCGCTGGCGGCCACAGGTTGCACGAGGACAAGCCAAGCTGGATGGGGCAGTTCCCGCGGCTTGTGGTCGAGGCGTGGATCAGAAACACGGCTCGATTGAAGATTGGAACGAGGGGGAACCGACGGCAGCTGGCGCTGGCAAGCCGTTGACAACGCGACCGGCGGCTCCCAAGTCCGCCGGCGGCAGGTTCGGTTGGATCGATTGCAGTGTCTCGAGTATGAAATGCGTGCCATGGCGGGGGCACCTGGGCCTGGGCCTGCTAGGAAAACCGCGGCCGCTACGGCTAGCCGCACAGGCTTGGTGCATCTGTGCCTGCCTTGTAAGTGGAGAGGTACTTGAAAGGTGCGGGAGTGGAGGGGGGAGGTAAGCAACTAAGGTACCTACCTATTGTTGGGTGTGAAGGCTGTGTTGTGGGAAGTGTTGGTTGTTGTTTTGGAGGAGAGAGAGCGAGGAGAGAAGAGGAAGGAGCTGCGAAAAGATCCACCCCGCATCACCTTTCTCGTAAGCTATGGTGAGACTTCGAAGATCCGAACCAAAACCTTGTCTTCAAGCCGGGCTTCTATCAGTCTGTCGATTTGTATGGTTTGGATCACGAGAAGAAAAGATGCATATTATAAAGATTCAGCAAGAGAATGCCCATCGAGACAAAAAAACACGCGAATGTCTATTGACTTTCCAAAACAAACCCCCACCACCTCCAAACGCCAGCTCTGACGGCCCCAAGAGACAGATCTGATTCTCCGAATATCCAAGGATATACAAAAGCTCTCCACGTCACTCGCAGACCTCTCAGACCGATAATATCAAAATCGTAAAAACTTACAACAGTAGAGTCCGACCACAGACTCGCTTCTCGCTTCGGATAAACGTCACAAGCGGGACGGACGTGTCAAAAGCATATATCATTTATTTATTCATTTATCCATCGAAATACAAATTACACCGTAAGAAACGCCAAGAAGGGGAACCGTACACTGGGACTTTTCGAGAATCTGTTCTGGGCTGCTTTCCCATGCTGCCTCGCGGGGCGGGCCCCGGGGCTGATTTCGCAACACGCCGTTCTTCGCGCACGAACGCGACGACGAGCGCTCGTCTGAGGTTCTTGCGATGCGATTTTCACAGTTGGAAGCGGTTGGCCATGGAGGTGTGAGGGAGCAGAACGTAGCGGCAACGCGTCTACGCTATTCAATCACGATCGATGCGTGAACCAGAGCGAGAGGGAGAGAAAGAGATACGCAGAGCGAAAGGAAGCGTCGGACTGCCGACGGAAGTATAGGTAGGTAGGTAGGTAAGAAGTGGCATTGTGGGTGCATGGAGGATATCAAAAGGATTCGCGTTCCGAAGCTGTACGTGTAGTACAGCGCAGTGCAGTACAGTACAGTACCTACCTTAGAGGAGAATGCTGGGTTTCTATAAACCGTGTATCAACGGTATAGTGAATATAAACCGTTGGCAGGTATCAATGATCACAGCTCGGTTTATAATTTTTAAACCGTGTAGAAATTTCAAACCGTGTAGAAACCGTGTAGAAACCGTTTAAAACGCGATTTATTAAAACAGCTAGCAGGGGGCTGCATACAGCTAGTAGGGGGGTGCATGAAGCTAGTAAAAGGTAAAAGCAGGGGGTAAACGCTAGTATATATTTGTGGCGGTGCGCCCTATTTCGTTTTATATACTATTACTAATCGGGATTAGACCTTATTTCCGTCCACTTTCATTTTGCGCCTGTCACCCCCGCTTTTCTGCGCCTGTCGCCCCCGCCCTTCTGCGCCTGTCGCCCTTCTGCGCCTGTCGCCCTTCTGCGCCTGTCGCCCTTCTGCGCCTGTCGCCCTTCTGCGCCTGTCGCCCTTCTGCGCCTGTCGCCCCCGCTCCTTTGCGCCTGTCGTTATAACCGATTGAAAAACTTAATAATTGCAAATCCAATAGTTAGTATAATATCTCAAATAAATAACACGTTATTTTCAATTTACTCGGATTACAAAACGCGTTGCGTTTGTTGCGCCTGTCGCTTTTGTCGCTTTGCAATTGTGACGATCTAATCAGTCGAAGGGCTGGAAGATCAGTCAACTGGTCGCCGTGTTCATATGGTATAAAAAACGAGCCTTTGGTTTTGTAACAAAAATATTCATTTAGAATTAACAATTGCAGAAAACAGAAATTGCTAAAAGAAAAAAGCTTTATATATATAATAATTTTTATAATTAATAAAAGATCCACCAGAAGACTAAAAAGCTTGCAACTATACGTAGTTACTAGGATGACACGAGGGGCAAACGAGTAAATCGTTATACTATTTTCCCGTCCGAAAAAAGCGCGCCTTCGAGCTTTTATCCATTGATACGTCACTATCCAAATAATCGTACGAATTTAAATCTTCGGAATATGCTTTCAGCCAATTTATAAGTTTTGTAGAAAAACCGGAAAGCTTTTTATACGCTAAATAAAAATCGCGTATTTTCAAGAAAACATATATAAAATCAAACGCGGAATACTACGTGAAATTTTTATTTAAGCTTATTTAAAAAGCTTTATACTAAAGGATTTTCCGCTACATTCGACAAGCGATTAATTTTTCGATTTCGTATTCAAGCTTATTAATTATATTAATAAATTCAAAAGCTAAATTAACCTGATCTGAAAGCGCGTCGTTAGCTGTTTTACGCAGTCGATTAGCGTGAAAAATTAAATATACGTTTATAATATTAAAAAAGTCTAGTTTAAAAACGTTATCGAAAATTTTAGCTACAATTTTAAAAAGGCCGTTTGTAAAATTGTCGAGCTTGCGAAAAGGCCGAAAAATCGGAAATAAACGCATATCGAGCCAAACGTAATCGCCAACGTTAAAATCGATCGCGCGGCGAGATTTATTCGCATTTTTTTTTATTTTATCGTGGATTTATTAAAAGTGCGATTTGGCAAGATTCTAAGCGTCGTAATAGCGGCGAGCGTACGCACGAGCTTCGTTTGCGTTTAGCTTATATAAAAAATTAAAAAAAAGGAAAGTATCGAGCTTTTAGTTTTAATTAATATAAAAAATATAATCGTATATAATTTTAAAAAGTGACAGGCCATTTAAACTTTCGTAAAAAAGGATTATTTAAGCGAAATCCATTATTAAAAAAAATTCGTTCCAATCGTTTTAATAAAAATTTACGAAAGGTCGAAAGCGTTTTTGCAAATATTAATTATAAATTTCGGTCTAACCGTCGGTTTTAAAATAAACGGCTATCGAAAGCTTTAATTGCGTATCGAATATTTTGTTTAATTTAAACCAAAAGGTAAATTAATACTAAAGGCCACGATCGCTAATAATACTTTTTAAAAAGCCAAAATACTTATATACGTGGAATATATACAATTTGGCGAGCTTCGAACGTCGATATTTTTATAGCAAAAGATCGAAATAATCTATTTAAAAAAACGATTTATTATTACGAATACGTTATCGTAACCGTATTTGTTTTTATTAAAACTGCAAAAGTTTATTATAACGTGCTTTCAAAAATAATCAAAAACAAAAAAAGGCTGAAAAAGGCCGGAGCGTTTATTTTTTAAAACAAAACTTTTTCGATAAACGTAGCAATTGCGATAATATTGTTTTACAAAAGCTGTTATATTTCGCTAATAATATTGGTCCGAAAGTAATTGCGTAGTTTTGCGAACGTTAAAATAAACGGTAAAAATCTGGTCGTGTATTTCTTATATAAAAGCCAAACGAAAATAATCGACGTCTGATATTATTAAACGACCGTAATATAGCAGCAAATCGCGTTTAAATATATACGAAGTATTATTATCGTTCTTTTTCGTAACGTTTCGTACAGCTTTTTTTCGGAAGGCCATCAGACTGTTAGCTGTGCGATTAGCGTGGAAAAGCTGGTTAACGATACGAAGTGCGGAAAAAAAATCAGCTATTTCAACGATAAAAACAGCTGTTTCGAAGGCCGTAGAAAATCGAAGTTTTTTAATTAAAAGCGGTAATTAATTTAATCGGCTCGAAAAAAAATTTGCAAGCGCTAAGTGCGTTTAAAAGAGTTTTAACGGTCGAATTCGTTCGTACGACGTATTAATACGTTAATCAAAAGATTGTGTTTATCTGGTTTATACGTAATAAAAAAATTGTAATCGGCGAGAAGTTCGGCCCAGCGTATTTATCGAGCGTTTAAAAATTTAAAAATTATAAAATATTTAAAAGCTTTATAATTAATAATTATTTTGATTTAATAAATTAAATTAATTAATTTAGCACGAAAATTGCTTAAAAATCTTACGATTGCGAGCATCTTTTTATCGTATACGATGTAGTTTAGCTTTGCGAAAGCTATGATTTTGCTAAAATAAACGATTAAAAGCCAATCGTCGCTATAGAATTGTAAAAACACAAAAGCTATTACGCCGTCGAAAGCGTTAGTTTTTAATATGCAAAAAAGGTTTTGTCTGTAATATTATAATATTAATGCAGTAGTAAAAGCTAGTATAAAAAGGTCGAAACTTTTTTAATATTCAGAAATAAAATTGTAAAAAACGTTAGCTTTGGTTAAATAAACCAAAAGCTTTGCAATTATACCGTAGTTTCGAATAAAACGTCGGTAAAAATTACAAAAACCAAAAAAGTTTTATATATTTTTTATAATAATAAAAAGCTTTTAATAAGCGACTACGAAAACTTTTTCTAAATTTATTTTTAAGCTTTTAATCGAAATAATAAAGCTTAGGTAACGAATCCGTATAACGTTGAATTTAAATTTTCGAATATCGGCCTGTAATTCAGCGTCAGCGAGCTTTTAAAACATTTTACGAACGTATATAGCGTATTTCAAAAAGTCGGACGAATAAATAAAAATATTATTTAAATATACAATATAAAAATCGTTTAAATAATCGAAAAAAACGTCGTTTATATAACGTTAATATTGCGGATTTATTAATAAAGCCAAAAAATAGCATTTTGCATTTATAAACGCCGTAACGCGTACGAAACGTCGTTAGTTTTTTATTAGCGGGATTCATTCGAATTTTATAAAAAGCTTAACGAATATCGAATTTCGTAAAAATTCGCGCTTTCGAAAAACAAGCAAAAGTCTTATCGATAAAAAAAAAAAATAGCGATTTTTACGAATAATATTATTAAAAGCTCGATAATCGATACAAAAACGCAATAAACCGTCGGGTTTTTTAGCGAAAAGTATTAAAGCAGCGAAAAAAGCGGTAGAAAATTCGATAAAGCTTTTGTCAAAATTATTTTGCAAATAAATCTTAATAATTTCGAGCTTTAAAATCGATATTTTATATAAAAAAATGTATTTCAGCTTTTTTTCATTTATAATAAGCTCGATTTTGTAATCGTAAGGCCGGTGAAAAGCTGTAACGATCTAATCAGTCGGAGGGCTGGGAAATCAGTCAACTGGTCGCCGTGTTCATATAATATAAAACGAGCCTTTGGTTTTGTAACAAAAATATTCACTTAGAATCAACAACTGCAAAAAACAGAAATTGCTAAAAAAAAAAAGCTTTATATACATAATAGTTTCCACAATTGATAAAAGATCCACCAAAAAACCAAAAAGCTTGCAACTATACGTAATTGCTGGAGTGACGCGAGGGGCAAACGAATAAATCGTCACACTACCTCCCCGTCCGAAAAAAGCGCGCCCTCGAACTTTTATCCATTAATACGTCGCTATCCAAATAATCGTACGAATCTAAACCTTCGGAATACGCTTTTAGCCAATCTATAAGTTTTGCAAAAGGACCGAGAAGCTTCTTATACGCCAAATGAAAATCGCGCACTTTCAGAGAAGCGTATATAAAATCAGACGCGAAATACCACGTAAGATTTTTATTTAAATCTATTCAAAAAGCTTTGTACTAAAAGATTTTCCGCTGCACTCGACAAGCGATCAATTCTTCGACTTCGTATTCAAGCTTACCAATTATATTAATAAGTTCAAAAGCTGAATTAACCTGACCTAAAAGCGCGTCGTTAACTATTTTACGCAATCGACTAGCGTAAAAAACTAGATATACGTTTATAATACTAAAAAAATCTAGCTTAAAAGCGTTATCGAAAATTTTGGCTACAACTTTGAAAAAGCCGTTTATAAAATTATCGAGCTTACGAAAAGGCCGGAAAATCGGAAATAAACGCATATCGAGCTATACGTAATCGCCAACGTTAAAATCGATCGCGCGGCGAAACCTATTCGCATTTTTTTTTATTTTTTCGTAAGCTTATTAAAAGTACGATTTAGCGAAATTTCAGGCGTCGTAATAGCGGCGAGCGTACGCATAAGCTTCGTTTGCGTTTAGCTTGTATAAAAAATTAAAAAAAAAAAAAGTATCGAGCTTCCAATTCCAATTGATATAAAAAGTATAACCGTATACAATTTCAAAAAGTGAAAAACCATCTAGATTCTCGTAAAAAAAGACCATTTAAGCGAAATCCATTATTAAGAAAAATTCGTTCCAATCGTTTTAATAAAAATTCACGAAAAGTCGAAAGCGTTTTTACAAATATTAATTATAAATTTCGATCTGACCGTCGGTTTCAAAATAAACGGCTATCGAAAACTTCAATTGCGTACCGAGTATTTTGTTTAATTCAAACCAAAAAATAAACCAATACTAAGGGCCACGATCGCTAATAATACTTTTTAAAGGGCCAAAATACTTATATATATGAAATATATACAATTTGGCGAAGCCTCGAGCGTCGATATTTTTGTAACAAAAAATCGAAATAGCTTGCTTAGAAAAGCGATCTATCATTACGAATACGTTATCGTAACCGTGTTTATTTTTATTAAAACTGTAAAAATCCATTATAACGTGCTCCCAAAAATGGTTAAAAACAAAAAAAAGCTAAAAGAAACCGAAGCGCTTATCTTTTAAAACAAAACTCCTTCGACAAACGTGGCAATTGCGATAATATTATTTTACGAAAACTGTTATACCTCGCCAATAGTATTAATCCGAAAGCAATTGCGTAATTTTGCGAGCGCTGGGATAAACGATAAAAATCTGGTCGTACATTTTTCGTACAAAGGCCAAACGAAAATGGTCGACGTCTGATATTATCAGGCGACCGTAATATAATAACAGATCGCGTTCAAATATATACGGAAACGAAGTATTATTATCGTCGTTCTCTTTCGTAGCGTTTCGTACAGCTTTTTTTCGAAGGGCCATCAGGCTGCTGGCTGTGCGATTAGCGTAGAAAAGCTGGTTAACGATACGGAATACGAAAAAAAAATCAGTTATTTCAACGATAAAAACAGCTGTTTCGAAGGCCGTAGAAAATCGAAGTTTTTTAATTAAAAAGCGATAATCGATCTAATCTGCTCGAAAAAAAATTTGCAGGCGCTGGGTGCGTTTAAAAAAGTTTTAGCGGTCGAATTCGCTCGTACGACGTGTTAATGCGTCAGCCAAAAAATTGTGTTTACCTGGTTTATACGTAATAAAAAAATTGTAATCGGCGAAAAGCTCGGCCCAGCGTGCCTGTCGAGCGTTCAAAAATTTAAAAATCATAAAATACTCCAAAGCCTTATAATTAATAATTATTTTAATTTAATAAACTAAATCAATTAGCTCAGCACGAAAATTGCTTAAAAATCTCACGATTACAAATATCTTTTTATCGTATACGACGTAGTTTAGCTTTGCGAAAACTATAATTTTGCTAAAATAAGCGACTGGAAGCCAATCGTCGCTATAAAATTGCGAAAACACAAAAGCCACTACGCCGTCGGAAGCGTCAGTTTCTAATATACAAAAAAAGTCTTGCCTGTAATATTATAAAACTGATGCAGTAGTAAAAGTTAATATAAAAAGGTCGAAACTCTTCTGACACTTAAAAATAAAATTAAAAAAAACGTTAGCTTTAATTAAATAAATCAAAAGCTTTGCAATTATACCGTAGTTTTTAATAAAACGTCGGTAAAAATTACAAACCAAAAAAACTTTATACACCTTTTATAATAATAAAAAGCTTTTAATAGGCGACCACGGAAACCTTTTCTAGATTTACCTCTAGGCCTTTAGTTAAAATAATAAAACCTAGGTAACGGATCCGAATAACGTTAAATTTAAACTTCCGAATATCGGCCTATAATCCAGCGTCAGCGAACCTTTAAAGCACTTTGCGAACGTATATAACGTATTCCAAAAAGTCGGACGAATAAATAAAAATATCATCCAGGTATATAATATAAAAATCGTTCAAATAATCGAAAAAAACGTCGTTTATATAACGTTGATAAATTACGAGTCTATTAATAAGGCCAAAAAGTAGCACCTTGCACTTATAGGCGCCGTAACGCGTACGAAACGTCGTCAATTTTTTATTAGCGGAGTCCATTCGAATTCTATAAAAAGCTTAACGAATATCGAGCTTCGTAAAAATTCGCGCTTCCGAAAAACGAACAAAAATCTTATCGATAAAAAAAAAAAAGTAGCGATTTTTACGAATAACATTATTAAAAGCTCGATAATCGATACAAAAACGTAATAAACCGTCGGATTTTTTAGCGAAAAGCACTGGAGCAACGAAAAAAGCGGTAAAAAATTCGATAAAACTTTTATTAAAATTATTTTGCAAATAAATCTTAACAATTTCGAGCTTTAGAATCGATATTTTATACAAAAAAGTGTATTTCAGCTCTTTTTTACTTATAATAAGCTCGATTTTATGGTCGTAAGGCCGGTAAAAGGCTAGCTCGTTACTGGCGGCCTTAGAAAACACGTGTTCGAGATTTTTGTACTCCGAAGAAAAAAATTCGAAGAAAAATTCATTCGAAATTAGCTCCGCTAAACTAATTGAAAAAATCGAAATCGATATTTCATTAATCTTGAAACATTCGAAAAAACTGTGAAATTAAATTTTAAAAAAAATATTATACGTAAAGTCGTTTAATATTCTGTCGATCTCGTATAGGAAAATTAAAAACATTTCAACTGCTTTTTTTTGGAAATCAACTTAAAAACGTATGTAATAATTTGGCAAATAAAAATTGGATAAGCAGTAGATTAAAAGATTCGTTTTCGAACTGATCGTTTAAAAAATTCAAAAAATAGCTTATTTAAACTATCGATTATATTAAACTGAAAGGCTATCGCGGCGAAAATCTTCCTTCGGTTTTTAATATAACTGTTTTTCGTAGAACGAAAAAGCTGTTCTGACGAAAAAAAAAAAGAAAAAAAAGAAATAATAAAAGAAGGATCGGCAGCCTAAAAAAGTGATATAATTTTTTATATTATTCCATTGGCGTCGCTATCGAAATTAGCACCGCGAATAAAATTCGACTTTTTCGCGCTTCGCATAGCGTCGTAAATCTGCCATAATTAATCAAAGTTTTTGTCACGTTTTATAGCGTCGTTTTAATAGCGAGATTAAATCTTTCGGAAATGCAAATAAAAAACTTTAATACAACGAGCGTAAAAGACTATAAAAAAATAAAATTTCGGCCAATAAAGCTTGCGTTTATTACAATTTAATATAACTTAGTATTCGGCCAACCAAGCTTTTTCTAAAATCACACTATAATTTCCGAAGTTAATAATCAAAAAAAAAATAAACGATTGTATTCGATTATTAATAATAAAATTAAAAAGCGTAAAATATATAATTAAATAACCACGAATTCTATTATACCCTTTTACAAAAAAAAAAGCCGGAAAAAATTAAATTAAAAGTTTTAAAAAAAAAAAAAAGAATTTAATCAGCGCCGAATCGATTAACGCATAACCGTTCGCTTTAAAATCGGCGAGCGCTTTCACTTTGTACGAAAAGCTATTTTTAATAAATATAACGGGAATTATTAATAAATCGCCATCAAAAAGCTTTCGAACGTTAAAATAACGCATATCGCGCAATACGCCTAAAAAAAAGGCTTTGCTTAAGCCTGGGCGTTTTTCCGACTGGCGGGAAAACCTTCAACTTCCTTATATACGTTTTGAAAATCGTTTAAAAAAAAGTTTTCGTTTTCATTATTATTATTAAAAGGCGAATTTTCGGCCGGCTCGACCTCGTTTACACCTACCAGCCTGAAAAAGCCTTTTGGGTAAAACCGAAAATCGGCCCGTAAAAGGTCGTGCAAATTAGCCTCGAACCTTCTGATATAAAATAAAAAACAAGCGTTATCGTTAATCCGATCGAAAAAAAAAAAAAACGCCAAAAGGGACGTTTTGGCGTAAAAAAAAAAAAAAAAACAAAAAGCTAAAAAAAAACCTATAAAGCATTAAAACGATTTTCGTACGTACGATTTGACTCGTAGTACGCTTTAGTTAAAAATCTACCACTTTAATAAATAATAGATTTGGTTAAAAAGCGATTCGCGTATAAAAATTCGTTTAGCCAACTGATTTTATTTTTTTTATCGAACGGCGGTAAGCCAATCCTTAAAAATCGTTGTACGCGCCTATTCCAAATGCAGCTTTTCCCGTAGACGCTTTGGTATTTTATCGCGAAAAGCGTTTCGAAGCTATTTATTAATCCGTATTTAAACGTTCGCTGCGAAAATGAAAAATCGCAGATAAAAGCGCCAAAAATCGTCGTGCGTATTTATTATAAGCATTTTAAACTCGTTTTCGGCCCTTTAAACGTCGGAAAAGTCGGCCAGAAAATCGGCGATCTTTTTAACTAATTTTTCGGAAAAAATAAAATCGGAACGGTCCAAAATACGAAGGGTCAGAAACTTTTTTACCACGCCTTCGGTTTGATCGAATATATAATTTTTACGAAATCGATCGCCAGCGAAATAGTCGTAGTAAAATTCGAAATTATCGAAAATTTTAATTTCCTAATGGCGTGCTTTGTAATTTTTACTATCATTTAGTTTAAACTTAAGATTCGAAACGCGCTTTATACGAGCTAATCGAAAATCAGCAAATAAATAGAAATTATAGCGTTTAAAAAGCGCGCTAAAATCTTGGCCGTTATAAAAAGATCCAAAAAAAGTTCGCGAAAAGCGTGGAAATTGATCTGCAGCGTCTGTTGGTTAAAATAAAACGTTGCGAAAAAGAACAGCAGATTCGCGACTAGCAAAAGCACGTTCGATAAATTCTACCAAACGCTTTAATTAAAAGGTTTGTCGCAATCGTATAATTTTTAAAAATTGTCGTTCACGCTTTTGCGCTTTTTTCAATTGATTTTGCAAAAGTCTTAACTAAATGTTTTCAGCGCTAGGCTGCAAAAAAAAAATAGCAGGCGAAATGGTTGGCGCTCTGCCTTTTCTTTTATTTTTCTTTCTTCGGAAAAAAAACTGTTCTTTAAAAAAAAAAACTTCTGGAAAAAGCTTCTTCGCTAATTAAAAGAAAAAAAGTTATAATATAGTAGCAGAAGCTAAAAAGCTCTGTTAAAAAGAAGATCGTTAAACAAATGCTATTTTTCGCGAAATGCGGAAATAAATCTTTTCACGACCGGTCGATCACCTTAATATAACCCGTAAAAAATTCGAAAAGAAAAATAATTTACGCCGTCGCCAGCGTAAAAAAAAAATTATTAATAATATAACGATCTAATCAATCGAAAAACTGAAAAATCAGTCAACTAGTCGCCGTATTCACATAATATAAAAACGAGCCTTTGGTTCTGTAACAAAAATATTCACTTAGAATCAACAACTGCAAAAGGCAGAGGTTGCTAAAAAAAAAAAGCCTTATATACATAATAGTTTCCACAATTGATAGAAGACCCACCAGGAGACCAGGGAGCTTGCAACTATACGTAATTGCTGGGGTAACGCGAGGGGCAAACGAGTGAGTCGTCACAAAAGCTAGCTCGTTACTGGCGGCTTTAAAAAACACGTATTCGAGGTTTTTATATTCCGAAGAAAAAAATTCGAAAAAAAGTTTATTCGAAATTAGCTTTGTTAAATTAATTAAAAAGGTCGAAATCGATATTTCGTTGGTTTTAAAACGTTCGAAAAAATTATAAAATTAAGTTTTAAAAAAAGTATTATACGTAAAATCGTTTAATATTTTATCGATTTTGTACAAAAAGGTTAAAAACATTTCAACTGCTTTTTTTTTAAAAATCAGCTTAAAAATATATATAATAATCTAGCAAATGAAAATTAAATAAGCAGTAGGTTAAAGGACTCGTTTTCGAATTAGTCGTTTGAAAGATTCAGAAAAAGGCTTGTCTGAATTATCGATTATATTAAGCTGAAAGGCCATCGCGGCGAAAGCTTTTCTTCGGTTTTTAGTATAACTGTTTTTCGTAGAACAAAAAAGTTGTTTTAACGAAAAAAAAAAAGAAAAAAAAAAATAATAGAAAAGGGATCGGCAGCCTGAAAAAATGGTGTAATTTCTTGTATTCCATTAACGTCGCCATCGAAATTGGCACCGCGAATAAAATTCGACCTTTTCGCGCTTCGCATAACGTCGTAGGTTTGCCATAATTGGTTAAGGTTTTTGTTACGTTTTACAGCGTCGTTTTGATGGCGAGATTAAATTTTTCGAAGATGTAAATAAAAGATTTTAATACAACGAGCGTAAAAGGCTGTAGAAGGGTAAAACTTCGGCTAATAAAGCTTGCGTTTATTATAATTTAATAAAACTTAATATTCGGCCAACCAAGCTTTTTCTAGAATTATATTATAGTTTCCGAGATTAATAATTAAAAAATAAACGATTGTATTCGATTATTAATAATAAAATTAAAAAGCGTAAAATATATAATTAAATGGCCACGAATTTTATTATATTTTTTTACAAAAAAAAAAAGCCGGAAAAAATTAAATCAAAAGTTTAAAAAAAAAAAAAAAAAAGATTTAATTAGCGCCGAATCGATTAACGCATAACCGTTCGCTTCAAAATCGGCGAGCGCTTTTATTTTGTACAAAAAGCCATTTTTAATAAATATAACGGAAATTATTAATAAATCGTTATTAAAAAGCTTTCAAACGTTAAAATAACGCATATCGCGTAATACGCTTAAAAAAAAAGCTTTGCTTAGGCTTGAGCGTTTTCTCGATTAACGGAAAAGCTTTTAATTTTTTTATATGCGTTTTGGAAATCGTTTGAAAAAAGGTTTTCGTTTTTACTACCATTATCAAAAAGCGAATTTTCGGCCGGCTCGATTTCGTTTACATTTACTAACTTAAAAAAGCTTTTGGATAAAACCGAAGATCGGCCCGTAGAAAATCGTACAAATTAGTTTTTTTGAATTTTTTAATATAAAATAAAAAACGAGCGTTATCGTTGATCCGATCGAAAAAAAAAAACGCCAGAAAAAGCGTTCTGGCGTGGAAAAAAAGAAAAAACAAAAGGTTGAGAAAAAGCTTATGAAATATTAGAACGATTTTCGTACGTACGATTTGATTCGTAATACGCTTTGGTTAAGAATTTACCATTTTAATAAATGGTAGACTTGAAAAAGCGATTCGCGTATAAAATTCGTTTAATCAATTAACTTTGTTTTTTTTAACGAACGGCGATAAGCCAATTTTTAAAAATCGTTATACGCGTTTATTTCAAATGCAGCTTTTCTCGTAGACGCTTTAGTATTTTATCGCAAAAAGCGTTCCGAAGCTGTTTATCAGTTCGTATTTAAACGTTTACTGCGAAAATGGAAAATCGCAGATAAAAGCGCCAAAAATCGTCGTACGTATTTATTATAAGCATTTTAAATTCGTTTTCGGTTTTTTAAACGTCGGAAAAGTCGGCCAAAAATCGGCGACCTTTTTAATTAATTTTTCGAAAAAAATAAAATCGGAACGGTTTAAAATACGCGGAATCAGAAACTTTTTTGCTACGCTTTCGGTTTAATCGAATATATAATTTTTACGAAATCGATCGTTAGCGAAATAATCGTAGTAAAATTCGAAGTTATCGAAAATTTTAATTTTTTAATAGCGTGCTTTGTAATTTTTATTATTATTTAATTTAAACTTAAAGTTCGAAACGCGTTTTATACAAGCTAATCGAAAGTTAACAAATAAATAGGAATTATAACGTTTAAAAAGCGCGTTAAAATTTTGGCCGTTATAAAAAAATTTAAAAAAAGTTCGCGAAAAGCGTAGAAGTTGATTTGCAGCGTCTATTAATTAAAATAAAACGTTGCGAAAAAATAAAAGAGCAGCAGATTCGCGATTGGCAAAAGCACGTTCGATAAATTCTATCAAACGCTTTAATTAAAAAGTCTATCGCAGTCGTATAATTTCCAAAAGTTATCGTTTACGTTTTTACGTTTTTTTTAATTAATTTTACAAAAATCTCAACTAAACGCTTTCAGCGCTGGGCTGCAAAAAAAAGATGGCAGGCGAAATGATTAGCGCTCTGCTTTTTCTTTTGTTTTTTTTTCCTCGGAGGGAGGACTGTTTTTTAGAAAAAAAAGCTTTTGGAAAAAGCTGCTTTTTCGCTGATTAAAAGGAGAAGGAAGGTTAAAATGTAGTAG
The DNA here is from genome assembly GCA_009599575.1 of Blumeriella jaapii. Lineage (NCBI taxonomy): Eukaryota > Fungi > Ascomycota > Leotiomycetes > Helotiales > Drepanopezizaceae > Blumeriella > Blumeriella jaapii. The sequence goes on along the minus strand of VWND01000019.1, from coordinate 404,503 downwards.
CAGAAGCTGAAAAGCTTTGCTAAAAAAGAAATCGTTGAACAAAAGCCATTTTTCGCGAAATGCGAAAATAAGCTTTTTTACGACCGGTCGATTATTTTGATATGATTCGTAAGAAATTCGAAAAAAAAAATAGTTTACGCTATCGCTAGCGTAAAAAAAAAATTGTTAATAATATAACGATTTAATTAATCGAAAAGCTGGAAAATCAGTTAATTGGTCGCCGTGTTTATATAATATAAAAAACGAACCTTTGGTTTTATAATAAAAATATTTACTTAAAATTAACAATTGCAAAAGGCAGAGGTTGCTAAAGGGAAAAAGCTTTATATATATAATAGTTTCCATAGTTGATGGAAGACCCATCAGAAGACCAGGGAGCTTGCAATTATACGTAGTTGCTGGGGTGACACGAGGGGCAAACGAGTGAGTCGTCACAGCAATCGAGCAAAAAACTTAATAATTGCAAATCCAAAAATTAGTATAATATTTCAAATAAATAGCAGGTTATTTTCAATTTACTCGAGTTACAAAAACATACCGTGTGTCAGAAACCAATATCACGTGTATAAGTCAGGTGATCCGCCAAGACCCTCTGCCTTCTACCAACCTTCGAATAATACCCTCTGCGAATAAGCCGTAGGGGCCGGATAGTATTGTAAAGGCTGGAAATAACATTTAAATAAAACATTTTATAAAAATGATTGCTAAGGAACCAGTTATTAGGGTTATATTAAAAAAAATAAAAAAAGGTCGGGATAGGGGCTGGAAAAGCATACTAAATAAAGCTCGCTTGGTTTTCTGAGAAATACTTTTCACAAAGGCTCCACTCCTTTTTTTATATTTATATACGCTTTTTATTAAAAATATAAAAAGTAAAAATCAGTCTGACTATTAATTTAATTTTATCTAAGCTTTATTATCTGAATTAATATTTCCCTGCTTTTTAATTTTTATATTTTGATTTTTCTATTCACCGGAACGGCAGTTCGATATTATTAAAATAATCTTTTATTATATTATTACATTTATATCGTTATTATCGATATTATAACTTTTCGCATTCGCAGAAAACAAGCACTTTCAGCTACTTAAAAAAACTTAGCACTTTCGGCTGCTTAAGAAAACCCTGTACTATCGTTTCTTCTGACGTTACTAATTTTATTAAAAATCGAAAATATTCTACCACTAAAGCGCGACGATTTCCCAATTTTTTTTATCGAAAAAATTACTAAAAAAAGCCACGCTCAAAGCGATTCGAAAAAACTTTTTATCGAAACTCTGATTTATCTGGCTAATAAACGAATCCGCGCCGAACAAAAAGAAAATAATAAACGTAAAAAAGTAAAAAAAATACGAATTAAAATAAAGCAGAAAAAAACTAAAAAAAAAGTTTACGAAACAATTAAAAGATTCGAAAAAACCAAAAAACGCCGAAACGAACTTCGAAAAAAAATTAAACAATTCCAACGAAAACTCGACGCTTTCGAAAATATCGAAAAAAAAGTTTTTATATTTTTTAACACCGCTTCAACTGAAAAAAAACAGAAAATAACTTAAGCCGGCGATTATTATAAGATATCTTCGAAGTATTACGATAATAATATTTATTAAAAACGATTTAACATTTTTTTTAAATATATTATATCTTTTGTAAAAAACACAGCGAATTCGAGCCGAAAAGTATTAAAAATAAAAGATTTTTTAATATATCGAAAAAAAAATACTAAAAAAGCTTAATTTTTTATTCGGCGTGCAAAGCGAAGCTTCCGCTAAAATAAAAAAATAATATTTTGTACCGATCAAAAAAAAATTAACGCTTGTGTTCTAGCTTTCGACGATAAAATAAAAAAAAAATAAATCGGATACGAACGACGTTTTACGAATATTCGAACCATATGGAACGATTTTAAAAAATAAATATTAAACTTTTTAATAAATGCGGAAAATCGAAAAATCGCGGCTTCGAATTTATACGATAAAGCGAAACAAAAAAAATATAAATTAATTAACGATTTCGTTGCTTATTTAAATAATTTCGAACAGCAATTACAAATAACAAACGATACGATTAAAAAAAAAATGTTTTTCGCAAAGCTCCGATTTATTTTTCGAAAAAAAATTATTAAACGAAATAATATTACAGCTACAAACTCGTACGAAAAATTAATATTAATCGCTCGTCGTATCGAAAATGCTAATAAAATTATTAGCAACGAAACGAAAAATAATAAACGACGAAACGAACGCAAAAAAAAAAAAAAAAAAAAAAAAAAAAAACTTATACTTACGATTAAAACACAAAAGCTAAAACAAATATATACCGTTTTCGATTCGAAAATACGTTATAAAAAAAAAAACGAAAGCGAAAAAACGACAATTCTAATAAAATTCTTTAAAATTCTAAAATTCCTAACGATTTCTTTTACTTTTCGAAATGCAATCGCTGCCAAAAAAAAAAGTACCGCATAGCTAATTATTTAAAAATCGAATATTATAAATGCAACAAAAAAAAATATATAACCTTAAATTGCTCCGAAGCTAACAAATCTAAAAATTCGGAAAAAGCTTTCGCTCGATTTTAATTTCGTCGCTGCTAACAAAATCGAGCGAAAAAAAAAAATAAAAAATAATAATTTCAGTCGAAATTAAAAAAGTTAAAAGCGAAATTCGTACGAAACGAGTTTTTATCGACTGCGGCGCGAAAAAAAACTGCGTAACTCAAAAGTTATTAATTAAATATAAATAAAAACCAATTCAAAAACGTATTAATTTATTTACGATTGAAAAAAAAAAAATAATTATTTACGACACGCATACGCAATTTATTCGCGCTATTAATAATTATAAAACAATTAAAAAAATACAAAGCGATTTCGTAGCTTGCGATATAAATATCCCAAAGGTTTTATTTATTTTAAAATTTTTTTAATTGCGAAATATCGACCCCGCTATAAGCTTTCGAGCTAAATCGTGGCGATATTTAATCGAACGCTTATAATTTAATTTCGTTATAATTAAACGTTTTAAAAAAAAATCCAAAAAAAAGCAAGCGTTTTATATCGTTTTAAAAAAAACTATTGAAAAACAATATTAATTACCTTTTAAATATAACGATTACGCCGACGTGTTCGACGATACCGCCGCGATTACTCTAGCTTTTTATTATTTTATAAAGCATCGAATAAACTTCGCGAAAAAAAAAAATCTTTTTTAAAAACCAATTTATTTTTTATCGGAATTTAAACTTACCGAATTACGCGAATATTTCGATTCGAATTTAAAAAAAAGCTGAATAAAAAAATCTATTAGCTTTGCTGGCGCATCGGTAATATTTATACCGAAAAAAAACGGAAGTTTACGATTATACGTCGATTATAAAAGTTTAAACGCAGTTACGATTAAAAATCGAACTTTTCTATCTTTTATAAGCGAAATTTTAAATCGTTTGAAAAAAGCTAAAATATTTATTAAGCTAAATCTTATTTAGGCGTACCATCGCCTTCGAATAAAAAAGAAAAATAAATAGAAAACTGCGTTTCGCATTCGTTACGAACATTTCGAATACTGCGTATTACTTTTCGGCTTTTCGAACGTATCAGCAACTTTTTAAGCGTATATTAATTAAGCTTTAATCGGTTTAATAAATATTACGTATATAATTTACTTCGACGATATTTTAATATTTTTCGAAAACTTCGACGATTATACAAACGCGGTAAAAAATTTTTTCGAAAAACTCCGTATTAACAAACTTTACGAAAATCTGAAAAAATATGCTTTCGATACGAATACGATTAAATTCCTAAGCTTCGTTGTTATTTTTACAAAAATTAAAATAGATCCAAAAAAAATAAATAATATTCGAAAATAGTCTTTTTTTACCACGTAGCGAAATATTTAAATATTTTTGGGTTTTACCAATTTTTACAAACGTTTTATTAAAAACTACGCTAAGCTTTGCCGATTTATTATAGATTTTTTAAAAAAAATGCAATAAAAAAAAATATCGGGCCTTTTTCGTTTTTTATTCGAAGCGAAGCTCGCTTTTTTACTTTTAAAAAAAAAGTTTTGCTAAACACCGATTTTACGCTATTTCGATCTTCGATTAAAAATCCAAATCGAAACAAACGCTTCGAAATTCGCTATAAGCGGAATATTATTTTAATTATTCGAGAAAAATGCGAAAGCACGTTAGCATTCTATCGCATATTATTCGAAAAAGCTTTTTTTTATAAAACAAAAATACGAAGTTTACGACGCTAAACTAATAGCTATAATTTACGCTTTTAAATAATAAAGCCAATATTTACGTAGCGTTTTCGACGTTATTATTATACGTACAAATTATTATAATTTGAAATACTTTTTTACGAAAAAACGTTTAAACGAACGCTAAGCGAAATAGGCCGACGAACTAGCTAAATACGATTTTGCAATCGAATATAAAATAAAAGTTTTTAATCCGGCGAATAGTTTTTCCCGCCGGCCAAATTTAAAAAAAGATTTAAAAAAAAATAATAAGCAGCTGCCTACGCTATATCGTAAGCTAAAATTAGCTTATTTAAGAAATTTTAAAATGTTTTTCGTAATAAAAACACGTTTAAAATCGGAACATAAATTATTTCGCGCCGATAAATATTCGAAGCTTTTATTAACGGAATCAAAAAGTAAAAAGCAAGCGGGAAAAAGCCAAATAAAAAGCTTTTTCGCCGGACTATTTTTTGCTAATATTATTAATTGCAAATAATATATATTACGAAGCGTAGCCGCTATATTATTATAATTCGAAACGGCTAATAACAAGCTAACAAAACCGATTTACAAAACTATTTTTAAATTATAAAAATTTAATTTTTTTATATTATAAAAAACGTACGAATCGGCTTCGCAAAGCAATCGAGCCGGATCCGAAAAATATTAGCGTATAAGCCAAAATAAATTATTACGTTACAAAAAACGTGCGTATATTCCGAATAAAAGCGTTATTAAAAGCGAAATATTAAAAATTAATTACGACGACTCGACCGCCGGCTATTAAAACTTTCGGCGAACGCTAAAACTGGTCGAAAAAAAGTATTTTTGGCCTGATTTACGAAGCGACGTAAAGCGTTACGTTAATACGTATAAAAAATACTAAAAAAGCAAGCTTAAAAAGCACCGATTTTATAACGAATTAGCCTTTTTTTCGACTTTTACGAAACTTTAGAAAAAAATAATTATAAATTTTATTACGAATCTACTTTTTAGCAAAAAACGAAATTGTATTTACGATTCGATATTCGTTATAATAAACCGATATACGAAGCTATCGAAATATATACCGATATAAAAAACGATTTCAGCTTTAGATTTGGCTAAAATATTTATATAATACGTTTATAAAAATTTTAACTGCTTTAAAAGAATTATTACAAACAAAAGATCAGTTTTTACTAATAAATTCTGGTTTTTAATAATATTTCATTTACAAATACGACGTCGATTAAACACCGCTTTTTATTTTCAGACCGATAGCCAAACGAAACGTTAAAATCAAGTTTTAAAATTCTATTTTCGCACGTATTGCGATTATCGACAAAACGATTAAGCTACAAAGCTTGTTTTAGCCGAATTTACGTATAATAATTCGATATACGCTTTTACGAATTCTACTTTTTTTCGCATGCTGTACGGCTTTTATTCAAAACTTGGCAGCAACGTCGAAAGCGACGTCGTAAAAAAAAAAATACCGTTAGCGAAAAAACAAATTAAAATATTACAAAAAAAAAAAAAAATATTTAATAAAAAGCTAAAAAAAGCCAACGCGAACCATAAAAGGTTTTACGACGCTAAACACAAAAAAATTAAATTTCAAATAAGCGATAAAATATTATTATCGATCAAAAACCTTCGATAGCTGCGATTTTTTCGAAAACTTTTAAATAAATATCTAAAGCTTTTTAAAATTAAACGAATTATATACGAGCACGGCCAAGCTTACTAATTCGAGCTTCTTTTTTAATATCGTATTTACGATACCTTTTACGTTTTCCTATTAAAACCTTGGCAAAATCGGAACGATATCGAGCCGAAAAATAATATAATAAAATTTTAAAAATCAAAAAAATACGAAATCAAATTAATACAAGCTTACAAAAATATAAAAAAAAGCCGATATTACTTAATGCGATAAAAAAGCTATTTATTAAGCGAAAACTTTTAAAAGCTAAAAAACTATTTTACGAACGCAAAAAAAATTATAAAAAAATATTTGAAAAAATACGATAAATAATAGCAACGAAACAATAACGAATGCGCGCCGTAAAAACAAAAAAAAAAAAAAAAAAATATTTAAAAAACCTTAAAACTTTCGCTAAGTTAATTTATTTTTATCGTTATTTTTTTTTTTATTTTTATCGCTATTTTTTTCAGATTTAAAAACAGCGGCAAATTAAAAAGAATTAATATTAAACGAATTCGCAAAATATTCGATTTATTCCAATTAAAGCTTTTACGATAGCCGTAATCGAATATTAAATTGCAATTACGATATTTTCGTAAAAATTCAAAATTTAATTTAATTAATCAGAATAAATCCGAACGACGTTTTCGAAACGTCGGAAAATACGTTTTATATTAGCGTCGTTAAAAAAAAAAGCCGGCGCAGCCAAAGCTTTTAAAACAGCAGCAGCCGCCAAACCGGCAAAAACGGACGCAATAGCAGCGGCGGTAGCCCGAACCGCGGCGCGATTCGCACGACCTTCGATTATTATAAAAGCCGAAGCGTTATTTTTTTTTAAACGATTTATATAAGCGTCGTAAATAATAAAATCGATAAAAGTTTTAGCAAAAGCTTTGGCTTCGGTAATAAAAAAAAAAAAAACAGCAGCGGCGGTGGCAGCATCGAAACGATTTATAAAATCGTTAAGGCTCGCGAAAAGTATTTACGCTTCGATAGCGCGTGCGATAAAAATTTGTAATTAATTAAAAGCGAATCCGAATAAAAATTTAAAAAACTTACAGAAAAACATTAAATATGCGAAGCTTTGCAACGGTTGCATTTTACGCTAAAAAGCTCGAAAACGCAAAAAAGCAAAAAGTCCGCTGTAATACTTTCGCGTAAAATTAAGCGGACGCATCGAAAGCAAATAAAAATCAAAAGTATTTTGAAAGTTCGCGGCGAACGCGGCGAAAAGCAATTAATTAAAATAAAAAAAAGCTGATAAAAAAAAAAAAAAAAAAAAAAAAAAAAAAAATTAAGCAAAAAAATAGCGGCCATTTTAAAAAAAAAAGCTTTTTTAAAACGAAAATACGAACGCTACCGAAAACAAAAAAAACAAAACAGCAGAACAGCTATAATTCACGACCAAAAGCGGACGAAACAATTATAATTTACGACCGAAAGCGAAAAAAACCGTACGTTATTTCGAAAGCGTAACGCACGCTATATACGAAAGCATACGCATAAAAAAATCAATCGCTTTTGGAAATCAAAGGTTTAGAAAAAGAAATAATATCAAAAACTAATATTACGTGTATAAATCAAATAATCCGCCAAAACTCTTTGCTTTTTACTAATCCTCGAATAATACCTTTTGCGGATAGGCCGTAGAGGCCGGATAATATTATAAAAGCTAGAAATAATATTTAAGTAAAATATTTTATAAAAATAATTGCTAAAAAACCAGTTATTAAAATTATATTAAAAAAAATGAAAAAAGGTCGGGATAAGGGCTGGAAAAGCATATTAAATAAGGCTCGCCTGGTTTCTTAGAAAATACTTTTTACGAGGGCTCCATCCCTCCTTTTGTATTTATACACGCCTTCTACTAGAAATGTAAAAGATAGAAATCAATTTGACTATTAATCCAACTTTATCTGAGCTCTATTGTTTGAACTAATGTTTCCCTGCCTTTCAATCCTTACACCGTGTAACGATACGTAAGCTGGAAAACAAATAGCGAACGTATAAAAATAGTATAAGTTAGCGAAAAACGTTATTGAAAAAAAAAGAAAATATCTGATTAACGCCGCCGAATTGATAAACTGATATTTAGTTTTATTAAAAAAGATTGTATAAAATAAATACGAAGTTGAAACGTTGTAACAATTGTATGTTGTATTGCGATAGAGTTTGGTCGTTAGCTATCGGAAGTAAAAAACTTATTTGTAGAAGCTTGATTTAGCGTAGGCTTAGCGCAGCTACGCTATCACGTGTATTCACGTGATCTTTAAGCCTTATTTATATGGGTCTTTTGCCTCAGGCATATGAAAAATATATGGGGCTGTGGGGCCTGGGTGGAGCTTTGGTAGTATATGCCTCAGGCATATAATAAGGCATGTTTCAAACCTTCGCTAAACGTATTCTACACGGTTTAAAAATCCTACACGATTACTACACGGTTTAAAAATATTAAACCGTTTCTATACGATTTATGCAAACCAGCGTGTTCCGGTAAGGTAGGTATGTATGTATCCCGTTATGGAATCTCCCGCTTTGCGTTGCGCGGCTCGGGCCACTGTCATCAGAGCAACACTGTCATCAGACATCCTCCTCCTCCTCGCCTCTACCGTAGCCCTCGCTCTAATCCGCAGCCGTGAACTCCCCAAGATCCGCGGGGAGAGAGGTCGTCCTCGTCACTGGAGGCAGCCCCGGGCTCGGGGAGACATCTGTGAAGCTCAAGCCCATCCTCGCCGAAAGCGCCCAGTCTCCATCCCCGACCGCCAGGAAGCGGGCCTCAACACCAAGCCAGCGAGAGCCACGAGCCGAGCGTAGCCGTGCAAAGTGCAATGGCACGTATCGAACAGGGCGCGTCGTCTTTCTCTTGAGTTGGGCCCATTCCTGTTGGTGACACCTCAAGACTTGCTCCATCCCGCCAGGCCGCTTGCTGACACGGCCCCGATGCCGTACATACAACGAGCGACGCCAGGGTCTGCTCAGACGCAGACGAAGCCTGTGTCTAACGCGTCGGCCGTCTCGCCGTCCTCTGGAGCTCCGTGGGAAAGACTGCCCTGCTCCTCGCCGACTTCCAGGCCATCCACCGTCAACGCCAACCCTAGCGCGACGTTCTGCCTCTGCCACGCCGCCATCCTGCGCATGCAGCAGCAAGGCGGGGGCACAATCGTGAGATGACGGTGGAAAGCACGGGCGGCGTGGACGGCGACGACGGCTTGTGTCCGTAGCATGCGTCGAAGGCGGGTGTCGTCAACCTCACGCGGGTACTGGCGCTAGGCTGGACTCTGGAAGGGCCAGGAGTAGACGATTGTGTCGAGCTGTTGCAGAGGTGAAAGTACAGCGGGAATCAGGGAGTATGTGTGTGTGTGTGTGTGTGTGTGTGTGTGTGTGAGAGAGAGAGAGAGAGACAGAGAGAGAGAGAGAGAGAGAGGCAGAGAACGGGAGATGGCCCAGTGTAGTGTAGCAGCGTCCACAACAGCAACGTACACACGTCGTGCAACTCAAGCCGAGACGTGGCGCACGGCGACGACCGGGCAGCCCTCGAGGCCCATCGAGCACGAATCACAGTCCACCAGCATCTCCTTCTCCTCGGCTTGCAGTATACTCGTCTCGCCGCGAACCAGCACCACGTCGGGCGCTTTCCACCGCTTCTCCGGCCAGCGCGCCACCAGCGCGTGCAAGCCGCGCACCATCTCTGCGAGATCACGGCAGGTCCCGCGGTCGAGGAGCGTGGCAGCGCCCTCGCCCTTCAGCGCGCCCGCCAGCACGACGACCATCGTCTCCAAGCAGGCGTAGCCGGCCCAGCAGGCGGCGACCTCGCCGCGCTCGCGGTGCTTCGGATGCCAGCTCTCGACGGGGACGGCCAGCCTCCGCACGCGGGCCGCCTCGCGCGGGAACTGCCTCCGGAGCAGCTCGCCGTAGAAACGGGGATCAGCGGCCGGTACGGCGTGGCCAGCGACACGGTGTCCAGGCGCGCGCTCCACATCACGTCGCGCGTGTTGCCGAACTCGTCGCGCAGCGGCCACGCCCGGTAGCCGTGCTGGACGGCCACGCAGCGGCTCTCGCGACAGACCTGCAGCGCGGGCACCGGCGCGATGGCGCGCGCCGCGGAGAAGTGCACGCGGATGTCGATGGCAGACGCCGGACGCGCGCCGCGGCCGTCGCGCGCGGGCTCGAGAAAGGAGTGGTAGAGAAAGGTGCCGGGGCGGTTGGGCGCACATTGGATCTGGCATTGGAGGGGGATGATGCGCGGTTCGAGGGCGTGGAGCCAGACGAGGAGCCGGAGCTCGGCCGGGAGGGAGGGAAAGCGGGTGAAGGTGCCTGCGGCTGCTTCGGACATGCTGATTCCGACGGCCATGGAAGCCAGAGGATCATGGGCCGGAGCGGTTGAGGCGCGAGAGGTTGAAGTGAAGTGAAGGGAGTGCGTGGAAGTGAGTGAAGAGAAGGGAGTGAAGAGAAGGGAGTGAAGTGAAGTGAAGTGAAGTGAGTGAAGCGAAGCGAAGCGAAGCGGGATGGAAGTAAACACGGCGGTAGCGCCACAGTGGCTGGTGCAAACGCCACGACTGTCTCTAGCGAGGCCCAGCAGCGTCTGAAAGTCAACAGTCAACACTCTCGTGGTGTTGTGTGTTGTGATGATAGCCAGTCTTTTCCCCCACGCCCTGGCCATACCTCGCTCTGGACGTAGCCCAATTCAATACGCAACGTCACATCGCCAGATGGACGGCGCAGCTGCTACAGACAGACGTGCGGAAAGTTCTTTGCTTTTTTCTACGTGTGACTGACCGACACACCTGTCTGCCAGAGTCGTCGCGATAGTCTAAGTGTATACACATAATGCGCGCCGCACACACACACACACACACATACACACACACACATACACACACACACTCTCTCTCTCTCTCCCTCCCTCCCTCTCCCTCCCCACCCCCCCTCTCCTGCTCATGACATGACAGCGAGCTATCGAACCCCGAGATCCCCATCGCAGCCAGAAAGACGAGATGAGACGCACCCCCCTCCCTCAGGGCAGATACACAACACGCCAACGTGCGAAAGGCGTCTACGGCGCGCTGAGGCCGCCCCGGACGCCTCCCTTCCCGCCCACTTCCCGACACGTGATGGTGACCGCCGCATCGCCCGCAAAGTTGATCATGACCTCGACCTTGCCGCCCTTCGTCACGCCCTTGATGCCCGCCTCGGCGAGCACGTTGCCGACCTTCCAGACCTTCTCCCGGATGTCCTCGGGCTCCTCGTCGCTGTCGTCGTCGCTGTCCTCGTCGTCGTCGTCGCTGCCGTCTTTCGCGCTGCGCGTCTTGGGCTTGACCTCGGCCTTGGACACCTTGATCGTGGACGCGCCCTCGACCACCTTGATCAGGACATCGCCGCCCTCCTTGGGCGCGTTGATGTGGATGGCGCGGCGCGCCGGCACGGCCGTCTCGGCCGAGACTATGGGGATGAAGACGCCCTTGCTGACATCCTCGCTGATGGCCAAGACGCCGAGAGCGCGGCTGAGGTGCTTGACGGTGGTGACGGCGGCGTGGGTGGATTGCTCAATGTCTTCCTTCTCGTACTCCTGGATCAGACTGGCTTGGAGAGCAGCTCCTCGCGCTTGGAGCTCGGCCGGGTTGATGGCCGTCGGCGTGGTGGAGGGCGCGAGGATGGTGGTGGACGAGGGGAAGATGTGGGCCATGTTCGCGGCGATCTTGGGGGTGTGCGCCGTCCCCCCGGACAGGATGACTTCGTCAATGTCCAGCACGTCCAGACCGGCCTTGCGGACCACGCCCTCGATGAGACGGTTGAGCCCTCCAACACCTTGCGGGCGATGGTCTCGTAGCGCAGCCGGTTGATGGTGGAGGAGAAATCGGCCCCCTCGGCCAAGCTCTCGACGCTGAAGTTGGCGTTGGTGCCGATGCTGAGCGCGCGCTTCGTCGCCTCGGATTCCAGCTTCAGCTTGGCCAGACTGCGGCCGTTCGCGCGCGGATCGGTCGTGTTCCACTTGATGAACTCCTTGGCGAAATGGTCTTGCAGCACCTGGTCCAGGTGCACGCCGGCCGTGTCGTAGTCGTGCGCGGTGGCCAGAATGGTGTACATGCCCCCTCGGGACGCGATGACGGCCACGTCGGATCGGGTGCCCCCCAGGTCGGCCACAACCACCATCTTGTCCGCAATCCGCGACTCGGGACGGGCATCGTAGGCGAGAAGGGCCGCCACGGGCTCGTGGATGAGCTGCAGCACCTCGAGCCCGGCGTCGGTCGCGGCCCTCGTCAAGGCGGCCTTCTGCTTCTCGCTGAAGTCGGTGGGAATGGTGATGACGGCCGAATTGACCTGCTTGCCCGTGTAGTCCGAGGCCGACTGGGCGAGACGACGAAGATGGCGCGTGGCCACCTCCGAGACCGTCACCGTCGACGCCTCGTCGCTCTCCTGGTCGCGGATCTTGAACGCGATCGTGTCGCCGTGGGCTTCGGGGTGGGCAGAGGCGTGGCTGTGGGTGGGGTCTATCGACTTGAAACTATTCCCACCGTCAATGAATGGCTGGAGACGGCCAGAGGCCAAGCAGCGCCTACTCTTGTCCCAAGTAGTCTCGGAAGTATGCGACGGTGTTCGTGCTGTTGCGGACCAGCTGCGCTTTGGCTTGCTGGCCGTTGTATTCCTCTCCGGCCACATAGGACAAGATGGATGGGATCTGACGGTCTGCCAATTCAATCAGCGGCGGCCTCCATCGCCGCAGCGGCTCTCGACCACGTACCTCCGTCCTCGTTGGCGATAACCTCGGCCTTGTCCTCGCTGGTGGTGTAGGCGATCGAGCTGTTCGAGTTTCCGAACGCGATGCCGATGGCGTGCCGCTCTGCTGGCGGTGCGCCGGTGCTCGGGCTTCCTTCAGCAGACATGGTGAGCGATGGTCGATCAGCGCAGGACGGCGTGCTGGGCTCTCGAGGTCGATGTGGGAAGAGATGTGGGAGAGAGGAAGAATGAGGTTATTCCCAAACTTTTCTGCCCACACGAAGCGACAAATTCGCTAGCGCCCACGGGAGCCGTCTTAGCGTCGGGGCCCCACTTTACGCAAGGCTGCGAAGAACTTCCGCCGCGTCTTGGGAATAACTTCACTTTTCCCCCGTCCCCCAACGAGCAGCACCACCGGCGCACGACAGGCAGACCACTGGCACACGACAGGCACTGGCACACGACAGGCATACCACTGGCACACGGGCAGACCACCGCCGCACGACAGATAGACCACCGCTCCCCGACAGGCAGACCACCGCCAGACATGGCGACGCCGACATACGTTCTTCCAGGCGAGCAGCTGGATCCTCACAGCCTCCCCTCGCACGCCAAACTGCCGCTGAAGCTGGGCCCAGGACTGCGACTGCTCCCGCCCAGCACCATCACGCCCACCGTCGCAGGACAGCTGTGTACGGAGGCGAAGAAGAACGCCGTCTGGGTCGAGTTCCGCGGCGGTCGCGTATGATCCCCCTTCCGCGGCTCGGGGTCTGGCAGCTCACACACGCACGTCTAGTATATCCCGACGCCGGGCGATCTCGTCATTGCGACGGTCCAGAAATCGGCCGTGGACGTCTACTATGCCAGTCTGAGTGACTACACGCCCAACGCCACGCTTCCCCAGCTCTCCTTCGAAGGCGCAACCAAGAAGACCCGACCGCAGCTGGGCTACGGATCGCTCGTGTACGCGCGGGTGACGTTGGCCAACAAGCACATGGACCCCGAGCTGGAATGCGTGTCTGCCTCCACCGGCAAATGCGAGGGACTGGGCCCCTTGACGGGAGGCATGCTGTTCACCATCTCGCTCGGCATGGCGCGACGACTGATGCTGTCCCGGCCCGCCGAGCAGGGCCATCTGGTGGTCTTGGAGGAGATGGGAGGCGCCGGCGTGCCCTTCGAAATCGCCGTCGGCCGGAACGGGAAGCTGTGGGTGGACAGCAAGAGCGTGAAGGCCACGCTGGCGATTGGGAAGGCCATCCAAGAGACCGACGAGAGGGGCTTGGATGTCGAGGCGCAGAAGAAGCTGGCGAGGAAGCTGGCGAGGGATCTGTAGGGGGCTTCTTCTCGGAGTGGGTGGCATGGCATGGCATGGCAAGGGCGTCTGGAAGAGATCCACGCCGTTGACGACGGGCTGGCACATTCCACTCCTCGATATTGCCGTGTGATGCCAATGCTCGACGGCCTGGCAGCTTGAACGATGGGAAATGGAGGGAACAGAGCTCCTACCCGTGGACTTGTCCAAGTCATCCATCGCGGCTAGCACCTTTCTCGGCCTGCAGATGCCACAGTACCGGAGAGTACAGGTGTCAAGCACTGAGCGCCCGAGAAGTGCGACTCTACCAGCCGGCTTGGGTGAGCCCACTCTTTCATACACATTTCAGCTTGCTTGGCACCTGTGCGTTAAGTGAACGGACGTTCTTTTGGGGGAATGGAAATGGAATGGGAATGGGAATGGAATGGAATGGAAATGGAAATGGAAATAGAGAGATAGAAAGATGTCACAATGCAAAGATGCAAAGATGTCACAATGCAAAGATGCAGAGATGCAGAAATGCAAAGATTCAAAAATGCAGAGATGCAAAGATTCAAAAATGCAAAGCTGCAAAGATGCACACCAACACCGACACCGATTCCACTTCAGCCGAACGAAGACCTCAGACTCTTCGTTCCTCTGTTCTCTTCTCATCCAACCCCCCACTCCACAGTAGAAGCGGGCATCAAACACGAATCCCTCCCCCCGAAAGAACATGCACATCCTACCCTCGACGTAGGGCGGGGAGAAGAGCGTAGGAGAGAGAGAGAGAGGGAGAGACAAGATCGAGACGGTATATCTATACTCACACTCCCTCTAGCGGGGATACGCCATCCACGTCCACACGAAGCGTCTCCTTCATCTAGCCGCGCACTACACTCGTAGGCTTCGCCCTCCCCTCCACGACGAGCGAGGGAAGACATCACCACGCACCGCAACAAGCACATCTCGCATCGATGAGGTAAGATTCCGGGACGGACAGCATCCCATGCCATATGATACACTTCCCGCCGCGCCCCTCTGCTTCTCTCGGTTTTTCTTCCCATTCCACGCCCATGCTTGCTCATCCATCACGCCCCTTCACTGCTGCGTCGCGCCCTGCAATCATCTAATGCTTCTCCGGGGCCTTCCCCGCGTTTGGGTTCCGCGGATCGTTCTTGAACTCCTCGCCTGGGCGCATCGATCAATCAGCATGACAATACCTCGAAGGAGATAGGAATTGGAAAGTAAGAGATGAGGGGGAGGTACTGTTCATCATGGCGTTCTGCGCGGCGTTGACGCCGTAGAGGATGACGAGGCCTGTGTCCTGTCAGCATGGCATTTCGTCTTCTTCCACTCATCACATCAGGTAGTGGCGCATGAATTGATCAATCGATTCAATCCAAACCCATCCTGCAACCAACAATCCCATTAATCCAACCGACCCCTCTGCCATATCTTGTCCGCACAGCGTTCCAGGGCAAGGAAAAGGGGGAGACCAAGGGTGATGGGCAAATGGCGTACCGGCAGCGTAGAAGGGAATCATGGGTTTCGCTGCAGAGGATCTTGCATCAGCACCAGCTCGCCAGACAGATACAGCAGGATGAAGAGCGGCTCGATGGGCAGACATACCGACAGGCGCGGGGAACTTCTTGGGGAGCAATGAAGGCATTGTGATGTTGTGGGTGAGTTGTAGGCGTGTCGATGGCTGTCGAGATGTTTGTACGGAGGTTGAGGTTGTTGCATCTTGAGGGTTGAGGTGAGAGGTTTGACCTTGTGGCCTGAGGCTGACCGGCGTCGGCCTTTTTGTTTCCGCAGAGCCGCATCGGCTTCCGGGCTTGGCGTGAGGATTATGTCACGTGACCCTGAGCTTCACTGCATGCACCCCGCTTCGCTTCGAGGTTGTGGTGAATGAAAACAAAGGGAGCTTCAACCTTCCAAATACAACAACACCATCACCAACACCAACACAACGCGTACACCACATCTCCATCCAAATACACGTCTTTCTCGGCCTCATTCCGTAGAGGAACTTCCAAGTACAAGCTCAGAAACCACACCAACACCAACGACACGACAACACCGACAACACCTACACCACCAACACCAACACCAACACAACACCAACACCAACACCAACAACACCTACACCACCACCAACACCACCAACACCACCAACACCGACAACACCAACACCTCCACCACCACAATGCTCGCCCGGCGCATCCTCACGCCCTCCGCCGCGTCCGTCGTAACGGGCACCCTCAAGAGAGGATTCGCAGGCACCCCCCCTCTTGGTCGAACCCCCGCCCTCTCAGACATCAGCTCCGAGGGCGCTGCCGCCTTCGACGCCCGGCAGAAGCAGTTCCGCGAGAAGGTGGCCGAGATGAGCAACAAGATGAAGGAGCCGAGCAGCGCCCAGGAAGAAGAAGAGACGCGAGCAAGCGCGGGAAGCTGGGCACCCTCATCTACGGCACCAAGGAGGGCCGCGAGATGGAGCGCGAGATCGAGCACAGCTTCAGCCAGGTCCTGGCCCGCGGCAAATACGTCCACAGCATCGTCTTTCACGAGGTGAAGCCCGACAAGGTGGATGAGTATGTCGAGCTGGTGGGCCATTGGTATCCCAAGATCGCCAGCATGCAGGAGAACAAGGTGCATCTCGTGGGCAGCTGGCGGACCGAGGTGGGCGATTGTGATACCTTTGGTAGGTCTCTTTATGTCGGGCCTCTTTCCTAGCTCGGCCCCTCCTTTCGTGACCTCGACTCCGAGACCCTTCCTCAGACCTTCTCCCTCGGCCTCTGCGTGCTAACCACACAAGTCCACATCTGGGAATACCAACGCTACCACGGCTACCACGACTCCCTGCACTCCATCGCCGCCCACCCCGACTTTCCCGCCTTCGACCACAAGCTCAAGTCCCTGATCAGCTCCAAGAAGACGTCCCTCATGCAGGAGTTCTCCTTCTGGCCCACCACCGCGCCCCGCAAGCTCGGCGGCGTCTTCGAGTTGCGCTCCTACACGCTCAAGCCCGGCAACCTGCTCGAGTGGGAGACGCACTGGCGCCGCGGCCTGAGGGCCCGCCGCGAGGTCATGGAGGGCGTCGGCGCCTGGTTCGTGCAGATCGGCGAGCTGAACACGGTCCACCACCTGTGGCAGTTTGCCGACCTCGAGGAGCGCAAGGTGCGGAGGGAGCAGAGCTGGGGCGTCGAGGGCTGGGGCGATACCGTGCACAAGACGGTGCCGCTGATTCAGACGATGAAGAGCCGCGTGCTGGTGCCGATGCCGTGGAGTCCGGTCGCGTGAGGGGCGCCGTGCGTGGATGCGTGGACCGGAATCCGGATGCTGGCCGGGGGAGGAGAGCGAACGGGTGGAGGAGGCACGTCTACGCCACACCCGGTCCCCAGCTAGGCAGGACCGCTTGCTGGGACTCGGGCGGCCGTGCTGGGTTCGGAGCCTGTTCTCGGTTTGTATTTTCTTCGCGCGGCACGGCGTACGATATCGAGCGATTCAAGGCTTCCTTTCTTCCTACATTCGAGCGTGTGTATTAGCTAGCGAGGCAGGTGGGAAACGGATAGGCAGATAGGCAGATAGGCAGACAGGCAGATGGGCAGACAACGCAGCAAAAAAGCCACAATCTAAGAGAAGAAATCGAGAATGCGTGCTGTTTTCTTTTTTCTTTTTTCTTTTTTCTTTTTTCTTTTTTCTTTTTTCTTTTTTCTTTTTTCTTTTTTCTTTTTTCTTTTTTCTTTTTTCTTTCTTTTTTGTTTTTTGATACGGGGATAGCTGCTTCATTTTTTCGTTCTCGTCCGTGCATAAAAATGGCCTTATTATATATATATATATATATATACAAAGCGGCGTACGATATCGAGCGAATTATAGATTTTTTTCTTTCTATATTCGAGCGTATGTATTAGCTAGCTAGTTAGATGGGCAGATGGGCAAACGGATAGGCAGATAGGCAGACAGGCAAATAGGCAGATAGGCAAACAAGCAGACAACGCAGCAAAAGAGCTCTAATTTACAAACGGAAATCGAGAATGCGTGCTGTTTTCCTTTTTTTTTCCTCTTTTTTTTTGATACGGGGGTAGCTGTTTTATTCTTTTGTTTTCGTTCGTGCTTGTGAATGGCCCCGTGTTCTGCGTATATAGTCTAGGGCTGGTATCGGAAGGTATTTGTCTGTCTGTTCTCATTGCTCACGTTTTCCTTTCCTTGCAAAGGGAAGGCATGGTAGGTAGGGAAGGACGGTATATGAAGATTCAACAGCAAGGCGGGTGGGTACGCAATGAGGAGTTGGGTACCCGAAGAGAAACCGTCAGACATTGTACAGTAGATCAAACCCCTTCTAAAGCTTCGAGCTTTCGCGCTCGGACCGGGATGGTCTCGTCTCGGCACGCCTTGGAAGCTTCCATGCTCGTGGACGGTCTGATTTGAGGTTGCGCAGTACAGATGTTGCGTTGCCACTTGTGTGTCGAGTGGAGGTAGTGCGTTGAGAAGGAGAAATGTAAGCCGCGTGATCGATGTGAGGCTTTCATACGCTATAAGTATCTAGACAGGTAGGTAGGTAGGTAGGTAGGTAAGTAGTGAGTTTTGCTTGATTGTGAGTTAGTGTGGTCTAGGTAGGAAAGAACAGCAGGCTTGCAGTGTGGAACTTGGGTTTGGGTAGCGTGTTGCCTGTGAATCAGTAAGCGAGAAATATGGCTTGCTGGGGTGTAAGGGTGCTGATTTGTGAACCTGATGATAATCTGCAAAAGGAAGAATACCTGTTGTGTAGAGACGGATTTATGGAGTGCTTGTGAGAGTAGCAGGTACAAGTATGGGTGTGATACAAGAGAAAAGGCGTATCTGAATTACCTCGAGATTTACAAAGTGACGCATGTTCTTGGGATTTCTAATGATGGAAGGAAAAGAAGGAGTGGTTTGGAAAATATTGTTAAGCTGACAGCAAATGATATTTCGATAGTCAGTAATGCAATTAATAGCAATAAAAAAAGAAGACGGCGAACGTATAATTCAAAATTATTAAAATCCTATAAAATCTCGCAGCTAAAAAAGGAAAAGGAAAAAAAGGAGTGATTTGGAGAATATTATCAAACTGATAGCAAATGATATTTTGATAGTTAGTAATTTATTTCATAGCAATCAAAAAGAAGACGGCGAACGTGAAATTCAAAATCTTTGAAATCTTTTAAAATCTCGCCGCTAGAAAAGAAAAAGGAAAAGAAAGGGTGGTTAGGAGAATATTAGTCAAACTGACAGCAAGTGATATTTGATAGTTAGTAATGCAATTGATAGTAATAAAAAACAAAACGGCGAACGTATAATTCAAAATTATTAAAATTTTATAAAATCTCGCAGCTAAAAAAGAAAAAAGAAAAAAAAAAAGGATGGTTTGGAAAAATATTATCAAACTGATAGCAAATAATATTTCGATAATCAGTAATGCATTTGACGGCGATAAAAAAAAAATCGCCGAAAATATGTTTCAAAATTATTAAAATCTTATGAAATCTCGCAGCTAAAAAAGAAAAAGGAAAAGAAAAAGTGGTTTGAAGAATTTTGGTTTATAAACTGACAGCGAGTGATATTTGATAGTCAGCAATGCATTTGGCGGCGATAAAAAAAAAAACGCCGAAAGTGTATTTCAAAATTATTACAATCTTATGAAATCTCGCAGCTAAAAAAGGAAAAGGAAAAGAAAGGTGATTTGGAAAATATTAATCAAACTGACAGCAAGTGATATTTGATAGTCAGCAATGCATTTGACGGCGATAAAAAAGACGGCGAAACGTGTAATTCAAAATCATTGAAAGCCTATGAAATCTCGCTGCTAACAATGGAAAAGCTTTCATTCGCAGTGCTTTTTTACTCTCCCAGGAAAAGGTATCTGTATTGTATTGCTTTCCGCCTGTACAAAGTCTGGACGTAATCCGCAAAGAGCAATACACTGAAGCAGAGTTAAGCGGGAAGAGGCGCTTGGAAAATGGAGAGTACCTGTAGATGTAAAAGGGATGATAATATACTTGAGATTCTTGTAAACGTTTCAAGATTGATGTATCTCCAAAACATCAAAACGCGGGCTAGTAGGAAAAGGTGAATGGAATGCTGTTGTTTATGTGAGTGGATTTCGATATTCAGTCGAGTGTTGATAATATGCAATGTTGACGGCGGGTAAACATTTGATAGCGAACAAGAATAGCCTGCTTGCGAATACTAATTCTAAGACCTGACACGAGCAAGATTGGTATGATTCAAAAAGATTGTTGGTAGCTTGCTATGCTGGTTCGGGATCCAAAGTTTCTCCTTTTCTACATTGCGGAATAAGAGGAGCTCGGCTCGTCTGTTGGATCGGAGTTATTCGAAGATTCAAAGGGGAGAAAGAGGTTGGTTTTTCTAGGGAAAGAAGCTCATCTCGTCTCAAGCATCTTTTCTTGTAAGAATTCGAGGTAATAGGATGTAAAATTTCAAAAAAAAAAAAATCTCCAATCGCACTACCAAATAAGGATGAACGTGTAAGCGGACGATAAGGGAGAGGTGCGTACGGCTTTTGTGCTATGATAGCGGCACCGAAATATTGTATCTAGTATTCAATTTAATTCAGATCGAATTTCAGGATTGAAAACCAGAAGGATTTGACAGAAGGGGATTGACGGTGGGAATGCTTTCGTTTGCATCTACCAAAGAAAGGTGTTGACGACGAGAACGAGAAGCCTAGATTCGTGACAAACAACGCATGTTGCTGTTGCTTACGCTAATGGATAATAACATGTGTTTGGCCAAGGCTATGACACAGAGGCTGGAACGGGAGCAAGGAGCGGGATGAATGACTGTTTAATTAATATTGCGTTTTTCAGATCAGAGGGTTGGAGATAGGTTACCAACGAAAATGATGAATTAATCCGATGATCGGAAGGATTCTTTCCAAATGTTTTCTTGGATCCCTGATTTTCCCAGTTTGTTTTCGCGAGGGATCTTACCACAGCTTAGTAGCACATCAGCGAAGGCTCAAGTTGATGAACAGGAGCACTAGTGTAACATTTACAAGGCCGCGGGACTTCACTCCTATCTCTTTTGGGAATTGGGTATCGGGATATCCTTTGAGTACCTTGCAAAGCGGGCCTACCTAAGAAAATACAGATGTGTGCTCCTGTTTCAGAGGGAAAGGGAGTGGATTAAACGAAGTAAATGTCGTATACATGTAAAAACACAGGAGAGTAACAACACAGCCTAATATCATTGATGGAAACAAGATTGAAATGACAACAAAACCCGAAAACGGGCCTGACGTTGATAGCCATGTTTAAATTGGCAGTGTCTTGTACGCCTACCTAAACAAATAGCCCACTGCTATACTGTCGAGTAAGACAGAAGTCTTTCCTTAAACGGCAGCGCGCAGAATGCAAGCTCACTTGTGGTCTTTTGCTAGGGTGGAATGGGTAATAAGCTACACTTCAACACTGCACCAGGTACCGATCCATGTGCAAAGGATTGCGTCGCAAATCATCCATGATGAGCTGAGACCATGGTGGGAGGTGGTTCTTATATTACTTGGCTTTTTCACGAGCCGAAAGAAACACTGAAGCTAGCGTACATGAAGCTGCGGCTCAGAGGTTTCTTTTCTTGGTGAATCTAGTTGGATTCTGTGTGCATTGCCTCAGGTATATAAACCCACTCCGTGCTTCTAAAACGATTCTCTCCAAGAAAGGAGCAAAGAACGACATACCCAGCCCAGTAAGATATTAGGGAAGGAGATCGATAAAGCAAAAGGGTGGTGTTGAAAAATGTGAAGAGAGGTTATGCACATTCCTCCAGGATTTGCTCCCCCTTCCCCCCTTGGAATACGGTGTATCGATTATTCCCGGCGAAAAAAAGCTGGAGAAGTGACAACAAGAAAAGGCTCCAGAGCTACTGTCAGCTCTCACAAATAGCAAGACTAAATTATCAAGAAAAATCACAATAGCGAAACCACTAACATAGATGACATCTGAGGAGGGGTTGGGATAGTAATTGGTTTCTGGAAAATGGAAATTGTAATTTCTACTTGATGACATCCCACATCTGGAAGGCCCTTGTGCTGAATGGATACTCGAACGAGAACTGTACGGAAATCAATTGACTGCTGCTTGCGTCGTTCTTTAAGTACGAACAACCCCTGCACAGAATTTCGATATCTCGCTATCGTAGAGTCATACAGCTGCCGCATCTAGCTAGTGCTTTGCCACGGCCTCGTAAGTTGCGACTTCCTCACGCACAAATTGGCTAAGCGAGAAAGTAAACAAAAGGATGGAAAATGGCTTAAATATCTTTGCGCTCAGGAGCATTACAGCCGTTGTCTTATCCCAAAGCCGCAACCTTTTGAGCCTGACTGAAATCAATATCATGATAGTAAGATCAAGAATGAAATTGTCATAATGGTAAGACCATGAATGATTGTCATAATAGCAAGACCAAGAATGATTACCATAACAGCAAGACCAAGAATGATTGCCATAACAGCAAGACCAAGAATGATAACAAAAAGTAAGCCTGACAAGGTTAATATGTTCTTGACGGAAACTGTCTTTGCTTTTTCCTTTAGATCCGGAAAGGCTTCCATAAACCAAATACTAGTTTCGAATCAACGACTAGTTTCGAATTAACGAAGCCTGAACAACAAAGACTTTGCAAGACCATGATTTTGGTTCTCCTCTGTTATGCCATACTTAGGCGTCTTGGCTGTATCCGGGTGGGTTGTTTGCCAATGCAGCAGATCTGATGGTTTTTATATCGAGACTTGATTGAAAAAATGAACGGAAATTTCATGACTCACCTGTACAGGTTTTCTCCCTTCTGACAATGCTTGGTTATTTGCGAATGCCTTTTCTCGGGGTGAATAATGTATTTCGCCAACACGTAAGCGTTTTGAATTCGTGAAACGGGAACAAGGGCAAAGGGGTTATTGAATTATTATCATTGTGGTATTCTTCTAGCTGGGTTGTATGTGTCCAGAAGTAAAACAACAGTCGAGATTGATTTGACGCTAACGTTGTTGGATTCTATGCTTTGAGGGCTACGCGGCCCCTGTACTTGATGCTTTTCCCTCTGATCGGCTGGAAGGTTGAGAGGAGCTCGGGGTATCTCTTCTCTTCCTCTCTTTCCTGGCGTTCGCTGGTTCTAGAGAGGCTTTCATTTCGATAGCCGTGCTCTTTCCGATATATCTCCTCACAGAGCCCGCGTTGTCTTCCTTCACCCAGCCAGTCAACCAGCACTCAACCAGCATAGTGCGATCCGTACTCCTTCATCAACCATGCCCTTAGCGCAACCTAATCCCAACCTCCAGACAACTGACCCGCCGGACCCTACTCGTCTCTCCATTCTCAGCCTCAGCCTCAGCCTCGCCATCCCTCTCCACAACATCGTCCACAGCCCCAACACTCCCCGTCCCAACCCGGACGACCACATCGCTCTGGGCGCCCCACCAAGCCGCCATCCTCACCACCTTCTCAATCGCCCTCCCCGTCCCCTTGATCAGCACCTCCTCGCCCCTCGTCCCGGCGCGCGCAGCCCCGTTCCGTATGCCTTTCAACAGCTCGCGCGGGCCGTCGTTCACGGAGAGCGGCCCGGCGGCACGCGCCTCGATCTCAGCGAGGTAGGCGCGCACGCGCTTGGTGGTGCTGATGAAGGGCGTCGAGGCCGAGACGTAGATCGCTTTCTGGACGGAGGAGGATGTGCGCGGGGCGGCGATGGGCGCGTGGAGCAGTGGCCGCTTCTGGATCCTGTGGGCTGTTGGGTGGAGCGTCAGCTGGGGCCTGGTCTTCGGTGAACGGGGACAGGTACTTGGGGGGAGCCTGGGGAGTTTTGAATGAGGCTTCGATGGCGCTGTAGATGTTGAGGTGGTGATGGCGGGGGCGGGGGCGGGGGCTTTTTCTCGCCATTTTCACGCGGGCCTGGTTGTGTTGGAGATGTGGGCGGTGGTGTTTGGTCGAGAAGGCTGAGATGTTGATGGAGGTGGTGTTGTCGTTCCGAGTCCGGCCAGAAGGTCGGCGGTGTAGAGCGGCAGAACCAGATCCCATCCCATCACTTCTCTTCTCTCTCTTCCCTCCTCATCACATCTACAACTACAACTACAACTACATCTATATCTACAACCCACAACCACATCCCACAACCACATCTCACAACAAACTATACCGACATGTCGACTGCCGTCTGGCCCTCCCTCTCCGCCGCCGACTTGAAAATCGAGGAAGATGCTTCTACCGTACGTGCACAACACATTTGGACCTCCTCCTCCTCCTCCTCCTCCTCCTCCTCCTCCTCCTGCTAATCATTCACAACCAGGCCCGCGAACTCTCCTGGCTGCTCGACTCGCTGCAGGAGAAGCTGACGGAGCTCAAGAGCGGGCTGGAGGAGTGCTATGCCTTGCTTGCGCCCATTGAGCCCGGCTCGACGCTGGTCATGAGCAGTGCCAGGAGTGAGAATGTCAAGGGACATGTTACGAGGGTTGGCGACGGCGTGGTCAGAGGGGTGAGTACCGAGACAGAGAGAGAGCCATCTTTCTTGTGCTGTGCGTCTTCGCACACAACCTGATCCACCGGCTTGGGCTGACCACAACATACCAGACGCTGACTCTCCGTCTCAAAAGCCTCCCACCTGTCAACCTCTCTGTCGCTCCCACGAATCCCCTGCCCCTACCGGCGCTCTCCCACATCCGAAGCCTCCTCAACCAGTCCCTCGACTGCATCGATATCACGCGATGGACGGGCGACCGGCACTCGGCCTCCTTCATCTCTTCGCAGCTCCGCCTCCTCCACTCCATCATCCGCGAAGCGCTCGCCATGCTCAAACCCTCCGTCCAAGAACCGCCGGACCCTAGTCACGGCACCGAGATTCTCACGTCTCCCACGTCCGCCTCCTCCTCCTCCACCGCGACCACCGGCGCCGGGCTGGAATGGAGCCACTCCCCGACCTCGCCCCAGCACTTCAGGCCTCCGCTTCCAGCGAACGTGAGCCTGAGTCTCACGCCGTCGAGCACGTCGCTGCTGCTGACTATCCGGGTGCTGGAGCCGGCCGTGGAGATGAGCAAGCTGGGCAGCAGGCTCGTCTATGCCATTGGGGCCCAGCGGCGCCTCGAGCACGACGAGATGGAGGGCGTGTACATGTGGATGGGCGAGGAGGTCAGGGTGAAGGAGAAGGTGTGTGTGGAGAGTAGTGCGGATCCGGCCCTGCTGAGTCTGGGGGCGAAGCTGG
Source organism: Blumeriella jaapii (assembly GCA_009599575.1). Lineage (NCBI taxonomy): Eukaryota > Fungi > Ascomycota > Leotiomycetes > Helotiales > Drepanopezizaceae > Blumeriella > Blumeriella jaapii. Next base: position 379,328 of record VWND01000019.1, on the reverse strand, counting down.
GCGCGCTCGAGAGAAGCGTGCTTGCTGCGAGGGGGTGTCTGGGGGGCGTGATGGGCGAGCCGGTGGAGGATTGAGCAGCTGGGGCCCTGGGGCCCTGGGAGCTTGAGGTTGTGACCGCGGTTGGGTTCCTGGCTAGAGCTGTGCACACCGAGACTCTGATCAGGATCAGGTGCTATGCTCAAGACAAGAATCTGCTGCTCATATACAGCTGTTCCCACCCTCTCCGGCTTCTCGGCTTCTTGGTCAAGCCAGGTCAATCTTCCACTCCCTCGACTTCAGCATCATCTCACCTCACCTTCCTCCCGCTCTGCCTGGCAAAGGCAGAAAAGGTTCTCGTGTACGGCCGGCTCGTCCGCATTCACATACAGCGAGTGTCACACGAAAGAAGCAACGTCGAGGGCGACGATTCACGTCCTTGTTTGTCATTTTGCTTTACTGCTTTACTGCTTTGTGAATGCTGGAACTGGCTGCCGTTGTTGATCCCTATCCTTGCTCAACACCAAAGGCAGGGAGGGTACAAGTCCGCCTCTATTCATCCATTCCCCAACACGAAATCAGAGCAGCATGAGTATCGATCGGTATGTGCAATTGCTCTATCTCCCTCCGAAACTCCCCTAGCCGGCACGTTGGCGGGTGGTGACGACGTTTCTCAGCCTGGTGCTGAGTGATGACAGGAGACTCGGCTGGGCACTTGGGGGTCTTTAGTAGACGGTCTTCGAGTCGTACTTCCTGGCGCAAGCGGTGCAGATGTGTGGCTCCTCGCTGCGAGAGCGCTGTTCGGTCTGAGTAGATCTTGACGCATAGTTGGAAGTAGCCCTAGAAGACATGTCAACTCCGACATGGCGCTGGGCTTGGGACTTCGGGCTCGGGCCTGCAACGCGGTCGTGCTTCTCGTGGGCGAGACGGTACGGCAAAGCAAGCAGTCCGGCGTTGGCAGATGGCTGTCGAGATGCTTCCAGAGCGGCGGCTGCTTGCTCCTCTTGCACGCCGTTCGCAGAGCCACCAGTCTCGAGCTTGACATATTTCTCTGCCGGCGCAATAGAGAGCTCCTTGAACTTGTCGTAGCACCATTGCAGCACGCCGTCCCGGACTTGATCGGATGGGCAGCGTGGGATGTGCTCTTCGGGCTTCCACCACTCGGCAAGCTCCCACTCGTACATGGACACGGCCTCGCAGAACATCCTCTTGTGGGCTTGCTGGTTGTCATCCATGTAAGTGTGGTACGCAATCCTCTTCTCGATTTCCTCCGCCTCCGCTTTTACCTTCTTGATCACTGCTCCAATGGTCAGCCTTCAGACAAACGCAATGGGGATCCGGGACGCACGATCTTCAAAATCGAGACCCTTCTCTTGAGCCTTCTCATCCAGAGACTCCTCCTCCTCCTCCTCCTCCTCCTCCTCCTCCCAGTCATATGCCGGACTTGATGTGATGCTATCATCGCGCTCGACGGTGTTTTCTCTCTCCTTTTGCTCGATTCGGTGCTGGACTTCCTTTGCGTTCTCCAAGTCATGGATCAGTTCTATGGCCTCGTTCCGCTTCCGGGTCAACCCTCTCTTCAGGCGCATGGCTCGGTCATGAAAACCGTTAATCTCTTCGAGCAGGGCGCTGGTCTGCATCAAAGCCTTTGCCATTGAAGCAGAAGTAGGTCCGCCACGCTGCAGAAATATCAGCCCAATCCGATCTGGTATAAAGGGTTGAGCGGCCTCACCTTCACCTGCGTCTCAAGAAGCTTGGCACGTGTCTGCTTGAGTCTCGTAAGTTCGCCCATGATCTCCTGGTGCTTGTACCACGCCGGAAAAACCGCCGGAAGACGCTTCATTCTTTGATGGAAGTCGCTCATCACCTCGGCTTCTGCTCGGGTCTCGCACGCCTCGGGTAAAGGCGACGACATGGCTCCCCAGCTGCAATTGGCAACAGCTCGGGTGGTGGTAGCAAGATTCAAGGGACGACAACATCAAGTTAGCAATCTGGCGCAAGAGTGAACAGCGAGGTAGGGTCGTGGCGGAGGAGAAGGAAACATGCTGCATTGATCCAAAGAGTGCGGCCAACTCTGCGGCCAACTCTGCGGTTGGGGCTCCAAACTCAAGGAAAAGTGTTGCATAATCTGAATGGAGTGCAGACAGTAAGGCTTGGTGAGGAGAGAAGAGAGGAGTGCGTGTTGTTTTTATAGGAGGCCAGGGGAAGGGGGAGAAAGATGTGCTGTAGTCATCCGGGGTAAGGGAAGGGAAGAGAAGTGAGGAGAGGTGCGTGTTGTGCTCATCGCAGCCAACCAGTGTTGTCACGACACGGAGAGAAAGGTAGGAAATTTTGGGCGCACAGGTGAAGAAGTCCTCAAGGAGTTCGACTTACCTTGTGATTGATGTATTGAGAAAGGCCTCGATCAGGGGGAATGGAGGGCGGGGAGGGGATTCGTCGAAGCAAGCTTGTTTGGAAGATCAAAATGAAGAACTTGTCAAGACAACCGCGTCAAGATATAAAAGTTCGAAGCGGCTGCTTTTGACGCTAGTGGTCGTTAGCGCGGCTAGATGTCACCTGCTCTTTCCTAGGTGAGCCAAAGCCGTGAGACTCATCAGGCTGGTTATGTTGTTGGCTGTTTTGATGTTTGTTTACTTTCGGCTGAGCTGCGAGCGGCTCTTTACTCGCGTCCGCTTTCCATGTTCGCTTTCCATGTTCGCTTTCCATGTTCGCCTTCCATGTTCGCCTTCCATGTTCGCTTTCCCTTGGTCTGGCGTATAACAGTTGTAGACTTTGATGCGCGGATAAGCTTGGGGCCTTTCTTTCTCTTGTTCAAGCGACACGAAGCAGAAAAGCCCGCTCCCAGTTTGCATTATTGTCGTCGTCTATCCTATTTCGGATCTTACACCTCCAGGTCTTTTTTCTGGGTATGCTTATTCTTCCGGCGAGAAATCAATCTCCTTCGGGTCAGTATCAGTGTAAACACACAGCAAAAAAAAAAAAAAAAAAAAAAAAAAAAAAAAAAAAAAAACCTTTGATGATGGTAATATTTAGCTTCTGTAAGACTTCCGTAGACAGCTTTGTGAAGCTGATCGTAAGTATGTATCTAAGATTGTAGGGTGTTCGTTCATGCTTATTAAACCGCTTTATAGATATAGTTCTGCAATCCCCCTTACTCTCAACTAACTGTAAACCTTTCTTTCCCTTTCACAGCGATTCCTTCCTCCGGTATTTTATACAAGCACTCCACATCCATGATCTTGTCAAACCAGGGCCCTGGCACCCATGGTTTGTTCGTATCATGATGCTACTGCACTGCACTTTTCCTATTTGCTCGTACGGCGATCATGGGATAATGTCCTCTGTCTCGACTGTCGGTCTTTCGACGCCCTTGGCACCCGGGGTCCTTCCCCAGAGACCTCGAGGCTGTGTAGCAGTGGTACGCGCTTGAGATGGAATGGATACTGGGAATTCCACGCTTGGCACGCACGAGTGGCTCCGCATCACTTGTTAGCAGACCGCAGCCCACACACAGCACAGCCCAGCAGTAGTTAGAAACACGCCTTTTCTAAAATCGAAAGCAACTCTCACTTTGCTACCGAGTTATTGCTTTCTCTACTCCTTGTATAAGCTAGTGAGGAAACTAGGATCCACACGAACGACGTGCGTCTCTCGAGCTCTGATCCTCGTCTTCCGCGGGGGTGAGTGAGGATCCGAGACGTCAGTGAAAGATGTCGTGATTGTGGCTGGGAGAGACATAGATGGCTTCTATGGAATCGTAGGACGATGCAACTAGAAAGCTCTGTGTGTCCGGACGCGTTAGTGTAGCTGTATCGACTGCCTTGGATGGTGACTAATATCCCAAGCTTTGGGTGTGGTTGAGGCAGACACTATTGAAAGACTCGGAGGTGGACAGGTCCACGATATAATACAAAGATGAAAAAGATTCTTCAATTCATTTGGTCCAGAGTCAGAGCTGCTTCTAAACGGGAGTTGGGGCGAGGAAAGATAAGAACGTTTTTTTTTTGGGGGGGGGGGGGGGGGGGGGGGGGGGAGTGTTGCCAAGCACATCACTCGCTTAGTTGTTTACTCTTCACTAGTGTCCTGACTTGAGAGGCCCGCAACCAAGGGCTGCGACATCAAACTATCCTATGTGATGGAAATCTGGCCACTGCATAGAGGCCTATTGACTGGTATCGCTGTAATTCCCAATGCGAGAGCTTTGCCGCCATGATGGAGATCATACACGCCTCTTGGCATGTTTCTGCTGATTTCAACTATCAGTAGCAAAGCAGCGTAAAAACGACATCGCGCTCTAGCTTGCATATCACACATGCATTGGAATCGAAGGGCACAGTTTGCCATTCACGCACACGACCAGTCTCTCTCTCATGAGAACATGCGTTTGTGCGTTTGTGCAAGCCCGGCTTGCCCAGCCCGCCTACCAAAAGGACCCAATCCCCAATCCCCAAGGCAAATCAATTCTTCCGCCCGTCCAGTAGATTCCGATACTCTCTCAAGATCCAACAGAAGCGGACCATGTTCGTCTACTGCACATTTGCACCGACCAGCCTCCGCTCAATCCAGTCGCCAACCCTCGGTGCTCCTGGCTCAACTTCGAAAGAGATTGGCCATGACCAGTCCCAGAAGAAAAAAGAGAAACAGCATTCCCTTGCGACACAGGGCGCATCGCAGATCCTCCGCGGCGAGCCTCTGCCGCGACGCCTCCAGGTATGCCTCACCTGCACAAACAGGGTCTGGCCGAGCTACTCGAACGTCAGCAAGATCTCTCGAGGCGAGCGCTACATCTGCGTGCTCACCGGCAGCAGCCCTCTCGAGCCCTGGGTGGTCCGTCCAGAAAGCGTTCCAATCCTTCTTCTGCAACCGCCCGCCGGCGTTCTTGCGAGCCAACATGTACTTTCGCAGGAGACCCGCAGGCTCGGCCTCGAGAGCGCCAGACTCGGCCGCGAGTCGGACCGCAGCAGCTACGTATCTGATCTGCATGCTGTCCGCCTCGCGGTCCAGCGCCAGCTTGCTCCGGATCAGGGTCTTGATCTGCGCGGCCTGGCCTGCGGTCTCGCTCCGGACGTCCTTCAGAGCCGCCTCCCGATGGGCAAGCAGCGACCTCAGGGTCCCGATCTTGGCAGCCTGGGCATCGTTCTCTGCTTCGAGTTCGTGGATGGCGGTGTCGCGGGCGGAGACGGCGATGCTCAGACGCTCGATGATGGCGACTGTCTTGGACAGCGGAGACTCGCTGTTCTCGGGCTCGCGCTGCCGTGTCTCGGAAGGGGTTCGCGTGCCAGGTCCGGGTTCGTAGACGCTGGAGGGAACAAGGACAGAGTTGGGGTGTGGGCTACGATCGGTCTCGGTGGTTTGTGGGGTTGCTATCACGAGGTGTGGGTCGCTGGAGGAGTTGGAAGACATGTTGGTTTGGGTCACCTAGATCAGGAGGTTCTAGATGCAGATAATCTTTGGGGGGGTGTCGAGGGACAGGTCCTCCGCCAGATGGCTGTGTGCAGGTAGGTACAAGACTCTTCCAGATGTGTGGTCATGAACCTGTGGTATGACTGTTATGAAGTTGTCGTGCGTCGAATTTGTTAAGCCTTGACTCCGGTGGAACAAGGAAGAGTAGGTAGGTAAGGCTAGTTGCCTAATGTAGCTTCTGTTCGAGTTTCGCCTCGACGCAGGACGCTTTCGTGTTTCGTGTTTCAAAACATATCTCCTTTGTGTGAAAACCACTTGTGGGTTTTCCTTGACTGCTAGCTCCAATTCCCAACTACCAAATTTCTTACTTGATCACTTTCAGCGGAGTAAAACGACTCTGTTCAAACCCTCCTATTATCCTGTTCTTAACCTTTACTAAATGTTCCAGACTCCTATATTGATACTGGCCAAGTCGATATCTCCCCGCGAGTAAGGAAGCCCGCAGCAGAATGTCAGATCCACAAGTCCTTCGACATTTCGAGCTCGGGAAGCGCTGGCCTCGAAATCTATGATACGGGTCTTTTGGAATTCATTTCGAGTCCGTACAGCTCGTAGGCTGTGGTGATCTGTCGTAGAAGCAAGTGTTGGCCAAACACCAGACCCAAAGATCTACTGTCACGCTAGAACATCCGTCTCGATTCCCGGACTCGCTTTTCCCTATTACGTCTGCCTACAGCCGACTCCTAGAAGCTCATTTTGCTTCCAATGCTGTATGTAACATCTATGTTATCGTGACAAAGTGGCAGTTTAGGCCGAGTTCCCCAACCTGGTTTCTTCAAGAGGTCAGCTACCAAAGATGCTTGGGTCCTGGGCGTCAACTCGAGGCTTCTTGGTTCTGACATTGCTGCTTGCTACCATTTCGTTGAGTATCTTGATGACCTCGGCGGCCTTTGAAGTCACAATCATCTATCTTCTCGCCTTTCCAAGGCTCTTTCCACCCAACCCTCCACCTTACGTGAAACATGTACATACATACTTATCAACAATTGACAAAGATGGTAATCGCCTTTTAAGGAACGACTTGCATTTGAATCAGCCGTGTTATCTCTTCCATACATCCCATCCATCCATCATCCATCCATCCACCCATCAAAAGCCCGAGAGCTTTCATCTCGCACAGCTCTGTCGTAGAGCCAGCCAAGCTGTAAATCAGAAGAAGACGCTTCTCCTTCGCGGTTCCGAGCTTGGAAATGGCAATCTTCCCCTTGGGAACCTCGACAGGTCGTCTGACATGTTGATGATTGTTGCGCTTTGGCAATTTTCCATCCCACGTTCCAATGCTGCACTTCGTTCCAACCGAGAATACCTACGCGGGGGAAGAAATCAGATCGATTTATTGCAGCCTCTTGTCTCACATCTACCTTACCGCACGTTGCCGAAGCCCAAGTTTTAAACGATTCTCTTTGGTTTGCACAGCAATCGAGACTCAGCCCAATAGAGCAGAAGGGAAGAAAGCACGGAGAAGAGAGGGCGGAGAAAGGGCCCGGCGTTCGGTGCCACCGTGGTGCGAAAGAACGTGGTCAATACAGAAATCTTCACGAATCACGCACGCGTACACAAGATCGATTGTGGGTTGCCATTGGTAAAGATTGACTAAAGCAGCGGATTGTAGAGCCTATGTAGCATGCAGCAAGTAAAGCGGCCGAAACCTCCTTCTCACCAACATCCATCGTGAGCATCCATGAACGTCATTAAAGACCAGTGCGAGGGCTCTCTCGTCTTGCCCTGTGGACGTACTGTCTTCTCCTTTCAGAGACCCTCCCCATATTCCAGCGCGAAAAAACAAGCAAAAACAGAAAAACCATGCAGAAAAAGAAATCGCCGCCCCGGTGGCCACTCTCCATGTTCTATCCCTCGAGGGTCGTGAAGTGCTGGTGGTGCGATGAGAAGGCGAGTCTGCCACGGCGAGCGCGTCGTGCCGCCCCTTGCGTGAGACCACACGTCCGACAGATCGCTTCGCCCCCCCCCCACATTATCTCCCCCAGACCTCCCCTCTGCCCAGGGCCACGCGAAAGGAAAGGAAAACCAACGAGAAAAAGAAACCATGATGCGCAAGACATGTCCCAGGAGCCAACAGAGGATCTGCTCTGAATGCATCCGGCGCGGGGGCTGCCACCAGAGTGTGCAAACGAGCTTGCCTGACCCGGTTGCGGCGTTCTTCGGCGAGATCAAGCGGGAGCGGACCAGGTCCACGTCCTTGGGCAGGGGGGTGATCGATCTCTCGGGGTGCATGGGCGCTCCGAAATGGTGGATGTGATGACATCGGCATGCCGTTCGATGGCTTTGGACATTGCTGACCGGCCTCACCGGGGGTGAGGTGTCAGGCTGATGTCCAAGGTGCTCGAGCCATTGTGTAATCCGTCAAATCGAAGAGTCGTAACGAAAGAAAAGCAAGTCCATAGCGGAAGATGAGTGGTGATATCGGGCCAGAACGACCTCCACGAGACGTTCAGATCGGGCCAGCAAGATGAGTTGGGTGAGCCAGACGATGCTGCCGCAGGTCGACCATCGCGTATCGAGAGCCGACGAGGGAGACGCGTCCAAGTACACAGATCAATAATTCCCACCCCACTGCTGTCCGTTCTGTTCCTCGCGCTTTGGTCGGTACGAACCCGTAGAATATCCAGCACCTTTGGAGGCAGAGCGGAGCCTATTTTCGGAGACTAGAGCGTCAGCCATCCAGTCAGCATTCATTCTCCTCGCGGCCAGCGTCATCGAAGCACACTAAACGCGAAGAGGAAAATTCCCTTACAAGGAACCGGAGCCAGCAAGACACTCACATCCTATCGCTTCCGCCGACGGCGCGGTTGGCATCGGGCGAGTCGACACCGGCCCCGCTGGCACCGCGCTCAATGATCTTGCGGCGGGATCCCGAGATGGCTCCGGGCTTGGTGCCTTGGGCGTTGGCTCCGCCGGCCGCGGCGACGTTGGTGCGGATGCGTCCGGGCTTCTCCTCCTCCTCTGGGGCGGGCTGCTGACCGGCGGCCTGCGCAATGGCCTGCGCGTTCTTCTGGTACTTGTAGACGGTCCAATCGAAGACGTAGTCGTACTGGAAGCCCTCGCGGACGAAGAGATCGCGGAAGATCTTGCGGAGGTACGAGTAGTCGGGCTTGTCATCGAAGCGGAGCGAGCGGGTGTAGTTGAGGTAGATGGCAAACTCGTTGGGAAAGCCGCGACAGAGGACCTCGGTCGGGGTGGTCATCTTCTTCTCCATGATGCGGTCGTACTTCTGCTTCTTGGTGGCGGCCTTCAGACCTTGCCATGGCAGGGAGCCACGGCAGAAGTACAGCATGACATAGCCGAGCGACTCCATGTCATCACGGCGGGATTGCTCTGCGTGCACGTCAGCTCAGTTGGGGGAGAGGCGGACGCAAGGAGAGGGGTCACGCACCGACTCCCAAGTGGGTGTTGATGGACGCGTAGCGGGCCGTTCCCGTCAGGTTCTTGTTCTCACGGTACGGGATGTGGAAGTGCGTCTTGGGGTCGCGGTACTCTTGGCCAGCCCAAAGTCAATGACGTTGACCTGGTTGCCGCGCTTGCCAATGCCCATCAAGAAGTTGTCAGGCTTGATGTCACGGTGGATGAAGGACTTGGCGTGGATGTACTCGATGCGGGAGATCAGTTGATCGGCGAGCAGGAGGACCGTCTTGAGCGAGAACTTGCGGTTGCAGAAGTTGAAGAGATCCTCCAAGCTGGGTCCGAGGAGATCGAGGACCATGGCGTTGTAGTCACATTCGGTACCGAACCAGCGGACAAAGGGGATGCCGACGCCCCCGGCCAGGGACTTGTAGACGCGGGCCTCATACTCGAGCTGGGGGTGCTTCGCCTTGACCGACTCCAGCTTGATGGCGATCTCCTCACCCGAGATGATGTTGGTTCCGAGGTAGATGTCGCCGAAACTGCCACTACCGATCTTACGACCGATGCGGTACTTGTTCCCGACGCGAAGATCCTGCGAGTTCATGTCCGTCAGCATGATGGGTCACCGACGCGAAGGATGGCCATGTGCAAGTGAGGGGGCAGCGGGGGCAGGAGAGCGCGGGGAGACACGAGCGCAAGGCTGCCGTGGAACTCGAATGGCAACGCGGACAGACGCCGGCCTCTCGTTCCATGGCAGCACGGCCGCGTGCGGACGAGAAGTGCTCGTGGGAAGTCGATGAAAGGGAGTATAAACCAGAGGATTGCATTTCGACTTGGAAGCGGGTGGATTCACCATAGTAGTCATCTTGCTTCAACTATGGACTCTAGATCTTGGGTTGGAGAGGGGGGGTGACCGATACACGAGTCGAAGAGGGCCGTTGTGGGGTGTGGATTGCAGGTCGACGAGGCCGATGGGGTGGCGGAGGTCTGGTCGAGGAGGAGGCGAGACGATCTAGGCGGAGAGAGGGAGTTAGCTGAGTTGCTTGTGGTCGTGGATGAGGCTGAGAAGGGCCACCGCGCAGCGGTGCTGTGGGCCACTGGGCCGTGGCCGCAAACGCCCACAACTGCCAGCTGGCCGTCGACGCCGAGATGAAGCTGATGATGCCGATGGTGCTGAGGGCGCCGCGGGGAATGCAGCTCCCACCGCTCCAGGCTCTCGAGCGGTGCTGCCGGAGATGGGAGGGCCTGATCACATACCTGTATGATGCTGGGGCTGCGTGGTGATGGGTCGACGGCGACGTCGGGGGCTCCTCGTGCGACGACGAGACGAGAGCTGGGCCGCGGGCGACGAGCGTGCGATGAACCTGACCGCGGAGTCTCGCTGTCGAAGGAGCTTCTTCGCGATCGATGGCCTCGAGGGAGAGAGAGGGTTGTGGGATGGGTGAAGTTGTTGATGAGGTTGATGTTGGAGGGGAGGAAGTTCGAGGGTGACGAACTTGGAGGTTGAGGTCCACTGGGGACGCTGTTCCTGTTTGGGTCTAGCGCCTGGCTGGGCCACGCTAAGCTGGATACGGGTCAAGCGGGGCTGGGCTTTGTCGGAGGTAGGCGAGGAGACAAGCGAGGGGGTAAGCGAGGGAGTAAGCGAGGGGTAAGCGAGCCAACAAGCGAGACAGCAAGCGAGGCAGCAAGCGAGCCAAAAGTAAAGAAAGGAAAAGACGAGCGACGAGCAGTCCTGGACGACTCTAGAAGTCCCATACCAGGCCATACCGTAGATTGAAAATGAAAGGCGTGTAGACGCCTCTTCCCGTGCTCCTGTACGGCACAGGATGAAAGCACTCTGCATGACAAGCATCATGAACTTTTCCAGAGAGGCCTGCTCACGACGGTTCGCCATCCCAGGATATACGATGTAGAAGTCCTTCCTCCCCCGGACCGTCAGTGAGTGTACTTACGATATTCAGTACTGATCGGACAGCAAGGGCCGTGTGCATAAATGCCCGATGTCCCAAGTCTTTCAGGCGCAAATGCTTCCATGCGTCGAAGTCCGAAAGTCTAATCCCCAACGATCCTAGGGGCGTGGCAAAGGGGGCTGGAAACAAGGAGAGACGCTGTACAAATAAAGTACAGTAAAAGTACATACAACAGCAGTAAAAGTACATACAATACCAGTAAAAGTATATACAATACCAGTAAAAGTACATACAACAGCAGTAAAAGTACATTCAATACCAGTAAAATTACATTCAATACCAGTAAAAGTATATACAATACCAGTAAAAGTACATACAATAACAGTAAAAGTACATACATTACATACAGTAAAAGTATATATAATACACACAGCACATAAAGTACATATACAACATAAACTACAACAGCACATACACTACATACACTACCTGAAGTACATACCATACGACCTCACCACTTCAGCAACCCCAGGCCTTCAACGCCCGGTGCAATATCATACTGCGTTGCCTCTCTACAACAAGCGCACTGTCATGTCAGGCTCGCGGGTTCTGGCCCCGGTCGGTTCTGCTCTCCTTTGCTCTCGCTAGCGAAACCTTGCACCCATGCCCCCATCCCAAGATTCCCCAAGATGGCCAACCCAGCCATCCGCAACACAACACCAGACACGACCAGCAGCCCCTGGGAAGCCCAAGCCCAAGCGCACCGTGCTTCTCCGCGTCCGGAGTACGGCGACCCGAAGCATCGCCGAAGAAAACCGAGGATTCACTTTGCGGACTACGGCGTTGCCCTGTGGTGGCTGGGGGTGGGGATGGGGATGGGGAGGGAGCTGGGGCTGGGGCTGGTGGAGTTGGAGCTCGAGCTCGAGCTGGAGCTATAGCTGAGCTGGTTATATTTATGGCTGCAGCCGAGGTAGGTAGGTAAACAAATAATTAGGTACAGCACAGTAGCAAAAGGTAGGTGAGCGCAGATGTCCATTTTGCCTCGAGCTGCTTTTTGCATGCCGACGAACGACAGTCTGACAGCCCCCTCTAAATGCGTAAAATGAAAAACCAAATCAACTCTGATTCGTCCTCGTCTTGTTCGTCCTCGTTTCCTGTCTCATGTAAGGTAGTGGGAGACTCCTGAGACTGAGACCCGAGGTATCTGCCACGTACTGTACTGTACAGTACCACCACCGTCAGCACCCCGAGACACATGTACAGTACCGTACCACGCGACATGATTTGGGGGTTGCCATCCGGAAGTAAATAAGACATGGAGCGACTCCCCGAGCCCTCCATTCCGGACATGCATTCCCATCGTCCTGTCACGGCCGCCTGCCACGAAGCGAGCGTAGCGATAAACACAACACCCCGTACCTGATGAGTGCGAAACCACGCCCCCACAGCACAGCCTACACACACACACCGTGCTATACAGCCAAACCACAACACTCACACACGTCTTCACAATCGCGTCTTGCGTGCTAGGAAACGGGGAGAGAAAATCCTCCACAGCACCTCGCCATTATCCACTAGCCGCGCGAGGCGCCCGCCCGCCAGCTATTTATTCCATTCCAACACGCCCCCACCCAGCAGCGGCCGCCACCTCGTGGCGCATCTCGTATCGCATCTCAGACGAGATGGAGGATCCATCGGAGCGGCAATGACATAACACCAACCCTCGCAGACTCCGCGGTGTGCCTATCCGTGATGCGGATTCCGGCGCTCATGTCCGATGTCAGAAGCTCGCTGCTGGTCATCGCCTCGCGTTGGGAGGTTTTCCTTTTCGCACGATTTCATGCCATGAAAGAGGATCGGCATTCACACAACTTCGCTTCACTCACCGTACTGTAAGACAAATCGGTGTCTTCCGCGCTCAAGCCATCTTGGGTACGCGACCTGGGCTCCACTATCCCGAATCGGTGATCCGGAGGTCCAAGCCTGCGAAGCCATTTCGCAGTCGGAACATCGGGAACGCGGGTCAGACTTGTGATGGTGTGGAAGTAGAACTCGGGCGAGGCGGGACTAGAGGCGTGAGCTGAGCGTTGTCATGATGCTAACTCCTGTTCGAGACCGGGAGGGAAGATGTTGAAAAGGAATGGGGAAGTAGAAGAGAACAAAGATGTCGTTGGTCAACTTTTTTAAAATCGAAGCCAAAGCTCGTCAACTTGTTAAACATCGAAGCCAAAGCTCTCATTCAAATACCTCGCATTACAGTCTTTTCTTTTGCGTGATACCCGATCTAAAGAATCATTTTACAAGCAATTGGCTGTTCAGAATGTGTATATTAGATTTTCATTTGAAGCATTTGTTAAGTTCTTTTCTTTAAAAAAATAATAATCGTGGGAAGGCAGCCCACTATTAACTTTTCAAGAAAAAAAAAAAAAACATGACTTCCAGCTTTATCAGCTGAGCTTAATGCCTGTTCGACGAACGGTACAACGGACGTACAGTATCATTGATACCCATTTAATACAAAAACTCCGATGTTACAATTACAACTTGGAAAGCAGTATGAAATAAGCGAAAGATCCGATTTTTCCAATACACTACACAAAAAAATACTACATCTAAAAACTGCAGAATTCCTATACGAAACTTATCAGAAGTTCTCAAGTCAGGTTTTTAGTGATTTACCAAGCCAAATTCTTTTTCACAATCGGATAGTTGTGGGAAGGCAGCCCACTATGAACTTTTTAAGAAAAAAAAAAAACATGACTTATAGCTTTATCAGCTGAGCTTAAACAAAAAACTCCGATGTTACAATTACAACTTGGAAAGCAGTATGAAACAAAGCGAAAGATCCGGTTATTCCATTACACTACACAAAAGAATACTACATCTAAACACCACAGAATTCCGATACGAAACTTATCAGAAGTTCTCAAATCAGGTTTTCAGTGATATACCAAGCCAAGTTCTTTTTCACAATCGGATAATAGTGGGCTTGCCTTCCCACACTTATTCTGCGGGCACTCAAATATTAAGTGCCCGCAGAATGATTGTGGGAAGGCAGCCCACTTTGAACGTCAAGAAAAGAAAAAAATTATATACAATTCAAGCAAGACTTTGTCATCGTAAAAAGTAAGTCATCAATTGCAGCTTTGATATAAGCTGATCTACATACCTGTCCCAGGTAGCGGACATTGGTCACGCATTTCTTTTCTGTAACTGCTTTCTCGAAGGTTTTACATCTGTAGTAATCCCCAGCTTAGCACGTCTCCTATGCGTTGCGGAAAGGTTGAGGTTGGCCAGTTTCACGGCCCCTTTTAGACGTTGAACAATATCATCATCATTATTATCATCATGTAAAGCTTATTGAGCGAGCACCTTTGGATAGTTTTCAAACGCATGCTTTACAAATCGCATTCGAAGGGTTATTTTTCGCATGGTAACAAGCCGAATTAGGAACTGTCAGAGCGATATATCAAAAACGCAAAATAAGCACTTTCTCAAGAGCCAATCGACATTTCAATCCGTTTTATATCTGATCAACTGCGAGCATTTCGCAAGGCAAAAAGGTGATCTGGAAATAATCAAGACCAGAGGCTTTTGATTCGGTTTTATGTGTTTTTGAGATTGATATCTCTGTTAGTTGTTTACTTGTATTTCAATTTTGAGATGGAGGGGGAAAGGCGAGGGTCGCCAAGCATGTGAGGCATGCAAAACACTTTTGACACTCAATTTTGGGTAAGCAGGTAGGCAGATCAGTGGAGAGCACAGCTAAAGAGACGTAAGACACTACAACTCTGGCGATGCCAAACGCGAGCTTGTTTCCCGGCAGCGCCCTGGGACAATCGAACGGCCGACAGAGCTGGTCCTGGTTCCGGCAGTCATGCGTTTGGGTGTGGGTGTTAGTGTCAAGTGTCAAGCAGTGCTGGTTTTTTCAAGCTTTGCTTCTTGTGAAGTAGGTACGGGTCAGTTATATAGGGGTAGGTCGGTAGACACACGCAGAAAAGTCCCGGAGAAAAAAGAACCTGAGAGCAAACCATTGGAAGAAAAGGGCATAACAAACAGCCTCCCGAATCCAGCCGGGAAAGTCAAAACCTTTGATATGACTCGGCTTCTTGCCGTTCTCATCCCACCCGATCCGGTTTCTTATCAGATGCTTACTTCTTCTACAGTTTTCACCTCATAGCTTGGATCACGTACGATCGATCAATGCTTTCCGTGACCCAGCTGTGATAAGCAGAGCACGCTCTTCGTCGACAACCACTTGTTTCTGTTTTGATGTCATTTGGATAGAAGACAGAGTTATTCAAAACTACCTACGTGACATAGCTCTCAAGGTGGCAGGAGAGAAACCCAACCGCTCAAGCTAAAGCTTCCCAAAGCGTGGCCTAATCACCAACAAAGTCGTGTGTTTGAGCAATCTATACGACCACCTGTCCCTCTTTTCCCTTCTAGCCACAGCATCCACTCAAAATTGGATGCGGCGAAGCGTCTGGGAGCGCTTCTGGTTGGTTGGTTGGCGATCCATAACCGGAGGTGAAGTAGGTACCTAGGGTGCCTTCCGAAAGTAAACACAGCTGCGACGTGCAACAAAATCTCTTCCGGCCCCCTTGGTAGTTTATCTGGGCGGTCGGTGGGCGACCTGCCTCGAAAAGGAAAGCAGCCTGAGGTACCAACCGAAAGTAAACACAGCTGCGATGTGCAACGAATGCGTCAACGGGATAGTTGCCCAGGGGACTGGTGAGGTTTTGTTGCACGTCGCAGCAGTGTTACTTTCGGTAGGTACCTGAGGCTGCTCGTCGGTCTATGTACCAGGAGAGGGAATTGGTTGCCTAGGGGACATCCAGCTGAGGTTTTGTTGCACGTCGCAGCTGTGTTTACTTTCGGAAGGCACCTCAGGCTGCTTTCCTTTTCCAGGCAGGTCGCCAACCGACCAACTGAATGGACTACCGAAAGGGGTCCGGGAAGACTTTGTTGCACGTCGCACCTTTGTTTACTTTCGGTTCACACCTCAGTTTACTGGGCAGTATGCCAATCAACCAGGAGAGCCTCCGAGGGCAGCACTGGGCTTCTGTTGCACATCGCAGCTCTGTTTACATTCAGTTCACACCTCGGGTTACTGGGCAGTATGCCAATCAACCAGGAGAGCCTCCGAGGGCGGCACTGGGCTTCTGTTGCACATCGCAGCTCTGTTTACTTTCAGTTCACACCTCAGGTTACTGGGCAGTATGCCAATCAACCAGGAGAGCATCCGAGGGCGGCACTGGGCTTCTGTTGCACATCGCAGCTGTATTTACTTTCGGTTGGCACCTCAGGTTACTAGGCAGCATGTCAACCAACCAGGAGAGCCTCCGAGGGCAGCACTGGGCTTCTGTTGCACATCGCAGCTCTGTTTACATTCAGTTCACACCTCAGGTTACTGGGCAGTATGCCAATCAACCAGGAGAGCATCCGAGGACGGCACTGGGCTTCTGTTGCACATCGCAGCTCTGTTTACTTTCAGTTCACACCTAAGGTTACTGGGCAGTATGCCAACCAACCAGGAGAACCTCCGCGGGCAACACTGGACTTCTGTTGCACATCGCAGCTCTGTTTACATTCGGAAAGCATGGCATAGCTCGAGCTGGCAAGGTGATACTTGCCTAGGTAGGTACCTAGGTAACTATGCACAGAACATCCCACAACGTTGTTGATGTATATGTACTTCGTTTTGTTGACGGGTTCTGCCATAAGCTTTTCTTCCCTTTACCTTCGTATCTCCCGACCTTGAAGATCTCTCATGACGGACCTCTCGGCATTGACGCTGAATTGCGAGAAGAGCAGGCGCCGCGCTCGTGTCGCTCTGAAGAATGGACTTGAATCCCTTTTCTCGAATCCGGCAATTGTCAACACAGCGAAGGTTGGAAATCAATCGCACACCACCCAAGTTGATCACCCAGCTGTGAAGCGAGGTAAAACACTGGCAATCCAAAACACCACGAAAGCTCTATGTGTCCCTCCGAACACAGTTCCAATAAAGAAGCGCTTCCGACCCTGTTCAATCTCCAGGTCTCGAGACACTACCTACCACCCTACCTCACCCTGCCTCACCCTACTTGTCTCAAGCGCAAGCCGAGCAAGACCGGACACAAGCCGAAGACCCATCAACCTGCTCTAACCTAAACTTATGAACAACGTCGAAATTCCCGAAACCCCACAAGGAGAAGAAAAAGCACCCGCCATCGCCATCGCCACACCCACACAGCCGCCTATTCATCACCTCGAGCGCTGGCCAAGAGGTCTCTAAAGACGGCTCGAGATCGACCACGTACCTAACCCTCTGTCCGTCCTGCAAAAGAGGCACGCACACTCGTAAGCGGGATCATACAGAGTCTGCCGCGCTCAACGTTTGCTTTCCGAAGCCGAGGAGGGAAGCTGGCGCGAGAGTCGTGGATACGATGAGGGGGTGCGGATCGGTCTGCAGCTGGAACTCGCGCTTGAACTCGAGGGCTCTGTGTCAGAAAATCGCAGCAAGAAGTTCGTGCTTGCTCGAGAGCCAGCTCGAAGGCTGGAAAGAACAAGAATTGGGGATGGGATAGGATGATTTCCACTCGCTAACCGGACTCTTGCGTAGCATGGAGATTGGGCTAGCGAGGGGAGAGGGAGGAAAAGCAGTGCAGCATTGTCATGCGGTTGTGCTATTTCGGATTTGAAATAATAATAAGAAGAAGATTTTTTAAAGTCTAAAAGGGGCAGTGGAACTGCGCAACCTCAAGCTTCCCGTAAGGTATTGAAGACGCTAAGCTGGGGATTTCATAGATATAAGACACTCGAAAAAGCAGCTGTGAAAAGAGATATGTGAAAAGTGCCCGCTATTTGAGTCCTTCCTCGATGGGTGGAATGGTTTCCCAGGTGATTTATGAAATGACCCTCGATGACCGATGATACAGATAGATAGATAGTCATAGCTGTTGAAGCCGTAAGACCGTAAGACCCGTTGGAATGAGCCTTCAAGGGCAGAAACGATAGAACACCAACCGAAATCTCAACTCCGAAACCAAAACAAAAGCAAACGTTAGTGCTAATACGTGTGTTTTCGGAATTGAGAGATCCTGCCTTTCGCGCTCATCTTGCTATTCAGCTCACAGTTCTACGCTGTCTCCGTTTCTTTTCCCCGAGCACAAACACAAGATCCAATCGAGACCTTCTCCAACGACATCGCGACCCTGACCCTGAGCGTGGGTATCGTTCGCGCCTTCGAGCCCGCGCGCGGCCATCCTGGGCGCCGCGCCGGGGGTGCCGCCCATGCCGAACCTGATCGTGGCGTTGGTCATGTTTGCCATTTGCGTGCCGACAACGTCGGCCGCGGTCCTGAAGGTGCGTGAGCATCCGGCCGAGAGGGAGACTTTGACGGCAGGAACAGAGGAGCAAGCCAGCATGGCTGGGAAAGGGGGGGTGTGTTCGAGCAGCGGAATTTAGAGGCTTGAGGTTGGATATGGGCGCTGGAGAGCCAATGTCTGTCTTGATTGATTTTGCTTTTGTGTCAAAGAGCTATTTCCTGGGCAAGACATCCTGAAATTGATCGCATCACCGGCTCGTGTTTGCTAATTATTGAGATCGGAATCAGATTTTGACCTTAGCCAAGCCATCCCGTCTAAGCGAGAGAAGTAAACAAACAACGATACCGCGTGCCGCACAACACGCGCGAGAACCTTTTGATTCGCGCATAGTAACATTGCGAAAATTTCCGACCCTGCAAGCCGAGTTAAAAAAAAAGAGCTGAATTCATGTTATCACAAATGTGAAATATCCGAGTAGGTACAAGAGGTACTCGAAGTTTCAATCCACCTTTCCACCCAAATCGCAAATGCTCGATCCAGATCCGATCTACCCTTTTTTTATATATATATATATATATATTGTGATGTGATGTGAAGTATCTTGCAATCATTTTTGCTTTTTCTCTTCTTTCCTTTTGTCTTCGAGTAAACACCATAAAAACTACAGCTAGACTTGACCGCTTTTCCTTCCTTTTTCCTTCTCCCCTTCTCCCCTTCTCCCCTTCTCCCCTTCTCCCCTTCTCCCCTTCTCCCCTTCTCCCCTTCTCCCCCTTCTCCCCTTCTCCCCTTCTCCCCCTTCTCCCCTTCTCCCCTTCTCCCCTTCTCCCCTTCTCCCCTTCTCCCCTTCTCCCCTTCCCTTCTTTTTTCTTCTTTTTCCTTCGTCTCTTCTCCTTCCCCCTTCAAATACAATGCTCAACTAACAAGCACCGCTATCAAATCCATGCCATCTTACCATTTTCCTACCGCATCGTATCGTATGCATTATCGTATCTCTGCTCAAGGCAAATCAAGGCAAGTCAAGTAAATCAAGCAAGTCAAGCAAATCAAGTAAATCAAGCAAGTCAAGCAAGCTGCAAATAGCTATTAAAAGTATCTAGCTTTTGGTTTTATCATCAGGCATCCGCTCCGAACAACATAATCCTACCATGAATTTCCACCAAGTTTCTCACTTCTCACGTCGTATTCCTTGGTCAACAAGCCCTCGAGCGCCCGTGTCTAGAACGCACCTCCATTTCCCTAAGCCGTCACCCCCCTCCCCCCCTAGGGATTCAACCTCTTCGGCGTACGCGGGTAATCACATACCAAGTGTACACTCGGCAGATTCAAATACCAGGCCACGACCCGATCCAGCCCAATGCCCCCGCCACCATGCGGCGGCACGCCCACGCTGCGAAACACATCCACGTACTCCTTGATGCCCGGCTGGTTGGGATCGAGGCCCTTGGCGCGGATGGTCTGCTCGAGCTCGGCGGGGAGGTGCAGGCGCTGGCCGCCCGATAGGATCTCCTGGCCGCGCATCATGAAGTCGTAGGCGTTGGTGACCTTGGGGTTGGCCGGGTCCGGCATGGCATAGAAGGGCCGCGCCTCGACGGGGAACTTGTCGAGCACGTAGAAGTCCGTGTGGTACTTCTGGCGCACCAGCGCGCCCAGCGCCTTCTCCTGCGCCGTCGACATGTCCTCGTCGTCGGACACGTTGGCAAACTCGGGAGGGCCCTCGGCGCGCAGCAGGGCTTGACCTTCCGCGAACGTGAGGCGCACCTCTTTGCCGGGCTCGGGGAGCAGGAACTCTTCGGAGGGGTAGATGGAGCGGACGAGCTCAATCTCTTCCCGGTAGTGCGTGGAAAGGCCCTTGAAGATGTGCAAGAGGACCGCTTCGAGCATGTGCAGGACTTCGTGGTAGTGCTCTTCGATCTCCATCTCGATATCGAGGCCGATGAACTGGGTGGGCTCGTTAGCACATCTGCATGACCTGGCAAGAGGTGGTGGAAAGACATACCTCGGTCATGTGTCGGGGAGTGTTGGAGTTCTCGGCGCGGAAGACCGGACCGACACAGTAGACACGCTTCCTACCCCCCGCGATCTCAAACTGCTTGTAGAATTGGGGTGATTGGGCCAGGTAGGCTTCCTCTCCAAAGTATGGCAGTCTGAAAACGTTGGCTCCCCCTTCAGACGCGGCACCGATCAAGCTCGGCGGATGGAACTTCTTGAAGCGCTGTGAGCGGAGGTAATCGCAGAACAAGTCCTCGACCGCGATGCGGATATCGGCGATAGCTTGGCTGACGGGTGCTCGCTTGTGCATAGCTGGGTTGTTGAGATGGGTCGCGAGCGAGGCGATGGGGGTCCCTTCCGTGATGGCCAATGCTACTCCCGTCAGCTACACCATCTCGCCATTCCTTCGTCGCTCATCTGAAGTGACGGCGCATTCCAAGCAGTAGAAAACGCAAAGAAGAAAAACACGAGAAACAGGAGAGGAGGAAGAGCATACCTTGCGCCTTCTCCTCCACGCTCTCCTCCTCCGCCAGACTGCCCACAGCTCGACTCGCCGGGCCCAAACCCAGGCCCAACATCTCCGGCGCGCTCGCCACGAGGTACACCTTGCTGAGATGCAGCTCGAGCCCGCTGACGCGACAGCTCTTGACGGGCTCCAGCGGGCGCTTGACGCTCGCCTCAACCGCGACGAAGCTCTCGAGCTTGAGGCCCCCGATCCACTTGACCATCTGCCTGCTCACACCCTGCCCGTCCTGGCTGGCGGCCACGACGCCCTGCACGGCCCAGTTGCCCTCCTCGCGCAGCTCCACGAAGGCCATCTTGGCCCCCTGCATGCGCGCATTCTGGATCCACGCCCGCACCTTGACCGTCCGCCCGACGTGCTCCTCGCCGAGGTCGCGCAGGTGGACCTGCGGCGCCTCGATCCGCGGCGTCGCGAGCTCCAGCTGGCCGTAGTTGGCTTGTGCGAGGTCCTCCGAGGCCGCGGAAGCAGAGGCGGCGGCGGCGGCGTCGCGCTCGGCCTGCTTGCGGAGCTTCTCGGCTTCCTTCTTGGCTTTGGCTTCGGCCTTTTTGGCGCCTTTCTTGGAGCTTTCGCTGGGGTTGCCGTCGGCGGGTGCTGCTGGAGAGGTCGTGGAGGGCTTGAGCGCGGGGTCGGTGGGGACTGGAGCTTCTTTCGAGGCGTCGGCCATGTTGGCGGTCGTCCGCGGGATCGTCAGTTGTCTGGGTGTTGTATTATAAGGGATCGGAGGAGTTTGAGAAGTTGAGGAGTTTGACTGGACAGATGGTGTTGTTGTTTGAAGTTGCACAGCGAGAGATTCTCTCGAGTTGAGAAATCAAAAGGGACTCACGTCGGCCAAAGTGCGCTAGTCGTCGGCCCTATGTTTTTCCTAGCGAGGGGAGTCAGCCTTGCGGAGGGGTAAACAAGGCTGGGCTTTGTTGACATTGATTTTGACCCTGAACATGAACAATCTACCTATGTTTTGTTTTTCTTCGGAGGTCAGTCTTCTCGGTAATGGGACAGAAATATGATTTCTTGGCTATCAGCAGAGAGAAAACTATCATTTAAAGTGATTTTTTGTTTAATATTATCTGCTGCAGTTTATGAGTCCAAGCCTACCGACCTCCCCTCTTCTACCTACATATTTCCTTCCAATTCAAATTCTAGCCTTTTAAATTATTATCATCAGCAAAGGAAACAAGCTATCATTTAGAATGTTTAGATATATACATTTTTGGCTATCGGCAAAGAAACAAGCTATCAATTAAAGAGTCCTTTTGGTCCATCATCTTTTGCATTTTATAAGTCCAAGCTTACCGACCTTTCCCTTTTTTATCTACATATATCCTTCTAAATCAAATTCTAGCTTTTAAAAATATAATTATCAGCAAAGAAACAAGCTATAAGTGAAAGTGTTTTTCTGTTCCAGCATTATGTTTGCAATTTATAGGTCCAAGCCTATCGACCTTCTTCTTTTTTATTTATATGTTTTTTTCAAATCGAATTCTAGCCTTTTAAATTATATTTATCAGCAAAAGAAACAAGCTATCAGTTGAAGTGTTTTATTCGTCCAATATCGTCTTTTGCAGTTTATAAGTCCAAGCCTACCGACCTTCCTTTTTTCTATCTATATACTTCCTTTTAAATAAGATTATGGCCTTTTCAATTATAATTACTAGCAAAGGAAACAAGCTATCAATTAAATTGTCCTTTGTTCCAGCATCATCTTTTGCAATTTATAAATCTTAGCCCACCGACTTTTCCTTTTCTACCTATTCCTTCCAATTCAAATTCTAGCCTTTTAAATTATAATTGTCAGCAAAAAAACAAGCTATCAGTAAATGTGTTTTTTTGTTCTAGCATTAGATTTTGCAATTTATAGGTCCAAGCCTATCGACCTTCTTCTTTTTTATTTATATGTTTTTTTTAATTACATTCTAGCTTTTTAAATTAGAATTATTAGCAAAGAAAACAAGCTATTATTTAAAATGTTTTTTAAAAACAGAATTATCTTTTGCAATTTATAAATCCAAGCCTACCGACCTCCCCTCTTCTACCTACATATTTCCTTCCAATTCAAATTCTAGCCTTTTACATTATAGCATGACTGGCCCAGACTTGCTCCTTACGCAGTAAGCCACACCAATCTCAATTATACAGCTCAACCCAGTTGATGAAAAGCAGTTGGCAAAGTCACCATTTCAAGCACCATTCCAAGACCCACCTCCCTCCTCCTCCACCACCACCCAAACAGTGTACAGACAACCCAGTTCACATCCAAATGCCAGATTTTTGCAACACAAAAGCCCAAGCAGCTTAGAGTTCGCAGCCCCGCCCTCCACCACACAAGACACGAGGTCTAGCTGAAAGCTGCTTGATCAAAAGCAGATAGCCCCTCGATTCCGTT
Organism: Blumeriella jaapii; assembly: GCA_009599575.1. NCBI lineage: Eukaryota > Fungi > Ascomycota > Leotiomycetes > Helotiales > Drepanopezizaceae > Blumeriella > Blumeriella jaapii. Next base: position 356,414 of record VWND01000019.1, on the reverse strand, counting down.
CTCATGATCAACAGAATCCAAAATCCCAGAAAACCACGTATCCGCCACCTTACGTTAAATAACATCATTTTCGTCATCACGCATCCGCCACCTCGTCTTAATATCTCGTGCATGAGAATCTCCTGTGGGGCAAAATACGACACGCGATGCAAATGCCAGATCGGATTCTCTAACTGTAGCAAAGCAGAACGCATACCATGCAACCCTGTCATATATGATTCCCAATCCCATTCTTACTGATACATAAGTCCTTCCCTACCTTCCTTGCTTGCCTAGTTTCCTTGCCTACCTTCCTTACCTACCTACCTACCTTCCTACCTACCTACCTACCTACCTACACAAACTCAGAGCGAAGGGCGTAGTCGACAGCAGCAGTGGCTGTACCAACACGAATTGCTTTCGGGGTATTTAATTCCTTAGCTTAGCACGTCTCCGTACCCCCTGGGAGGTCCTAGGATGGCAGCCTTTTGGCTGCACTCCGCTAGACGTTAATCAATACAACAACTACTACTACACAAACTCAGATCCAAACTGAAGCCCAAAGCCCAAAGCCCCAACCCCAAAATCTCAATTTCAAAAAGCCCAAAGCCTTAAAGCCCAAAGCCCAAACCCTTAAATCTAAAGCCCAAACCCATAAATCTCGAGTCCCATAAACTTCAAAAGCCCAAACCCCCCCAAAACCTCAACTTCGAAAGCCCAAAGCCTTAAACCCAAATGCAAATCCCATAAACCTCAAAACCCCAGGCCCAAAAGCCCTCAAGCCCAAACCCTTAAAACTAAATCCAAATCCCATTAACCTTAAAATTCCTGGCCCAAAAGCCTTGAAGCCCAAAGCCCAAAGCTCAAAGCCCAAACCCAAAGCCCAAAGCCCAAACCCAAAAGCAAACCTACAGTTTCTCTGCATCAAATCACATCAAATAACTGTGACGGTTCACTCTTTTGCCCCTTTCACTCTTTGCTCCGCTCTCCTTGGTCCCTCTAGTCTCCTGGTGGGTCTTCCCATTAACCGTGGAAACTATTCATGTATATAAGACCCTTTCCTTTTAGCAACCTCTACCTTCTGTAGTTGTTGATTCTAAGTGAATATTTTGGTTACAAGACCAAAGGCTCGTTTCTTTATACTATGTGAACTCGGCGACCCAAATTGACCGATCTCAGCCTTTTGACTGGTTAGATCCATATCACACATATGTCAAGTACTTCATATTATACATACTTCAAGTACTTCAAATATATTAAATTGAATACATCTTATCGAATACTTCAAGTTTTATATATTATATCAAATACTTTATATTATATTAAATATTTTCTATCAAATACTTCATATCATATACATCACATTAAAAACTTCAAATCAAATATATTATTTTTGTTGGTATTACAAATGGTAATACAGGGAAACGACTAGTCGTAATATCGGATTGAAACTGTATGCATTCTACTAAGTCTAGCTAGTATGAGAATATAAGATCATCCGATACCCACGTGACTCTTATAAGTATTTCCACAATCTTAAATACTTCAGATCAAACACTTCACTTCAAATACTTCACTTCAAATACTTCACTTCAAATACTTCACTTCAAATGCTTCATATCAAATGCATTATTTTATGTACTTAACATATATCACGTTAAATACTTTATATCAAATCAAATACATCACATCAAAAACTTTAATCAAATACTTCATATCACATCAAATACATCATATCAAACATATCATATCAAACATATCATATCAAATACATCATATCAAATTCTTCCCATTATATCAAAGATTTCATATCATATCACATCACTTCAAATACTTCACTTCAAATACTTCACTTCAAATACATCACATCATATCAAATATATCATATCAAATACATCTCATCAAATACATCATATACTTTACACACATCATATCAAATACATCAAATACATCAAATACATCAAATATATCAAATACATCAAATACATTAAATACATCAAATACATCAAATACATCAAATACATCAAATACATTAAATACATCAAATACATCAAATACATCAAATACATCAAATACATCAAATACATCAAATACATCAAATACATCAAATACATCAAATACATTAAATATATCAAATATATCAAATACATCAAATACATTAAATTGTCACAGTTGGAAGTCAGAACCAGGGAACAGAAATGCATTTATTCGTAAGACTGAATCTTAGGGAACTATGAGAATACAAGGGATTTTTCTGACTATATCCCGAGGATCGGCAGGTCGGGCCTGCCTCGGGATTCAGTTGATCCTGGCCAAGGCTGTATGCTGATGTTTACTTCTAGCTTTAGTACTTTCTAGCATGCTTTTTTATCGGTTAGCCGGTGCCTTTTAATATTTTTCCTTTTTTTCGATAAGGCTTTTTTTTGTTAATAGTTAGAAAGGATAAAGTTTTAACCAACAGGTTCGGATTAACAGGTTTTTTTAAAACGTCGGTTTTGTAAAATTAAAAGGATGAAAGCTGTTAATTAACGGTAAGATTTTTTTAAAACGTCGGTTTTGTAAAATTGAAAGGATAAAGGATATTAATTAGCGATAAGGTTTTTTTAAAAACGTCGGTTTTTGTAAAATTAAAAAAATAAAAAATGTTAATTAACGGTAAGGTTTTTTTAAAACGTCGGTTTTATAAAATTAAAAAGGTAAAAAATGTTAATTAACGGTAAGGTTTTTTTAAAACGTCGGTTTTATAAAATTAAAAGGGTAAAAAGTGTCAATTGACGGTAAAGTTCTTTTAAAACGTCGGTTTTATAAAATTGAAAAAATAAAAGATATTAATTAACGGTAAAATTATTTAAAAAATCGGTTTCGTATAATAATATATTAGAATAAAATACAAATAATATTAATTATTAGCTGTCAGGAATCAATATCACGTGTATAAGTCAGGTGATCCGCCAAGACCTTTTGCCTTTTATTAATCTTCGAATAATATTTTCTGCGGATAGGCCGTGGGGGCCGGATAGTACTATAAGGGCTGAAAATAATATTTAGATAAAACATTTTATAGGAATGATTGCTAAGAAACCAGTTATTAAGATTATATTAAAAAGAATTGAAAAAAGGTCGGGATAGGGGCTAAAAAGTATATTAAATAGGATTCGCTTGGTTTTTTGGGAAATACTTTTTTCGAAGGTTTTATTTTTTTTTTTGTATTTATACACGCTTTTTATTAAAAATATAAAAGGTAAAAATTAATTTAATTATTAACTTAATTTTATCTAAGCTTTATTATTTGAATTAGTGTTTTTTTGCTTTTCAATTTTTATATTTTGATTTTTTTATTTATCGGAACGGCAATTTAATATTATTAAAACAACTTTTTATTATATTATTATATTTATATCGCTATTATTAATATTATAACTTTTCGTATTCGCAGCGAATAAGCATTTTCAGTTATTTAAAAAAATTCAGTATTTTCGGTTGCTTAAAAAGATTTCGTACTATCGTTTTTCCTAACGTTATTAATTTTATTAAAAGTCGAAAATACTTTATTATTAAAGCGCGACGATTTTTTAATTTTTTTTATCGAAGAAATTATTAAAAAAGGCTACGCTTAAAACGATTCGAAAAGACTTTTTATCGAAATTTTGATTTATTTGATTAACGAACGAATCCGCGCCGAATAAAAAAAAAACGATAAACGTAAAAAAATAAAAAAAATACGAATTAAAATAAAACAGAAAAAAACTGAAAAAAAAGTTTACGAAATAATTAAAAAATTCGAAAAAACCAAAAAACGCCGAAACGAATTTCGAAAAAAAGTTAAATAATTTCAACGAAAATTTAACGCTTTCGAAAATATCGAAAAAAAAGTTTTTATATTTTTTAATATCGCTTTAGCTGAAAAAAAACAAAAAATAATTTAAGCTAACGATTATTATAAAATATCTTCGGAGTATTACGATAATAATACTTATTAAAAACGACTTAGCATTTTTTTTAAGTATATTATATCTTTTGTAAAAAACATAGCGAATTCGAGCCGAAAAGTATTAAAAATAAAAATTTTTTTAATATATCGAAAAAAAAATATTAAAAAAGCTTAATTTTTTATTCGGCGTATAAAGCGAAGCTTCCGCTAAAATAAAAAAATAACATTTTGTACCGATTAAAAGAAAATTAACGCTTGTGTTTTAGCTTTCGACGATAAAATAAAAAAAAATAAATCGGATACGAACGACGTTTTACGAATATTCGAATTATATAAAACGATTTTAAAAAATAAATATTAAACTTTTTAATAAATACGAAAAATCGAGAAATCGCGGCTTCGAATTTATACGATAAAGCGAAGTAAAAAAAGCATAAATCAATTAACGATTTCGTTGCTTATTTAAATAATTTCGAATAGCAATTGCAAATAATAAACGATGCGATTAAAAAAAAAATGCTTTTCGTAAAACTTCGATTTATTTTTCGAAAAGAAATTATTAAACGAAGCAATATTGCAATTATAAACTCGTACGAAAAATTAGTATTAATCGTTCGTCGTATCGAAAATATTAATAAAATTATTAGCGACGAAACGAAAAATAATAAACGACGAAACGAGCGTAAAAAAAAAAAAAAAAAAGATTTATACTTACGATTAAAGCTTAAAAGCTAAAATAAATATATATCGTTTTCGATTCGAAAATACGTTATAAAAAAAAAAAACAAAAGCGAAAAAACGATAATTTTAATAAAATCTTTTAAAATCCTAAAATTTTTAACGATTTTTTTTATTTTTCGAAATGCAATCGCTGCCAAAAAAAAAAGCATCGTATAACCAATTATTTAAAAGTCGAATATTATAAATGCAATAAAAAAAAACATATAATTTTAAACTGCTCCGAAGCTAACAAATTTAAAAATTCGGAAAAAGCTTCCGTTCGATTTTAATTTCGTCGTTATTAATAAAATCGAGCAAAAAAAAAAAGCAAAAAATAATAATTTCAGTCGAAATTAAAAAAGCTAAAAGCGAAATTCGTACGAAACGAGCTTTTATCGATTGCGGCGCGGAAAAAAACTGCGTAATTCAAAAGTTATTAATTAAATATAAATGAAAATCAATTTAAAAACGTATTAATTTATTTACGATTAAAAAAAAAAAGTAATTATTTACGACACGCATACGCAATTTATTCGCGTTATTAATAATTATAAAATAATTAAAAAAATACAAAGCGATTTCGTAGCTTACGATATAAATATTCCAGGGGTTTTATTTATTTTAAAGTTTTTTTAATTGCGAAATATCGATTTCGTTATAAGCTTTCGAATTAAATCGTGGCGATATTTAATCGAACGCTTATAATTTAATTTCGTTATAATTAAACGTTTTAAAAAGAAATCCAAAAAAAAGCAAGCGTTTTGTATCGTTTTAAAAAAAGTTATTAAAAAACAATATTAATTATTTTTTAAATACGACGATTACGCCGACGTATTTAACGATACCGCCGCGGTTATTCTAGCTTTTTATTATTTTATAAAACATCGAATAAACTTCGCGGAAAGAAAGGATTTTTTTTAAAAACCAGTTTATTTTTTATCGAAATCCGAATTTATCGAATTGCGCGAATATTTCGATTCGAATTTAGAAAAAAGCTGAATAAAAAGATTTATTAATTTTGCCGGCGCATCGGTAATATTTATACCGAAAAAAAACGGAAGTTTACGATTATGCGTCGATTATAAAAGTTTAAACGCAATTACGGTTAAAAATCGAATTTTTTTATTTTTTATAAGCGAAATTTTAAATCGTTTAAAAAAAGCTAAAATATTTATTAAATTAAATTTTATTTAGGCGTATTATCGCTTTCGAATAAAAAAGAAAAAAAAATAAAAAACTGCGTTTCGTATTCGTTATAAACATTTCGAATACTGCGTATTACTTTTCGGCTTTTCGAACGCATTAGCAATTTTTCAAACGTATATTAATTAAATTTTAATCGGTTTAATAAATATTACGTATATAATTTATTTCGACGATATTTTAATATTTTTCGAAAATTTCGACGATTATATAAACGCGGTAAAAAAGATTTTCGAAAAACTTCGTATTAACAAATTTTACGAAAATTTGAAAAAATATACTTTCGATACGAATACGGTTAAGTTTCTAAGCTTCGTCGTTACTTTTACGGAAATTAAAATAAATTTAAAAAAAATAAATAATATTCGGAAATAGCTTTTTTTTATTACGTAGCGAAATATTTAAATATTTTTAGGTTTTATTAATTTTTATAAACGTTTTATTAAAAACTACGCTAAGCTTTGCCGATTTATTACAAATTTTTTAAAAAAAATATAACGAAGAAAAATATCGGGCCTTGTAAAAATTGAAAAGCAGGGAAACACTAGTTCAAACAATAAAGCTCAGATAAAATTGGGTTGATAGTCAGACTGATTTCTACCTTTTACATCTCTAGTAAAAGGCGTGTATAAGTACAAAAGGAGGGATGGAGCCCTCGAGAAAAGTATTTCTCAGAAAACCAAACGAGCCCTATTTAATATGCTTTTCCAGCCCCTATCCCGACCTTTTTTCATTTTTTTTAATATAACCTTAATAATTGATTTCTTAGCAATTATTTTTATAAAGTGTTTTATTTAAATATCATTTCCAGCTTTTATAATATTATCCGGCCTCTACGGCCTATCCGCAGAAAGTATTATTCGAAAGTTGATAAAAAGCAGAAAGTCTTGGCGGATTATTTAATTTATATACGTGATATTAGTTTCTGACATTACCCCCTCTTTTAGGCCTTTGATTCCCAAAAGCGACTGATTTTTTTATGCGTATGCTTCCGTATATAGCGTGCGTTACGTCTTCGAAATAACGTGCGGTTTTTTTCGCTTTCGGTCGTGAATTGTAATTGTTTCGTCCGCTTTTGGTCGTAAATTATAGCTATTTTGCTGTTTTGTTTTTTTTGTTTTCGATAGCGCTCGCATTTTCGTTTGAAAAAGCTTTTTTTCTTAAAATAGCCGCCATTTTCCTGCTTAACTTTTTTTTTTTTTTTTTTATTTTTATTTTTTCGTCAACTTTTTTTTATTTTAATTAATTGCTTTTCGCCGCGTTCGCCGCGAACTTTTAAAATATCTTTAACTTTTATTTGTTTTCGATGCGCCCGTTTAATTTTACGCGAAAGCATTACAGCGGACTTTTTGCTTTTTTGCGTTTTCGAATTTTCCAGCGTAAAATGCAACCGCTGCAAAGCTTCGCACATTTAATGTTTTCCTGTAAATCCCCTAAACTTTTATTCGGATTCGCTTTTAATTAGCTACAGATTTCTGCCGCACGCGCTATCGAAGCGCAAATATTTTTCGCGGATCTTAACGATTTTATAAATCGTTTCGATGCTGCCATAGCCGCTGCCGCTTTTTTTCTTTTTGCTGCCGAAGCCAAAGCTTTTACTAAAACTTTTATCGATCTTATTACCTACGACGCTTATATAAGTCGTTTAAAAAAAAATAACGCTTCGGCTTTTATAATAGTCGGAAGTCGTGCGAATCGCGCCGCGGTTCGGGCTGCCGCCGCTGCTGCTGCGCCCGTTTTTGCCGGTTTGGCGGCTGCTGCTGTTTTAAAAGTCTTGGCTGCGCCGGCCTTTTTTTTTAACGACGCTAGTATAAAACGTATTTTTCGACGTTTCGAAAACGTCGCTCGGACCTATTCTAACTAATTAAATTAAATTCTGGATTTTTACGAAAATATCGTAATTACAATTTAAAATTCGATTACGGCTATTGTAAAAACTTTAATTAAAATAAATCGAATACTTTGCGAATTCGTTTGGTACTAATTTTTTTTTTAGTTTGCCGCTGCTTTTGAATCTGAAAAAAATAGCGATAACGATAAAAAAAAAAATAACGATAAAAATAAATTGGCTTAGCGGCGGTTCTAAAATTTTTTAAATGTTTTTGTTTTTTTTTTCTTACTTTTACGGCGCGCATTCGTTACTGCTTCGTTGCTATTATTTATCGTATTTTTTAAGTATTTTTTTATAACTTTTTTTGCGTTTGTAAAATGGTTTTCTGGCTCCCAAAAGTTTTCGCTTAATAAATAGCCTTTTTATCGTACTAAATAATATCGGCTTTTTTTTGTATTTTTGTAAGTTTGTATTAATTTAACCTTGTATTTTTCGGATTTTTGGAATTTTATTATATTATTTTTCGGCTCGATATCGTTCCGACCCTGCCAAGATTTTAATAAAAAAACGTGAAAAATATCGTAAATACGATATTAAAGAAAAAGCTCGAATTAATAAGCTTGGCCGTGCTCGTATATAATTCGCTTGATTTTAAAAAATCTTAGATATTTATTTGAAAGCTTTCGAAAAAGTCGCAGCTGTCGAAGATTTTTAATCGATAATAATATTTTATCGCTTATTTGAAATTTAGTTTTTTTATATTTAACGTCGTAAAACCTTTTATAATTCGCGTTAGCTTTTCTTAGCTTTTTACTAAATACTTTTTTTTTTTTTTGCAATATTTTAATTCGTTTTTCCGTTGACGATACCCCTCTTTTTACAACGTCGCTCTCGACGTTGCTGCCAAGTTCTGGATGAAAGTCGTATAATATGCGAAAAAAAGTAAAATCCGTAAAAGCGTATATCGAATTATTATACGTAAACTCGGCTAAAGCAAGCTTCGTAGCCTAATCGTTTTATCGATAATCGTAATACGTACGAAAGTAAAATTTTAAAACTTGATTTTAACGTTTCGTTTGGCCATCGATCTAAAAATAAAAAGCGATGCTTAATCGACGTCGTATTTGTAAATGAAATATTATTAAAAACCAGAATTTATTAGTGAAAACTGACCCTTTGTTTGTAATAATCTTTTTAAAGCAGTTAAAATTTTTGTAAACGTATTATATAAATATTTCAGCCAAATCTGGAGCTGAAATCGTTTTTTGTATCGGTATATATTTCGACAGCTTCGTATATCGGTTTATTATAACGAATATCGAATCGTAAATACGATTTCGTTTTTTGCTAAAAAGTAAATCCGTAATAAAATCCATAATTATTTTTTTCTAAAGTTTCGTAAAAATCGAAAAAGGGGCTAACTCGCCATAAAATCGGTGCTTTTTAGGCTTGCCTTTTTAGCACTTTCTATACGTATTAACGTAACGCTTTACGTCGCCTCGTAAACCAGGCCAGAAATACTTTTTTTCGACCAGTTTTAGCGTTCGCCGAAAGCTTTAATAGCCGGCGGTCGGATCGTCGTAATTAATTTTTAATATTTCGCTTTTAATAGCGTTTTTATTCGAAATATACGCACGTCTTTTGTAACGTAGTAATTCATTTTGGCCTATACGCTAATATCCTTCGGACCCGGCTCGACTGTTTTACGAAGCCGATTCGTACGTTTTCTGTAATACAAAAGAATCAAATTTTTGCAATTTAAAAATAGTTTTATAAATCGGTTTTGCTAGCTCGTTATTAGCCGTTTCGGATTATAATAATACAACGGTTACGCTTCGTGATATATATTGTTTGCAACCAGTAATATTAGCAAAAAACAATCCGGCGAAAAAGCTTTTTATTTAGCTTTTTCCCGCTTGCTTTTTACTTTTTGATTCCGTTAACAAAAGCTTCGAATACTTATCGGCGCGAAATAATTCATGCCCCGACTTTAAGCGTATTTCTACTGCGGAAAACATTTTAGAATTTTTTAAATAAGTTAGTTTTAGCTTACGATGCAGCGTAGATAGCTGCTCGTTATTTTTTTTTAAATTTTTTTTTAAATTTAGCCGGCGGAAAAAACCATTCGCCGGATTAAAAACTTTTGTTTTATATTCGATTGCAAAATCGTATTCAGCTAGCTCGTCGGCCCACCTCGCTTGGCGTCCGTTTAAACGTTTTTTCGTAAAAAAATATTTCAAATTATAATAATTTATACGTATAATAATAACGTTAAAAGCGCTACGTAAATATTAGCTCCATTATTTAAAAGCGTAAATTATAATTATTAGTTTAACGTCGTGGACCTCGTATTTTTATTTTATAAAAGAAAGCTTCTTCGAATAATACGCGATAAAATACTAATATGCCTTCGTACTTTTTCCGAATAATTAAAATAATATTCCGTTTATAGCGAATTTCGAAGCGTTTGTTTCGATTTGGATTTTTAATCGAAAATCGAAATAGCGTAAAATCGATGCTTAACAAAACTTTTTTTTTAAAAGTAAAAAAGCGAGCTTCGCTTCGAATAAAAAACGAAAAAGGCCCGATATTTTTTTTCGTTGCATTTTTTTTAGAAAATTTATAATAAATCGGCAAAGCTTAACGTAGTTTTTAATAAAACGTTTGTAAAAATTAATAAAACCCAAAAACATTTAAATATTTCGCTACGTAATAAAAAAGGGCCATTTCCGAATATTATTTATTTTTTTTAAGTCCATTTCAATTCCCGTAGAAATAACGACGAAGCTTAAAAACTCAATCGTATTCGTATCGAAAGCATATTTTTTCAGATTTCCGTAAAGTTTATTAGTACGAAATTTTTCGAAAACTTTTTTTACCGCGTTTGTATAATCGTCGGAATTTTCGGAAAATATTAAAATATCGTCGAAATAAATTATATACGTAATATTCATTAAATCGACTAAAGTTTGATTAATATATGCTTGGAAAGTTGTTAATGCGTTCGAAAGGCCGAAAAATAATACGCAGTATTCGAAATGTTCGTAACGAATGCGAAACGCAGTTTTCCATTTATCTTTTTTTTTTATTCGAAGGCGATAATACGCCCAAATAAAATCTAGTTTAATAAATATTTTAGCTTTTTTCAAACGATTTAAAATTTCGCTTATAAAAGGTAAAAAAGTTCGATTTTTAATCGTAACTGCGTTTAAACTTTTATAATCGACGCATAATCGTAAACTTCCGTCTTTTTTCGGTATAAATATTACCGGTGCGCCGGCAGAACTAATAAACCTTTTTATTCAGCCTTTTTTTAAGTTCGAATCGAAATATTCGCGTAATTCGATAAGTTCAGATTCCGACAAAGAATAGATTGGTTTTTAAAAAGGGTCTTTTTTTTTCGCGAGATTTATTCGATGCTTTATAAAATGGTAAAAAGCTAGGGTAACCGCGGCGGTATCGTCGAATACGTCGGCGTAATCGTCGTATTTGGAGGGTAATTGGTATTGTTTTTCAGTAGCTTTTTTTAAAACAATACAAAACGCTTGCTTCCTTTTGGATTTTTTTTTAAAACGTTTGATTGTAACGAAATTAAGCTGTAAGCGTTCGACTGGGTATCGCTACGATTTAGCTCGAAAGCTTATAACGGGGTCGATATTTCGCAACCAAAGAAACCCTAAGATAAATAAAACTCCTGGGATATTTATATCGCAAGCCACGAAATCGCTTTGTATTTTTTTAATTGTTTTATAACTATTAATGGCGCGAATAAATTGCGTATGCGTGCCGTAAATAATTACTTTTTTTTTTTTAATCGTAAATAAGTTAATACGTTTTTAAATTGATTTCTATTTATATTTAACTGATAACTTTTGGATTACGCAGTTTTTCTCCGCGCCGCAATCGATAAAAGCTCGTTTCGTACGAGTTTCGCTTTTGGCTTTTTTAATTTCGACTAAAATTATTATTTTCTGCTTTTTTTCTTCGTTCGATTTTATTAGCAGCGACGAAATTAAAATCGAGCGAAAGCTTTTCCCGAATTTTTAGATTTATTAGCTTCGGGGCAATTTGGAATTATATATCCTTTTTTATTGTATTTATAATATTCGACTTCTGAACAATTAGCTATGCGATGCCCTTTCTTTTAGCAGCGATTGCATTTCGAAAAATAAAAGAAATCGTTAAAAGTTTTAAGATTTCAAAGGATTTTATTAAAGTTATCGTTTTTTCGCTTTCGTTTTTTTTTTATAACGTATTTTCGAATCGAAAACGGTATATATCTGTTTTAGCCTTTGGGCTTTAATCGTAAATATAAATTTTTTTTTTTTTTTTTTTTTTTTTGCGTTCGTTTCGTCGTTTATTATTTTTCGTTTCGTCGTTAATAATTTTATTAGCATTTTCGATACGACGAGCGATTAATATTAATTTTTCGTACGAGCTTATAGCTATAATATTGCTTCGTTTGATAATTTTTTTTCGAAAAGTAGATCGGAGTTTTGCGAAAAGCATTTTTCTTCTAGTCGCATCGTTTGTTATTTGCAATTGCTATTCGAAATTATTTAAATAAACAACGAAATCGTTAATTAATTTATGCTTTTTTTGCTTCGTTTTATCGTATAAATTCGAGGCCGCGATTTTTCGATTTTCCGCATTTATTAAAAAATTTAATATCTATTTTTTGAAATCGTTTTATATAATTCGAATATTCGTAAAACGTCGTTCGTATCCGATTTATTTTTTTTTTATTTTATCGTCGAAAGCTAAAACACAAGCGTTAATTTTTTTTTAATCGGTACAAAATATTACTCTTTTATTTTAGCGGAAGCTTCGCTTTGCACGCCGAATAAAAAATTAAGCTTTTTTAATATTTTTCCTTCGATATATTAGGAAATCTTTTATTTTTAATACTTTTCGGCTCGAATTCGCTGTGTTTTTTACAAAAAGTATAATATGTTTAAAAAAGATGTTAAATCGTTTTTAATAAGTATTGTTATCGTAATGCTTTAAAAATACCTTATAATAATCGCCGGCTTAAATTATTTTCTGTTTTTTTTTAATTGGAACGGTGTTAAAAAATATAAAAACCTTTTTTTCGATATTTTCGAAAGCGTTAAATTCTCGTTAAAATTGTTTAATCTTTTTTCGAAGTTCGTTTCGGCGTCTTTTGGTTTTTTCGAATTTTTTGATTATTTCGTAAACTTTTTTTTTAATTTTTTTCTGCTTTATTTTAGCTCGTATTTCTTTTACTTTTTTACGTTTATCGTTTTTTTTTTGTTCGACGCGGATTCGTTTATTAGTTAAATAAATCAGGATTTCGATGAAAAATCCTTCCGAATCGCTTTAAACGTGGCCTTTTTTAGTAATTTCTTCGATAAAAAAAATTGAGAAATCGTCGCGCTCTGATAGTAGGGTATTTTCGACCCTTAATAAAGTTGGTAACGTCAAAAAAAACGATAATACGAAGTCTTTCTGAGCAGCCGAAAATGCTAGGTCTTTTTAAATAGCTGAAAATGTCTGTTTTTTGCGAATGCGAAAAGCTATAATATCGATAATAACGATATAAGTATAATAATATAATAAAAAGTTGTTTTAATAATATCGAACTGCCGTTCCGGTAAATAAAAAAAGATTAAAATATAAAAATTAAAAAGCAGAAAAATATTAATTTAAATAATAAAGCTTAAATAAAATTGGGTTGATAATCAAACTGATTTCTATTTTCTACATTTCTAATAAAAAGCGTGTATAAGTATAAAAGAAAAAATAAAGCTTTCGAAAAAAGTATTTCCCAGGAAACCAAGCGAGCCTTATTTAGTATACTTTTTCAGCCCCTATCCCGACCTTTTTTCATTTTTTTCAATATAACCTTAATAATTGATTTCTTAGCAATTATTTCTATAAAATATTTTACTTAAATGTTATCTTCAGCCTTTATAATACTATCCGGCCCCTACGGCCTATCCGCAAAAAATACTATTCGAGGGTTGGTAGGAGGCAGAGGGTTTTGGCGGATCATCTGACTTATACACGTGATGTTGGTTCCTGACAGGCCTTTTTCGTTTTTATTCGAAGCGAAGCTCGTTTTTTTATTTTTAAAAAAAAAGTTTTGCTAAATACCGATTTTACGCTATTTCGACTTTCGATTAAAAATCCAAATCGAAACAAACGTTTCGAAATTCGTTATAAGCGGAATATTATTTTAATTATTCGGAAAAAATGCGGAAACACGTTAATATTCTATCGCGTATTATTCGAAAAAGCTTTTTTTTATAAAACAAAAATACAAGGTTTACGACGTTAAGCTAATAGCTATAATTTACGCTTTTAAATAATAAAGCTAATATTTATATAACGTTTCCGACGTTATTATTATGCGTATAAATTATTATAATTTAAAATACTTTTTTACGAAAAAACGTTTAAACGAATGCTAAACGAAATGGGCCGACGAGCTAATTAAATACGATTTTGCAATCGAATATAAAACAAAAGTTTTTAATCCGGCGAATGGTTTTTTTCGCCGGCCAAATTTAAAAAAAAATTTAAAAAAAAATAACGAGCAGCTATTTACGTTATATCGTAAGCTAAAACTAGTTTATTTAAGAAATTCTAAAATGTTTTCCGTAATAAAAATACGCTTAAAATAGAAGTATAAATTATTTCGCGCCGATAAATATTCGGAGTTTTTATTAACGAAATCAAAAAATAAAAAGCAAGCGGAGAAAAGTCAAATAAAAAGCTTTTTCGCCGGATTATTTTTTGCTAATATTATTAATTGTAAATAATATATATTACGGAATATAGCCGTTGTATTATTATAATCCGAAACGGCTAATAACGAATTAGCAAAACCGATTTATAAAATTATTTTTAAATTATAAAAATCTGATTTTTTTGTATTATAAAAAACGTACGAATCGGCTTCGCAAAGCAATCGAGCCGAGTTCGAAAAATATTAGCGTATAAATTAAAATAAATTACTACGTTATAAAAAACGTACGTATATTTCGAATAAAAGCGCTATTAAAAGCGAAATATTAAAAATTAATTACGACGATCCGACCGCCGGTTATTAAAGCTTTCGGCGAACGCTAAAATTGGTCGAAAAAAAGTATTTCTGGCCTGGTTTACGAAGCGACGTAAAGCGTTACGTTAATACGTATAAAAAATGCTAAAAAAGCAAGCTTAAAAAACATCGATTTTATAGCGAATTAGCCTTTTTTTCGATTTTTACGAGATTTTAAAAAAAGATAATTATAGATTTTATTACGAGTTTATTTTTTAATAAAAAACGAAATCGTGTTTACGATTCGATATTCGTTATAATAAACCGATATATAAAATTATCGAAATATATACCGATATAAAAAACGATTTTAATTTTAAATTTAATTAAGATATTTATACAACACGTTTATAAAAATTTTGGCTGTTTTAAAAAAATTATTACAAACAAAAAGTTAGTTTTTATTAATAAATTTTGGTTTTTAGTAATATTTTATTTATAAATACAACGTCGATTAAGCACCGTTTTTTATTTTTAAATAAATAGCTAAACGAAACGTTAAAATCAAGTTTTAGAATTTTATTTTCGTACGTATTGCGATTATCGATAAAACGATTAAGCTACGAAGCTTGCTTTAGCCGAGTTTACGTATAATAATTCGATATACGCTTCTACGGATTTTATTTTTTTTCGCATATTATACGGCTTTTATTTAGAATTTAGCAGTAACGTCGAGAGCGACGTTGTAAAAAAAAGAATACCGTTAGCGGAAAAGCGAATTAAAATATTATAAAAAAAAAAAAAATATTTAATAAAAAGCTAAAAAAAGCTAACGCGAATTATAAAAAGTTTTACGACGCTAAATATAAAAAAACTAGATTTTAAATAAGCGATAAAATATTATTATCGATTAAAAACCTTCGATAATTGCGATTTTTTCGAAAGCTTTTAAATAAATATTTAAGGTTTTTTAAAATTAAGCGAATTATATACGAGCACGGCCAAGCTTATTAATTCGAGCTTTTTTTTTAATATTGTATTTACGATATTTTTCACGTTTTTTTATTAAAACTTTGGCAGAATCGAAACGATATCGAGCCGAAAAATAATATAATAAAATTTTAAAAATCCGAAAAATATAAAATTAAATTAATATAAGTTTACAAAAATATAAAAAAAGGCCGATATTATTTAATACGATAAAAAGATTATTTATTAAACGAAAATTTATAAAAGTCAGAAAATTATTTTACGAACGCAAAAAAAATTATAAAAAAATATTTAAAAAATATAATAAATAATAGCAACGGAGCAATAACGAATGCGCGCCGTAAAAGTAAAAAAAAAAAAAAAATTAAAAAACATTTAGAAAATTTTAAAACCGCCGTTAAGCCAATTTATTTTTATCGTTATTTTTTTTTTTATTATTATCGTTATTTTTTTCAGATTTAAAAACAGCGGTAAGCTAAAAAAAATTAATATTAAACGAATTCGCAAAATATTCGATTTATTTTAATTAAAGCTTTTACGATAGTCGTAATCGAATTTTAAATTGCAGCTACGATATTTTCGTAAAAATTTAAAATTTGATTTAATTAATTAAAATAAATTCGAACGACGTTTTCGAAATATCGGAAAATACGTTTTATATTAGCGTCGTTAAATAAAAGGGCCGGCGCAGCCAAAGCTTTTAAAACAATAGCAGCCGCTAAACCGGCAAAAACGGGCGCAGCAGCAGCAGCGGCAGCTCGAGCCGCGGCGCGATTCGTACGATCTCCGACTATTATAAAAGCTAAAGCGTTACTTTTTTTTAAACGATTTATATAAGCGTCGTAAATAATAAAATCGATAAAGATTTTAGCAAAAGCTTTGGCTTCGGTAGCAAAAAAAAAAAAAGCGGCAGCGGCGGTAATAATATCGAAACGATTTATAAAATCGTTAAGATTCGCGAAAAGTATTTGCGCTTCGATAGCGCGTGCGATAGGAATTTATAATTAATTAAAAGCGAATTCGAATAAAAATTTAAAAAATTTATAAAAAAATATTAAATATGCGAAGCTTTGCAGCGATTGCATTTTACGCTGGAAAGCTCGAAAACGCAAAAAGATAAAAAAGCCGCTATGATGCTTTCGCGTAAAATTAAGCGAGCGCACCGAAAATAAATAAAAATTAAAAGTATTTTAAAAGTTCGCGGCGAATGCGACGAAAAACAATTAATTAAAAAAAAAAAAAAAAAAAAAAAAAAAAAAAAAAAAAAAAGTAAGCAGGAAAATAACGGTTATTTTAAAAAAAAAAAAACTTTTTTAAACGAAAATGCGAGCGTTATTAAAAACAAAAAAAACAAAATAGCAAAACAGTTATAATTCACGATTAAAAACGGAAAAAATAGTTATAATTTATAATCGAAAGCGGAAAAAACCGCACGTTATTTCGAAAGCGTAACGTACGTTATATACGAAAACATACGCATAAAAAAATCAATCGCTTTTGAAAATCAAAAGCTTAAAAAAAAAAATAATATTAAAAACTAATATTACGTATATAAATCAGATAATTCGCTAAAATCTTTTGCTTTTTATTAACTTTCGAATAATACTTTTTGCGGATAAGCCGTAAAGGCCGGATAATATTATAAAAGCTAAAAATAATATTTAAATAAAACATTTTATAAAAATAATTGCTAAAGAACTAGTTATTAGGGTTATATTAAAAAGGATTGAAAAAAGGTCGGGATAAGGGTTGGAAAGCATATTAAATAGGATTCGTTTGATTTCCTGGGAAATATTTTTTTCGAGGGTTCCACCCCTTCTTTTGTATTTATACACGCTTTTTACTAGAAATATAAAAGGTAGAAATCAGTCTGACTATTAACCCAATTTTATCTGAGCTTTATTGTTTAAACTAGTGTTTCCCTGCCTTTCAATTTTTACATTAGCGTCAGGTTTAAAAAAGTTGTTTTTGAAAAATTAAGCTACTAGCTTTGGTGCGTATTCCAGGTCTTTTGCTTTTTGCTAAAAATCGTAGTTTGAAAACCAGCTTTTTTATCGGACCAGAAAATATAATTTTTTCCACCGTTTTTTAAACGCAAAGTTAAGAATTTGATCTATCTTCCATTTTTTTTTTTGTTTTCCGCGTCGTTTTTCATAAGGTCGAGGCCCGAAGATTCGGCGTTTTGTTCGCTTTTATTTATTTTTGTTGCTTTATAATATAAACTTAATAAATTTACGTAGAAAACGTCGTGCAGCTTTTAAGATTCGGACAATCGTAGTTTATATATTTAAAAATTAATTTTATTTAAAATTAAAAAAAAAAATAAATCTTTTAGCGTTTAGTTTTTTGCAAAGTTTTTTCGTTTTTAAGTTTTTTGCGTTTAAATATACTTTTTTTTCGATTTTGAAATTCGTTTAAGTATATTTTCTATCGTAGTATTTTGCTTAAAAATTTTAAATATATAATAAAGCTTTTTTTAATTTTTAATATATGATTTTCAGTTTTTTTGCAAATTCTGCTGCTGATTCGGATTCGGAATTTAGCAGTTTTTCCAGATCAAATAGTTTTGCGTTGATTTCGTTTGCTTAGAAAAAAAATATTTTAATAAACGAAAATAATATATTGCTAATAACGAATTCCGTTAAAAAAAATAAATTTAGCTAATCGTTTTAATTAAAATCAAACGTAAAACCGAAGGTATATTTTAAAAACTGCGTTCGCTTTTTTTATTTATTCGTCGGTTTATAAATAAAAAACAGTTGAAAATTTGCGCTTTATGCGAAGCATAATCGTAAATATGATTTAAAATATAAAAATAAAAAAAAAACCGCGATTTGACACGATATCGTTTAATATACCGTGGCGAAAAAAAACTGTTTTGCAAAAGATATAAGCAAATTGGTTAATAATTATATTTTTGCGTATTAAAACGAAATGAAATTGTTTCGTTAAACGATAAACAATAATAAATATTACGTCGTAAATAAAAGTTTTGCCGATTTTATTATACGAAAAATCGTTATTATTCGAAGCGTTTGAAAAATCGGTAATCAGATTTAAAAAAATGCTATCCCAAGGTCGGTTTGGTATCGGAATAAAGCAAAATTCACCGTTCGTTTTTGTTTTTAAAAAATTTTTTTTTTTGCAAATTTGTCAGGAACCAATATCACGTGTATAAGTCAGGTGATCCGCCAAAACCCTTTGTCTTTTACTAACCCTCGAATAATACTTTCTGCGGATAGGCCGTGGGGGCCGGATAGTATTATAAGGGCTGGAAATAATATTTAAATAAAACATTTTATAAAAATAATTGCTAAAAAATCAGTTATTAGAATTATATTAAAAAAGATTAAAAAAAGGTCGGGATAGGGGCTGGAAAGCATATTAAATAAGGTTCGCCTGGTTTTTTGGGAAATACTTTTTTCGAAGATTTTATTTTTTTTTTTGTATTTATATACGTTTTTTATTAGAAATATAAAAGGTAAAAATCAGTTTGATTATTAATTTAATTTTATTTAAGTTTTATTATTTGAATTAATGTTTTTTTGTTTTTTAATTTTTATATTTTGATTTTTTTATTTATCGGAACGGCAGTTTAATATTATTAAAACAATTTTTTATTATATTATTATATTTATATCGTTATTATCGATATTATAGTTTTTCGCATTCGCAGCGAATAAGCATTTTCAATTATTTAAAAAGACTTAGTATTTTCGATTGCTTAAGGAAATTTCGTATTATCGTTTTTTTTAACGTTATTAGTTTTATTAAAAATCGAAAATACTTTATTATTAAAGCGCGACGATTTTTTAATTTTTTTTATCGAAGAAATTATTAAAAAAGGCTACGCTTAAAGCGATTCGGAAAAACTTTTTACCGAGATTTTGATTTATTTAATTAACGAACGAATCCGCGCCGAACAAAAAAAAAACGATAAACGTAAGAAAATAAAAAAAATACGAGCTAAAATAAAGCAGAAAAAAACTGAGAAAAGAGTTTACGAAATAATTAAAAAATTCGAAGAAATTAAAAAACGCCGAAACGAATTCCGAAAAGAAATTAAACAATTTCAACGAAAATTTAACGCTTTCGAAAATATCGAAAAAAAAGTTTTTATACTTTTTAATATCGTTTTAGCTAAGAAAAAACAGAAAATAATTTAAATTAGCGATTATTATAAAATATTTTCGGAATATTATAATAATAATATTTATTAAAAACGATTTAGCATTTCTTTTGAATATATTATACCTTTTGTAGAAAATACAGCGAATTCGAGCCGAAAAGTATTAAAAATAAGAAATTTTTTAATATATCGAAGGAAAAATATTAAAAAAACTTAATTTTTTATTCGGCGTGCAAAACGAAGCTTTCGCTAAAATAAAAAAGTAATATTTTGTATCGATTAAAAGAAAATTAACGCTTATGTTTTAGCTTTCGACGATAAAATAAAAAAAAAGTGAATCGGATACGAACGACGTTTTACGAATATTCGAATTATATAAAACGATTTTAAAAAATGAATATTAAATTTTTTAATAAATACGGAAAATCGAAAAATCGCGGCTTCGAATTTATACGATAAAACGAAGCAAAAAAAATATAAATTAATTAACGATTTCGTTGCTTATTTAAATAATTTCGAATAATAATTGCAAATAATAAACGATGCGATTAAAAAAAAAATACTTTTCGCAAAACTCCGATTTATTTTTCGAAAAGAAATTATTAAACGAAGCAATATTACAGTTATAAATTCGTATAAAAAATTAATATTAATTACTCGTCGTATCGAAAATGCTAATAAAATTATTAGCGACGAAACGAAAAATAATAAACGACGAAAACGAGCGCAAAAAAAAAAAAAAAAAAAAGATTTATATTTACGATTAAAGTTTAAAAGCTAAAACAGATATATACCGTTTTCGATTCGAAAATACGTTATAAAAAGAAAAACGAAAGCGAGAAAACGATAATTTTAATAAAATTTTTTGAAATTTTAAAATTTTTAACGATTTTTTTTATTTTTCGAAATGTAATCGCTGCTAAAAAAAAAAGCATCGTATAACTAATTGTTTAGAAATCGAATATTATAAATATAATAAAAAAAGATATATAGTTTTAAACTGCTTCGAAATTAATAAATTTAAAAATTCGGAAAAAGCTTTCGTTCGATTTTAATTTCGTCGCTGTTAATAAAATCGAACGAAAAAGAAAAATAAAAAATAATAATTTTAGTCGAAATTAAAAAAGCTAAAAGCGAAACTCGTACGAAACGAGCTTTTATCGATTGCGGCGCGAAGAAAAACTGCGTAATTTAAAAGTTATTAATTAAATATAAATAAAAACCAATTTAAAAACGTATTAATTTATTTACGGTTAAAAAAAAAAAGTAATTATTTACGGCACGCATACGCAATTTATTCGCGTTATTAATAATTATAAAATAATTAAAAAAATATAGAGCGATTTCGTGGCTTACGATATAAATATTCCAAAGGTTTTATTTATTTTAAGGTTTTTTTAGTTGCGAAATATCGATTCCGCTATAAGCTTTCGAGCTAAATCGTGGCGATATTTAATCGAACGCTTATAATTTAATTTCGTTATAATTAAACGTTTTAAAAAGAAATTTAAAAAAAAGCAAGCGTTTTGTATCGTTTTAAAAAAAGCTATTAAAAAACAATATTAATTACTTTTTAAATACGACGATTACGCCGACGTATTTAACGATACCGCCGCGGTTATTTTAATTTTTTATTATTTTATAAAATATCGAATAAATTTCGCGAAAAGAAAGGATTTTTTTTAAAAATTAATTTACTTTTTGTCGGAATCCGAATTTACCGAATTGCGCGAATATTTCGATTCGAGCTTAGAAAAAAGCTGGATAAAAAGGTTTATTAACTTTGCCGGCGCACCGGTAATATTTATACCGAAAAAAAACGGAAGTTTACGATTATGCGTCGATTATAAAAGTTTAAACGCAATTACGATTAAAAATCGAATTTTTTTATTTTTTATAAGCGAAACTTTGAATCGTTTAAAAAAAGCTAAAATATTTATTAAACTAGATTTTATTTAGGCGTATTATCGCTTTCGAATAAAAAAGAAAAATAAATAAAAAATTGCGTTTCGTATTCGTTACGGATATTTCGAATATTGCGTATTATTTTTCGGCCTTTCGAACGTATTAGCAATTTTTTAAACGTATATTAATTAAACTTTAGTCGGTTTAATAAATATTACGTATATAATTTATTTCGACGATATTTTAATATTTTTCGAAAACCTCGACGATTATATAAACGCGGTAAAAAAAGTTTTCGAAAGACTTCGTATTAATAAATTTTACGAAAATCTGAAAAAATATGCTTTCGATACGAATACGGTTGAGTTTCTAAGCTTCGTCGTTATTTTTACGAAAATTAAAATAAATCTAAAAAAAGTAAATAATATTCGGAAATAACTTTTTTTTATTACGTAGCGAAATATTTAAGTGTTTTTGGGTTTTATTAATTTTTATAAACGTTTTATTAAAAATTACGCTAAGCTTTGTCGATTTATTATAGATTTTTTAAAAAAAATGCAACGAAGAAAAATGTCGGGCCTTTTTCGTTTTTTATTCGAAGCGAAGCTCGCTTTTTTATTTTTAAAAAAAAAGTTTTGCTAAACACCGATTTTACGCTATTTCGACTTTCGATTGAAAATTTAAATCGAAATAAACGCTTCGAAATTCGCTATAAGCGGAATATTATTTTAATTGTTCGGAGAAAATGCGAAAGCACGTTGGCATTTTATCGCGTATTATTCGAAAAAGCTTTTTTTTATAAAACAAAAATACGAGATTTACGACGCTAAGCTAATAGTTATAATTTACGCTTTTAAATAATAAAATTAATATTTACGTAGCGCTTCCGACGTTATTATTATACGTATAAATTATTATAATCTGAAATACTTTTTTACGAAAAAACGTTTAAACGGACGCTAAGCGAAATGGGCCGACGAGCTAGCTAAATACGATTTTGCAATCGAATATAAAACAGAAGTTTTTAATCCGGCGGATGGTTTTTTCCGCCGGCCAAATTTAAAAAAAAATTTAAAAAAAAATAACGAACAGCTGCTTACGTTGTATTATAAATTAAAACTAGCTTATTTAAGAAATTTTAAAATGTTTTTCGCAGTAAAAATACGCTTAAAATCGAAATATAAATTATTTCGCGCCGATAAATATTCGAAGCTTTTGTTAACGAAATCAGAAAGTAAAAAGCAAGCGAAAAAAAATTAAATAAAAAGTTTTTTCGTCGGATTGTTTTTTGCTAATATTATTAATTGCAAATAATATATATTACGAAGCGTAGCCGTTATATTATTACAATCCGAAACGGCTAATAACGAGCTAATAAAACCGATTTACAAAATTATTTTTGAATTATAAAAATTTGATTTTTTGTATTATAAAAAACGTACGAATCGGCTTCGCAAAATAATCGAGCCGGATTCGAAAAATATTAGCGTATAAATTAAAATAAATTATTACGTTATAAAAAACGTGCGTATATTTCGAATAAAAGCGTTATTAAAAACGAAATATTAAAAATTAATTACGACGATTCGACCGCCGGCTATTAAAGCTTTCGGCGAACGCTAAAACTGGTCGAAAAAAAATATTTCTGGCCTGGTTTACGAAGCGACGTAAAGCGTTACGTTAATACGTATGAAAAATATTAAAAAAGCAAGCTTAGAAAGCATCGATTTTATAGCGAATTAGCTTTTTTTTCGATTTTTACGAAATTTTAAAAAGAAATAATTATAAATTTTATTACGGATTTATTTTTTAATAAAAAACGAAATCGTATTTACGATTCGATATTCGTTATAATAAACCGATATACGAAGCTGTCGAAATATATATCGATATAAAAAACGATTTCAGTCTTAAATTTAGCTAAAATATTTATATAACACGTTTACAAAGATTTTGGCTGTTTTAAAAGGATTATTACAAATAAAAGATTAATTTTTATTAGTAAATTCTGGTTTTTAATAATATTTTATTTATAAATACGACGTCGATTAAGCACCGCTTTTTATTTTTAAATAAATGGCTAAACGAAACGTTAAAATTAAATTTTAGAATTTTACTTTCGTATATATTACGATTATCGACAAAACGATTAGGCTACGAAACTTGCTTTAGCCGAATTTACGTATAATAATTCGATATACGCTTTTACGGATTTTATTTTTTTTCGTATATTATACGGCTTTTATTTAAAATTTAGCAACAACGTCGAAAGCGACGTTATAAAAAAAAAGGTACCGTTAGCGGAAAAGCGAGTTAAAATATTGCAAAAAAAAAAAAAGTATTTAATAAAAAGCTAAAAAAAGCCAACGCGAATTATAAAAAATTTTACGACGCTAAATATAAAAAAACTAGATTTTAAATAAGCGACAAAGTATTATTGTCGATTAAAAACTTTCGATAACTGCGATTTTTTCGAAAGCTTTTAAATAAATATTTAAAATTTTTTAAAATCAAGCGAATTATATACTGTAAAACGGTGATACTCTGTGTTAATAGGAGTTAGTAGTTTTAGCTATGATCGAGGCATGGACCCCTCCGAAACCCCCTGCCACTGACTACCTTCAACAGATATAAAAGCAAAGCATCCCCTTAAATAGTACCGCAGGCACGCAGTTCAATTCATACTTTTATTTATTTTTCTTTTCCTTTTTTTAGTCTTTTCTAGAAATTCTCTAAACTATTTTACTCACCGACATATAGTCGTATTAATCTGGTTTTCTTATCTACTTTTATATTTAATAATCTACGCAGAAATTTAAACTTCGGTGTTTCGTTTTCATACATTCGCCGATGCATTTTTCAAATTCATAATTAAAATCGATTTCGATATTTCGCCATTACGGCTTAAAAAACCTCTTATATGGTGTTGTTCGCAGCTGTATCATATAAAAGATTCTTAATAGCTTTTTTTATTTTGCGCACAGTTATTAAATTACAAAAATGCAATACATTTCAGAAACGTCTGAAATTACGGTCAGGCAATTCTGAACCGTGCGAAATTTAAAGCTCGAAAGTCGCCCTTTTATTTAAAAATAACAAATCGAATATTGGTTCGTACGCTTCGACCGCTGCGCTCGGCCCTTTTAAACTAGATTTTTTTTAGTCAAACGCCTGGCGAAAATTCAACCTTTTGATTTTACGTTTTGTAATTATAATAATTACAATTTGCGGCTTTTTATTAAAAGTAATAAGGAAATGGCTGTACGTGCATTAGCCTAAACTACGAAATATCGAAACCGTAAATCATACAACAATATCATATCAATCCAATCAATTTATTAAAAAACAAGCTTTTTAATATATTATTTAAATATCTGAACGCAACTTTATTTTATTTAATTCCTTCAAAAAACACAAAAACCTTTTTAATAGCTCCCCTATTAAAAACGATTCCTTTCATACTAAAAACCCTTAACTTGCAATTCCAGAAAACACTTATTCGTCTAATTCAAATCTTACTAACATTTTCGCTAACACTATGGACAACGACGCCCTTCGTTTTCTTATGCGAAATCGCATACCTTTTTCTAGTTTCTCTGATGCATTTTTATTTAATGGCGCCAATATTACCGATTTTATCGAAAAATATAAAAAAACTTATAAAAATTTCGGAATTTTTAAAATTAAAATGTTCGATAAACTCTTTCGTTATTATAACCCAACTATTAAAAATATTATTAAATCGATAAATAAATGAAAAACTATTAGGATTCGAAACTGGCGTAAACTAATTAAAGCTTTGAAATCGGAATTCCGAAACCACGATCGCTAGCAAATTCGCGATACTATCGCTTTTTTCAAACAGTTTGTTATAATAATTCGCTAAGCCAAAAAACTCAAAGCTTATTATCGTATTTATACGAAAGTTTTTAACGTTTTCGTTAATAAAAAAGTCTTAAGCGAAATTAAGCAAAAAAAATTGTTTTTATTTGACCTTTTAATTAGCATTCGCAACAAAACCATTAAACATTTTAAAATTAATAAATAAAACTTCGAAATCTTCGATTAATATTTCAAATTTATAGAATTCGTTTTTAAGCAAAACCAAAGCGAACGTACCATTAAAACTATAAACCAAAAAAAATCCCCATCCTTTATTTATAAAAAAGATATAAAAGTTTTAATGTAAAAATATGCCCAGCTACTAAAAGTTACCGAAATCGCCAAAAGACAACCAATTACTATATTATTTAATCGCGCTGCAAAACCTACAAGCTTGGAAAAGCTTAATAAAAATATCGAAATTTTCGTATTAAAATTTATCGATATTAAAATTCAAAAGTTTTAAAATAAAATCGAAGATTTTATGCAGCAGCAAAAAAAACTCCCTTACGTTAACTCGGATAATAAAAACGATTAAAATAGCTTTTACAATAACTACTCCTTTTAAAATATGCGAAATAATCAGCTTCGCCAAGCCACCGTAAAAATAATAGCTGCTTAATGGTAATCTTTCCGTATTAGCGATCAGGATTAGCGAAACGCTAATTACAATAACGATTATTAAAAAAAAAAAGAAAACCAACGCGGAAACCAAAATCGCGGCTATTAAAATAATAAAAATAACTATTAAAAAAAACCTTATGATTTCAAATATAAATTTTGTAATAATAAAAAAATTTATTGCGAAAAACCTTATATTCGCTTTAAATGCAAAGCATTTAATTTTTGTATAAACAATAGTATCTGCTATATTAATAAGTACGGAGCGATCTGCCTCGGACCGACGGAAGCAAAAATAGGTCTTTTTAACAAAGCTGAAAATCAAAGCTAATTAAATATTATTCGCTTAAAAGTAAAAAGTACGAAATGGGACGATTATTTAAAAAACAGGAAAAATGCGAAAACGATTTTTATTAGTAAAAAAAAAAACATTCCAAAAAGCGTATTAATTAAAAAGAAAACCTTTATCCTAAGCGTAAATAAAATTCAAATATATAAATAAAAGTCAAATACATATATTGCTAATACAAATATCGCATCTGCAGATATTATAGCTGTATAATCAAGCTAGCGAACCATAAAAAAGCAAAATGCTTTTATTTTATTCGCTAAATTAATAAGCGTAAAAAAAAACGTCAGAATCGAAAAAGAAAAAAATTTTGAAATTCGAAAAAAACCGATAAAACTATCAAAAAAACGCTTATAATAAAAAAAATTAACGACGATATAAAAAATATCGACACCGATACTCCGGTTTAAATCATTCAGAAAATACCAGCTTTTAAGCGCTTTTTATTAATGCGAAGCGAAAAATAAATCGACAAATACATCAGCTCCGAAACAATCGACGAAATTATTAAAAAAATCATAAAACAGAAAATTAAATTAAAATTCAGCGATTTATTTAATACAAAAAAAAGATTCGACAAAATTATTAACAAACAGATTTCTGTATTAAAAAAACGAAAAAGTTGAAATTATCCGAAAAGAAAACGATTTTAAATTGGAAAAAGACCAGAAAAAAATTTACAACATCGCAATCAATTTAGCCGATAAAAAGAAATCTTCGGAAAAAATTAGCTTTTTGGCTTTTGCTATAAAAATCTAAAAGTCAAAACAACGAAACTGCTTTTACACGGCTATAAAAGCGCCAAAAATAAAAATAATGCTTAAGAAAAGCACGACAGCCCTCGCTTTACTCGATAATAGAACCGAAATTAATTGCATAAACCAGAAAACAGCCGAAACCAATAGTATTCCGATTATTATTAATAAACGAATAATTTACACTACCGTTAATAAAAATACTATTAAGTTTAATAAAATTGTACGAAATATAAAAGTCGACGTTGAAAATATTATTATTTATAAAAACTTTTTAATAATAAAAAAATGCTTCTACTCTATTATTTTTAAAATGCTCTAGATTCTGGAAAATCTCGTCAGTTTTAAATACACCGAAAACGGTCAAATAAAAGCCTTTTTTTAGAATTGAAACCGATTTTTTTAAAATCAAATTACCGTCGCCGGCGATAAAATCTTTTTAATCGACGTTTTATCGGGAAACGAATAGCCGGCTTTAGTTTTAGAACAAACGCTGAATTATAACAAAACCTGGAAAACATTTAGCCAAAAGCATTCGCGTTATTAATCGAAATGGCACCGCGAATAAAATTAGCCAATATTAACATTTTTGGCTATTAATTCGAAAATAAAAGTTCCGAAGATTTCGTTTTCGTATTAAACAAATCCGACCTATATATCCTATCTTTTTGTATTAATATCAATATTTTTTACAAGCGCAAAGCTGATAAAATACGATTTGTAAATCTTAGCGAATCCGGTAAAAATATTTTCGGAAAAATAAACGATTGGTTTGAAAAAGATAAAGCAACAAAACTATTTTAATTAATTACTGGCGAATTCGAAAAACTTATTACCGGCCGATTTTTTAATTTATTATCTGGCAGCCGATTTACAAAAGAACGATTTAATAATTTAATAATCGAAATCTAATTTTTGCTAAAAAAAAAAAAGATTTTGTACGAAGTTTTACGCAACCGAAAAAAGGCTATAATTTTCGATTTTACCGAAATAGGCCAATTCAGCCTTAATATTACGCTTTATATCGATATCAAAACCGTGCTTTACGAAGCCTGGCAAAAAAAAACCTTTTTAGTTCCCAAAGCCTTTTAGAATAAAATAGTCGAAATGCTAAAAAAGCGAATTAAATAAAAAATCTTCGAATTTTGCCACGGCCTATATAAAAACAAATAGTTTATCGTTGCGAAAAAAAAAAAAAGCATTTACAAACTTATTATCGCAATCGTCGAAATAAACAAAATAACGATACGAAACGCCAACGTATTATCTAACGTCGATTAATTTTTAAACGAATTCGCAAAATTAACGATCGCTTTTTTTTTCGATTTGTTTTTCGGCTACGACCATTTAATATTTAATCTACGATTTCGAGATATAACAGCAATTTAAATTTTAATCGGTTTATTACGCATAACGAAAATACTTATGGAAGCCATCAATTCAGTCGTTTAATTCGTAAGAATTATATATAAAATTCTTATAACTTGCATTTCCGATATTATTCTGTTTTACGTTGACGACGTCGGAATAAAAAGTTTTAGATTATATTATAATAATAAAAAGATTTTTTTTAAAATTCGACGCTATATAATAAAATATATTTAAAACATCGACAAAATTATAATCTGCTTCGAAAAAGCCAAAGCTACTATTGGCCCTCGATTAAAATTTTGTATGTCCGAAATAAATATCGTTAGTTATATAATTAACAGCGCTGGCCGCTATTTTTAACGAAAAAAAATTAAAAAAATCTGCGAATAAAAAAAATGTAAAAATATCACCGAAGCTAAAGCTTTTATTAGCGTTATGATTTACTATCGCAATTAAATTAAAAACTTTTTTCAAAAGGCCGCATTTATTTACGTTACGATAAAAAAAGAAATCGATTTCGTTTGGAAAGAAAAACAGAGCAAAGCTATAGAAATTTTTAAAAACGACTTTTTATCGGCCTTATCGCTTATGCGAATCGATTACAGTCCAGACGCAAGAGAAATTATTTTAATTATCGACGTTAATATTTTCGGTTAAGAAGCTGTATTGCAATAAATCGATAAAAACAAAAAACGACACTTTTTACGATTCGAAAGCGGCTTATAATCCTTCGCGAAAGCACGCTACGATATTATTAAACGAAAATGTCGAGGCGCTTTTAAAATAATAAAAAAAATAAAAAACGAATTGTACGGCGTATATTTTATTTTAAAAACAAACGCAAAAGTCTTTGTCGACTAATTAAATAAAAAAGCTAATAATTTACCAAAAGCGCTCGTTACCAATTGAATAGCTTAGATGCGATTTATAAACTTCGAAGTCAAATATATTAAAAAAATAATTAATACAACGGCAAACGGCTTTTCCAAACGAAAACGCTTTTATTCGTTTGATTTTGCTAAATAAAACGAATAAGATATTAATAAATAAATTGCTAACGAAATCGGCTGTTTCGCTATTTACGCTTTGGGTTTTACAGAGCCAAAATCATTCGCGTTGCTATTTCGGCTGGCACCGCGAATAAAAAATATTAATTCTCGGGCCGAAAAAGCATTCGCGTCATTATTTCGGCTAATACCGCGAATAAATTTAACCGAAAACGATCGGAATAAACCGATTAGCGACGAAAATAAACCTTTGATCGACAACTACAAAACCGACGACTTTTATTTAATCGTATATTATTTAACTATTTTATTCAAACTATTTAGCGTGTTAAATTATTAATTTAAATTATTTAAAAACCAAGCTTTCGATTATACTTTGGCCGACAAAAAGCTATATAAAATGAAAAATAATATATATTAAAAACGCTTAGTAGTAAATAACAAAGCCGATAAATTTCAAATTATAAAAAAAGCCTACGAAAAAGTGTTTTATAAAAAAGCTAAAGCCATTTATTACCGAATCAAAAACGACTTTTAATAAAGAAAATACTTCGAAAACTGTAAAGCTTTCGTTAAAAATTGCATTTTTTGCTAAAAACGGAAATTTAACCGAAAAAAAAACTTATTATATCCGACGTAATTTTCTGAAATATAGGAAAAAGTTAATTTCGACGTTATACGCGTGCCAACCACCGATCGCGGTTATATATATTTTATATTCGTTATTAACGATTTATTTAAATAGCTTGAAAAGCGATCTTTCCGAAACGCTACCTCCGAAGCTATAACGACTTTTTTTTAAAAAAACGTTATTTGTCGATACGATTTGTTTAGCAAATTAAACGTCGATAATAAATCCGAAAACAAAAGCGTTGTTAAAACTTTTATAAAAAAATACGAAATTCAGCGCATTTAAATCTTAGCCTATAATTCGAAAAGCAACGGATTCGTAAAACGAGGCTATAAAAATATTTTTAACGGCCTTTCAAAAGCTATTCGAAAAGGCTATAAGCGTTGGTCGCGGAAATTCTCGAAAATGCTTTTTGCTATGCGTATATGCATACACGCCTTTATTAAAATAACCTTATTTTTTATTTAGTACGGTAAAAACGTTCGACTGCCTCTGGAAACAAAATGGCTTATATAAAAGCTTTATAACGTAGTTAAAATAAAAACGAAAGCTGACTTATTAGTAATAAAATTTAAATAATTAAACTACCGCGATATAAATATAAAAAAAATAATCCTAAGGAAAAAAAAATATAAAAAAACAGCTAAAAAAATTTGGGATAAAACTAAAATTCTAAAAAAAACGCTAATTAAAAAAAAAAATTTGATTTTAATTTACGACGTTTAGCGCGCTATCGATAAATCGGCCGATACTAAGTTTAATTATAAATGGCTCGGACCCTACGAAATATACGAGGCCGAATTAAATAAAAGCTATTACAAGCTTACGAAATTCGATAAAACAAAACTGAAAAAACGTTCGCCGCCAACCGGTTAAAGCGATTTTACAAAAGAAACTAGCAAATTTACCTTTTGGATTTTAAATCAAACAGCGATTCCGATTCCAGCGACTTCGACGACGATTCCGACCAAAGCGATTATACTTCTAAAAAAAAAGAAACTTTTGAAAAAGTTTGAAAACAACCGAACGATAATTCCGCTGCTAAAAGCACAGTTTAAATCGTGATTCCATCCATAACCGAAAAAAAGAAAAATGCATATAAAATTATTTATTAATTATTCTACTATTTTTATTATTTATTGTTTTCCTTTTTATTATATATTATTTTATTATTTTTATTTTGCTTTATTTGTATACAATTTAATTATTTTGTTTTATATATTGTGACGATTCACTCTGTTGCCACCTCTCGTGTCACCCCAGCAACTACGTATAGCTGCAAGCTCCCTGGTCTCCTGGTGGGTCTCCCCATCAACTGTGGAGACTATCATGTATATAAGGCTCTCTCCCCTTAGCAACCTCTGCCTTCTGCAGTTGTTGATTCTAAGTGAATATCTTTGTTACAGAACCAAAGGCTCGTTTCATACCATGTGAACACGGCGACCAGTTGACTGATCTCCCAGCCCTCCGACCGATTAGATCGTCACATTATCAACAACTCTTTTTCTACGCTGGCGACGGCGTAAACTATCTCTCCCCTCGAATTCCTCACGGGTCACACCAAGGTGATCGACCGGTCGTGAGAAGGCCTATTTCCGCACTTCGCGAAGGATGGCTCCTGTTCAACGATCCCCCCCTCAGCAGAGCTTTTCAGCTCCTGCTACTACACTCAACCTCCCTCCTCCTCTCAATCAGCGAAGAAGCAACCTCCCCCAGAAGCTTCTTCTTCTGAAGAACAGTCCTCCCCCCGAGGAAAGAAGAACAAAGGAAAAGGCAGAGCGCCAACCACTTCGCCTGCCACCTCCCAGCCTAGCGCTGAGAGCGTTCAGTTGAGACTCCTGCAAAATCAACTGAAAGAAGCGCAAGAGCGTGAACGACAACTTCTGGAGGCTATGCGATTGCGACAGACCCCTCAATCAGAGCGTTTGGTAGAATCTATCGAACGTGCCTCTGCCAGTCGCGAATCTGCTGCTCCTCCCCCTCCTCGCAACGTCTCATTTCAACCAACAGACGCTGCAAACCAACCTCCACGCTCTTCGCGAACTCTCTTTGGATCTCCCCCTGACGGCCAAGACCCTAGCGCGCCTTTTGAACGCTATGGTTCCCATTTATCTGCTGACTCTCGACTAGCTCGTATAGAGCGCGTTCCGAACCTTGAGTTTAAGCTAGATGATGGTGAAGATTACAAAGCACGCCACTGGGAGACTAGAGTTCTCGACAACCTCGAACTCTACCACGACTACTTCGCTGGCGATCGATCCCGCAAGAATTACATACTCGATCAGACCGAAGGCGTGGCAAGGGAGTTCCTGACCCCGCGTATCTTGGACCGTTCCGACCCTACACCTCCCGAAGAATTAGTGAAAGAGGTCGCCGATTTCCTGGCCGACCCTTCAGACGTTCAGAGGGCGGAAGACGAGTTCAAGATGCTTGCAATGAGTACGCACGACGACTTTTGGCGATTCTACCTGCGATTCTCCACCCTCGCAGCGAACGCCCAAATACGGACTGACAAACAGCTTCGAGACGCCCTTCGCGACAAAATACCAAGGCGTCTGCGAGAAAAGCTGCACTTGGAATGGGCGCGTACAACGACCTTCAAGGATTGGCTCACCGCCGTCCGTCAAGAAGAACAAGGTCAGTTGGCTGAACGAACTCTATACGCGAGTCGCTCTTCAACCAAGTCTACCACCCATCAAGGTGGTAGGTCCTCAACCAAAGCGTACTACGAGTCAAATCGTACGTACGAGAGTCGTCCAAGTGCTCCACAGGCTCCCCCTCAGCCCCCTGTTCTTCCTCCTCCTCCACGCCAGAACGCCCCCCCTGGCGTTCTTCCCTTTCGATCGGACCAACGACAACGCTCGTCCTCTACTCCACACCAGAAGGTTCGAGGCCAATCTGCACGACCCTCTACGGGCCGACCCTCGGTTCCACCCAAAGGCCCTCCCAGGCTGGTAGGTGTAAACGAGGTCGAACCGGCCGAGGATTCGCCCTCTGATAGTGGTAGTGAAGACGAAAACCCCCCTCCAGACGACTTCCAAGACGCACACGAGGAAGTCGAAGGCTCTCCCGCCAGTCGGGGAAACGCCCAGGCCTAAGCAAAGCCTCCTTCTTGGGCGTGTTGCGCGATATGCGTTACCTTGACGTTCGAAAGCTTCTTGGTGGCGACTCACTGACAATCCCCGTTACACTCACCAAGAGTGGCCTTTCGTACAAGGTGAAGGCGCTCGCCGACTCTGGAGCGAACGGTTATGCGTTGATCGATTCGGCGCTGATCAAGTCCCTTTCCTTCTTTTTAAAACCTTTGATTCAACCTCTCCCGGCTCCTTTTCCTGTAAAAGGGTATAATGGAGCTCGTGGCCATTCAATTACACATTTTACGCTTCTCAACCTTATTGTTGACAATCGAATACAATCGTTTACTCCTTTCTTGATCACCAACCTCGGAAATCATGGTGTGATTTTAGGAAGAGCTTGGCTGGCCGAACACCAAGTTCTACTAGACTGTAATAAACGCAAGCTTCATTGGCCGAAGTCTTACCCTCCCACAGCCTCTTACGCTCGTTGTATTGAAGTCTCTCATTTGCACCCCCGAAAGATTCAATCTCGCCACCAAAACGACGCTGTGAGACGTGACAAGAACCTTGACCAATTGTGGCAGACCTACGACGCTGTGCGGAGCGCGAAAAGGTCGAATTTCACTCGCGGTGCCAATTTCGATGGCGACGCCAGTGGGATAATACAAGAAATTACACCACCTTCCCAGGCTGCCGATCCCCCTTCTATTATTTCTTCTTCTCCTTCTCTTCTCCCTTCGTCAGAACAGCTTCCTCGTTCTACGAAGAACAGTTACACCAAAGACCGAAAGAAGGCCCTCGCCGCGATGGCCTTTCAGCTTAATATAATCGATAGTTCAGACAAGCCACCTCCTGAACCTCCCAAACGACCAGTTCGAAGACGAGTCCCTCAACCTACTGCTTACCCAATCTCCATCTGCCAGATCACTGCACACGCTTTCAAGCTGATCTCCAGAAAGGAAGCAGTTGAAGTGTTTTCAACCTCCCTGTACGAGATCGACAGAATACTAGACGACCTTACGTACAACACTTCCCTCAAGACCCAATCTCACAGTCTTTTCGAACGTTTCAGGACCAATGAAATATCGATTTCGACCCTTTCAACCAGCTTAGCAGAGCTAACTTCGAATGAACCTTCCCTCGAATCTCTTCCCCCGGAGTACAAAGACCTCGAACACGTGTTTTCTAAGGCCGCCAGTAACGAGCTAGCCCCTCACCGGCCCTACGACCACAAGATCGAGCTCACTGTAAGTGAGAAAGAGCTGAAATACACTCCTTTGTACAAGATGTCGATTCCAGAGCTCGAGATTGTCAAGACCTACCTGCAAGACAACCTTGACAAAGGTTTCATCGAACCTTCCACCGCTCCCTTCGCTGCTCCAGTGCTTTTCGCTAAAAAACCCGACGGTTCACTGCGTTTCTGTATCGACTATCGAGCCCTCAATAATGTTACTCGTAAGGATCGCTACCCCCTCCCCCTCATCGATGAGACCCTTGCTCGTCTCTCGGGAGCGCGAATCTTTACGAAGCTCGATATTCGTCAAGCCTTTCACAGAATTCGAATGGACCCCGCCAGTGAAGAACTGACGACGTTTCGTACGCGTTACGGCGCCTATAAGTGCAAGGTGCTACCTTTTGGCCTCACTAATGGACCCGCAACTTACCAACGCTACATGAACGACGTTCTCTTCGACTATTTGGACGATTTCTGCACTGCATACCTGGATGACATTCTCATCTACTCGTCCGACCCTTTGGAACACGCCACACACGTTCGCAAGGTGCTCCAAAGGCTCGCTGACGCTGGATTACAGGCCGATATTCGGAAGTCTGAATTCAACGTTACACGGACCCGTTACCTAGGCTTCATCATCTCGACTGAAGGCCTAGAGGTAGATCCAGAGAAAGTCTCCGTGGTCGCCCACTGGAAGCCTCCTACTACTGTAAAAGGTGTACAGAGCTTCCTTGGTTTTTGTAACTTCTACCGACGTTTCATTCGAGACTACGGTATAATTGCAAAGCCTCTGGTCCATTTGACCAAGGCTAACGTTCCTTTCAATTTCACTTCTGAGTGTCAGGAGAGTTTCGACCTCCTTACACTAGCCCTTACTACTGCACCAGTTCTACAACATTACAGGCAAGACCTTCCCTGCATGTTGGAGACTGACGCTTCCGACGGCGTAGTAGCTTCTGTGCTTTCGCAACTCCATGGCGACGACTGGCTCCCAGTCGCCTACTTCAGCAAAACCATGGCCCCCCGCAGAGCTAAACTACGTCGTACACGACAAAGAGATGCTCGCAATCGTGAGATCTCTAGGCAACTTTCGTGCTGAACTGGCTGGCTCAGTTCATCAGATCAAAATAATCACTGATCACAAGGCCTTGGAGTACTTTATGACCTCCAAACCCTTGAACGCTCGACAAGCACGCTGGGCCGAACTCCTCGCCGACTACAACTTCCTCATTACGTACAGACCAGGTAAACACAACCCTCTGGCTGACGCACTGACACGTCGTACGAGCGAACTCGACCGCCAAAACTCCCTTAAACGCACCCAGCGCCTGCAAACACTCCTTCGAGCCGATCAGATCGATCACCGCCTTTTGACTGAAGAACTTCGACCGCCCACGGCCTCCGAAACAGCTGTTTCTATCGTTGAAATAGCTGATCTCTCACCCGCACTCCGTGTCGTTGACCAGCTTCTCCACGCTAATCGCACAGCTAGCAGCCTGATGGCCCTCCGAAAGGAAGCTGTACGAGACGCTACGAGGGGGAACGACAACAACACTCCGTATACACTTGAACGCGACCTGCTGCTATATCACGGTCGCCTGATAGTACCAGACGTCGATCACCTTCGTCTGGCCCTTGTACGAGAAGTGCACGACCAGATCTCCACCGCTCACCCCAGCGCTCGCAAGACTACGCAATTGCTCTCGGACCAATACTATTGGCGAGGTATGACAGCCTTCGTAAAACAATACTGTCGCAACTGCCACGCTTGTCGAAGGAGTTCTGTTCCAAGAGATAAGCGCCCCGGCCTCCTTCAGCCTCTTCCTGTTCCTGACCACCCTTGGGAGCACGTTACAATGGACTTTTGCAGCTTCAACAAAGACAAACACGGTTACGATAACGTGTTCGTAGTGATAGATCGCTTTTCCAAGCAGGCCATTTCGATCCCCTGCCACAAGAATATCGACGCTCGAGGCCTCGCCAAACTGTATATATTCCACGTGTACAGGTATTTTGGCCCTCCAAAGAGTATCATTAGCGATCGTGGCCCCCAGTATTGGTCTACCTTCTGGTCTGAATTGAACAAAATACTCGGTACGCAACTGAAGCTTTCGACAGCCGCTCACCCTGAAACCGACGGTCAGACCGAAATTTACAACCAATACCTGCAAAAAAAAACGCCTTCGACCCTTCGTGAACTTCTATCAAGACGATTGGAGCGAATTTCTCCCCAATGATGGATTTCGCCCAAATGGTCCTCCCTCACGAGAGTCTAGGTGGCCTTTCACCCTTTGAAGTTGTACACGGTTACACTCCCCACACCAATTGGAACTGGAAGCTCGATACTTCCCCCTCCCCCAACCCCTCACACAAGCTAAACGCAGACGAAGCTCGTGCGTACGCTCGCCGCCACTACGACGCCTGGAACCTCGCCAAATCGCACCTCCAACAAGCCCACGACAAGATGAAAAGGAGTGCGAATAGGTCTCGCCGCGCGAACGATTTTGACGTTGGCGACTACGTATGGCTCGATATGCGCCCATTTCCGACCTCCCGGCCCTCCCGCAAGCTCGACAACCCTACAAACGGCCCTTTCAAGGTTGTAGCCAAAATTTTCGACAACGCTTTCAAGCTAGACCTTCCTAGTACTATGAACGTACACCCAGTTTTTCACGCTAGTCGACTGCGTAAAGCAGCTGACGACGCGCTCCCAGGTCAGGTTAACCCAGCCCCTGAACCTATCAATATAACTGGTGAGCTTGAATACGAAGTCGAAAAAACTGATCGCCTGTCGAATGCAGCGGAAGACCCTTCAGTACAGAGCTTCTTGGGTAGGCTTAGATGAAGATCTCACGTGGTACCCCCGCGTCTGACTTTATGTACGCTCCCCTGAAAGTGCGCGACTTTCATTTGGCGCATAAGGAGCTCCCCGGTCCTCCTGCAAAACTTGTAGACTGGCTGAAGGCATATTCCGAAGGTTTGGACTCGTACGATCACTTGGATAGTGACGTACCAATGGATAAAAGCTCGAGGGCGCGCTTTTTTCGGACGGGGGGGTAGTGTGACGATTCACTCTGTTGCCACCTCTCGTGTCACCCCAGCAACTACGTATAGCTGCAAGCTCCCTGGTCTCCTGGTGGGTCTCCCCATCAACTGTGGAGACTATCATGTATATAAGGCTCTCTCCCCTTAGCAACCTCTGCCTTCTGCAGTTGTTGATTCTAAGTGAATATCTTTGTTACAGAACCAAAGGCTCGTTTCATACCATGTGAACACGGCGACCAGTTGACTGATCTCCCAGCCCTCCGACCGATTAGATCGTCACATATATATTATTTATTTTTAAAATCTTTTTTTATATTATTTAAAACATTTATTATACTTTTTTTTGTTTAACTATACTTTTGTTTACTAAAACAAAAGCTTTGTACATATTTAAGCCGTATATTTAATATATTTATATTGCTCGCACACTTTACGAAAATTATTTTTTATGTATTTTATTATTTGCTATTTTCTGTACTATTTACTTTTTTCGTTGTTTTAAACGAATACTTGCCTGAACAGCCATAATTCATTGGAAAAACAATATGCGAATCTCCGTAATTTTTGAATACAAATATTTTACAATCCTCGTATTTTTTTCCAGCTACTTTTTAACAAATACAACACACTTTTTTAATTAATAAACCTATCGATATTATATCGTTTTCTAAGCAAAGCGTTGCTAAACTTAGCAAACTTATTTTTAATTTACTTTGAAACGGAATTATTATACGCAATTTTTCCGAGTTTAAGCAAGCATATAATATCGCCATTTTAAATTAACAAGCAGCTTTCGTAAAAATATTTATAAAACAATTCGATATAATAATTAAAAACGTTAACGAATTTTTATTCGATTACGAAAGCTTCGTTAAAACTGAATTCGTTTGCAAAAGTTTTGATTACGACAAATTTCTGCTGAATTACGATAACGCTTTAAAAGCCTTCGCCGAAGCAAAAAAAGTTCGAAATAACAAAAAGAAGATAACAAACCGGGTTTTACGCTTTTTGCCAAATTAGCGAAAAAAGAATATTTAAAAATACGTTTTCAGCAAAATCACCGGTGTTATTTCATTTCGGCATTTCGCTCGCTTTTTCGAAATTATTATTTTTACGAAAAAAAAAGTTTGAATACTAAACGCTTACATTTTTAAAGCGCAAGCTCTGAAAGCCAACAATTTAAAAGCCCGCAAGTTTATAAGTTTTTCTACAGCTGTTTGCAAACTGATCGACGACGTTATATAATCGTTAAAAAGAGTTTTAATCGGCTGCGAAATCCTAAATCTGATTTTTTTTTAAAGTAAAAAACTAAGCGTCGCTAAATGCGGCATTTTTATACCGAACGAAAGAAACGACGCCATCCCGACGTTTTAAATCTACGACGACGAAAAAAACGAAAAAACCAATATTATTTTCGTTTAATTCGAAAAAATATACGTAATAGCAATTAATATTTCTAAAGCAGCTAAAACAATTCGACGATTTCTATTTTTAATTGTCGAAAACGAGTCCGAAAACGAAACCAAAAGCGTGATAACAAACAACCGTTTATTCGAATATAAAAAACTTATTATATTTGTAAATATAATTCCGGAAAAAGTAAAAACAAAAAACGTAGAAAAGCGCGCCGACATTTTCGAAACTTTTTTTGTTCGGAAAAAAAAACCATTCGCGTCGCTAGCAAAAAAGGCACCGCGAGTAAAAACAGCCGGAAATCAACGCCGAATTATAAACTTTAAGCTAATTAATAGAAAACGCGACGATTTTATAAAATCAAATTTAAAAGATTTTAGCATTTCGAAAAGGAAAAATTCAAACGATTCTGAATTTAACTTTTCGAAATTGAATACGTAAACATCAAAAACGCTTGCTGCGTTTAAAAACGTCGAACCGCCAATACTTCAGATTCTGATAAAAGCATTTAAAATTTCGATTATTACGCGATTCGACCGAAAAAGCTTGGAAAAAAATATCGAAATTATCGCGAAAAAAATTATACAAAAAGCATAAAATTAAATTACTTTATTTAAAACTTTCGCTTTCGACGACGAAACGATTTAGAAATTTTATTTCGATACTTTTATATAAAGATTAAATAAATCCGTTAGCTTTTTTCTTTTTGCTTCGAACGAAAACTAAACTAAGCTTTTTTCGGAAAATTGCAAATATGATACGTTAAAGCAAATAAAAAAGACTTTTGAAAACGGTGACCCGTTTTTATTCGAGCTTTTCTTCGCTGAAAAACTCCGATTTTTTAATTTCGTTTTTACGAATAACGTTAACGTTAAAAAAAACGGCAAGTTCTGTTATTTCTACGTACGCTATTACGCGGCGTACTGCGATTTGATTATAAAAAGAATTAACGTTATCGATTTCGCTAATCGATTCGTTGTTATTAAAAATTCGGATTACGACGTGTTCGAAATTAATTTTAATAATCAATTTATGTTTCGACGAAAAACTGCGAGAATTATTTAAGCGCGTATTAAAACTTACCTAGGCTACGCAAATTTCAAAGCAGATCCCAAAGCTTTCAGCGCGATTATAAAGTTCGATTAAAACGTAAAAAAATGGAAGCAACGAATATTTTTAAAAGCCGACTTTTCTGGCTTTTCGACCGAAAAAATATTTTAAAATCTATCTGAATTAAACTGCGAATTCGTTAATTACGTAGAATTTCACAACGGAAAAAACAAGCTACTGCTGCATTTTATAAAAAAAAAGATAGTTATATATAAGCACCATTTCCGACTGGTTAAAACCCAAAAAGCATCTATAGCTTTTTTCGCCAATATGCTCTACAGTTTTATTTAATAAACTTTCAAAATGCACCCCGGCTTTTATTTCGCTGTTCTGATTATTCGGAATTCCGAAAACTGCCGCCTCGTAGCTTATTCTGACGTTCCGATCGTTTTAAGCCTCGTTGGTCCCGATCGCATTATAATTATAAAATTCGATATCGCCGATTTTCAGAAAAAAAAAAAGATCGAAAACCTTACCGACGCTATTTTCGACTATTACGTTCTGTCTGCTTTCGCACACAATTCGGAAATAATCAAAGCTTATCTGCAATTACACCACGACGCCAAGCTGACTAAAACCATTCAAAAAAGCCTAGCTTTCTCGTATTTCAGCGCGTTTAAAGCGGTGGCCTTGGCTATTTCATCGGACTACGAAACCGAAAGCTACGAAATAAAAAATAAAATAACTTCTGTCAGCTTTTCGATTAAGCAAAAGGTTTTCGTCAGATTCAGGACCTAAAAAACCGACGGCGTAATACTAGTTTATTCGAATAATTACACGGCGCAAAAATACAGAAA
Organism: Blumeriella jaapii; assembly: GCA_009599575.1. Classification (NCBI taxonomy): domain Eukaryota; kingdom Fungi; phylum Ascomycota; class Leotiomycetes; order Helotiales; family Drepanopezizaceae; genus Blumeriella; species Blumeriella jaapii. Next base: position 315,428 of record VWND01000019.1, on the reverse strand, counting down.
CTATTTCGAAAACGATAATCCGATAAGCAATTTAATATTATTTGTATTACGGCGAAAGCAATCACAGCATTTTCGATAGTCTCGATTGCAAACGATTATTTCCGAACCATTTCGTGAAATAGTTTTTTTTACAGGCCTCGGAGCCTTTTTAAAAGCATTCGTCGGTAAACAACCGTGATTCGACCCATTAGTTTTACGCAAAGCAAAAGCGTTAATCGGTTTTAATTACGACGAATTAATCGATTATTTTTACGATTTTAATACAAAATTTTTCAGCGCCTTTTGTAAAGTATAAAACCACGTTTAAAAGCTGAAATTTATTATTTACGAAAAAAAATCGTAGAAAGCATCCGTCGCTGCGACGCTTAATAATATTATCGACGAAAAAGCTATTAAAACGTTCGTAAATCTAAATAATACTTCGATTAATATTTTATCGAGCCATTTTTTAAAAAAGCAAAATAAACAAAATAATTTAAACGATAAGCGAAACGTTATCCTTTCGCAAAAGCTAACAGCAAAAAGGCCAAAAACGGGTTAAAAACCGAAAGAATATGGAATTAAAAAGTTCGGTTTTGATTAATTGGTTTTTAGATTATATGAAATAAACTAGATTGCATTTATTAGAATTATGTTTTTCTTTGGTCGTAATCAAAAACGATTACGTATATTATTTAGGACAGGATATAAAACGGTAATACTTTGTATTAATAAAAGTTGGTAGTTTTAGCTATGGTCGAGGCATAAACCCTTCCGAAACCCTTTGCCACTGACTACTTTCAATAGATATAAAAGCAAAGCATTCTTTTAAATAGTACCGCAGGCACGTAGTTTAATTCATACCTTTACTTATTTTTCTTTTCCTTTCTTCAGTTTTTTCTAGGAATTTCCTAGACTATCTTACCTACCGATATGTGGCCGTATCAGTCTGGTTTTCCTACCTACTTTTACAATACGAGCACGGCTAAGCTTATTAATTCGAATTTTTTTTTTAATATCGTATTTACGATACTTTTTACGTTTTTTTATTAAAATTTTAACAGGGTCGAAACGATACCGAGCCGAAAAATAATATAATAAAATTTTAAAAATCCGAAAAATACAAGATTAAATTAATACAAGCTTATAAAAATACAAAAAAAGGCCGATATTATTTAATGCGATAAAAAGATTATTTATTAAGCGAAAATTCGTAAAAATCAGAAAACTATTTTACAAACGCAAAAAAGATTATAAAAAAATATTTGAAAAATATAATAAATGATAACAACGGAGCAATAACGAATGCGCGCCGTAAAAATAAAAAAAAAAAAAAAAAATATTTAGAAAACTTTAAAAACCGCCGCTAAATTAATTTATTTTTATTATTATTTTTTTTTTTTTATTATTGCTATTTTTTTTAGATTTAAAAGCAGCGGCAGGCTAAAAAAAATTAATATTAAACGAATTCGCAAAATATTCGATTTATTTTAATTAAGGTTTTTATAATAGCCGTAATCGAATTTTGAATTGCAATTACGATATTTTCGTAAAAATTCAGAATTTAATTTAATTAATTAAAATAAATCCGAGCGACGTTTTCGAAACGTCGAAAAATACGTTTTATATTAGCGTCGTTAAATAAAAGGGCCGGCGCAGCTAAAGTTTTTAAAATAATAGCAGCCGTTAAACCGGCAAAAACGAGCGTAATAATAGCAGCGGCAATCCGAGCCGCGGCGCGATTCGCACGACTTTCGATTATTATAAAAGCCGAAGCGTTATTTTTTTTTAAACGATTTATATAAGCGTCGTAAATAATAAAATCGATAAAAGTTTTAATAAAAGCTTTGGTTTCGGCAGCAAAAAAAAAAAAAGCGGCAGCGGCGATAACAATATCGAAACGATTTATAAAATCGTTAAAGCCCGCGAAAAATGTTTACGCTTCGGTAGCGCGTGCGATAGAAATTTGTAATTAATTAAAAGCGAATTCGAATAAAAGTTTAAAAAATTTATAGAAAAGTATTAAATATGCGAAGTTTTGCAACGGTTGCATTTTACGTTAGAAAGCTCGAAAACGCAAAAAAGCAAAAAAGCCGTTGTAATGCTTTCGCGTAAAATTAGGCGGGCGTACCGAAAGCAAATAAAAATCAAAAGTATTTTAAAAATTCGCGGCGAACGCGACGAAAGGCAGTTGATTAAAAAAAAAAAAAGCTGAAGATAAAAAAGAAAAAAAAAAGTTAAGCAGGAAAATAGCGGCTATTTTAAAAAAAAAAAAATTTTTAAACGAAAATACGAGCGCTATCGAAAACAAAAAAAACAAAATAATAAAACAGCTATAATTTACGATCAAAAGCGGAAAAAACAGTTATAATTCACGATCGAAAGCGAAAAAAACCGTATATTATTTCGAAGGCGTAACGTACGTTATATACGAAAGTATACGTATAAAAAAATTAATCGCTTTTGGAAATCAAAAGCTTAAAAAAGAAAATAATATCAGAAATTAATATTACGTATATAAATTAAATAATCCGCCAAAATCTTTTGCTTTTTATTAATTTTCGAATAGTACTTTCTGCGGATAAATCGTAGGGGCCGGATAGTATTATAAAGGCTGGAAATAATATTTAAATAAAACATTTTAAAGAAATAATTGCTAAGAAATCAGTTATTAGGATTATATTAAAAAAGATTGAGAAAAGGTCGGAATGGGAGCTGGAAAATATATTAAATAAGGTTCGCCTGGTTTTCTGAGAAATACTTTTTTCGAGGGCTTTACCTTTCTTTTTGTATTTATACACGCCTTCTACTAGAAATATAAAAGGTAGAAATCAGTTTGATTATCAACCCAATCTTATCTGAGCTTTATTATCTGAACTAGTGTTTCCCTGCCTTTCAATCCTTACAAAATTATATAAAATAAAATATAATTTTTTATATCCGCGGTTATTTTCGGCCAATAAAATAAGCGTTTTAATAAAACGGTTGTTTTATTTCGTCCGAAGTAATCCGCGGTCGGATTATCGTAAAAAATTTTTTTAATAGCTTTTTTTTTAAAATGAATTCTGATGAAACGTAAAACCTAACGCTTTTATATATTTAGGTATCGTTAATTAAAAAAAAATCGAAATCCGAAAGCGTTTTATATAAATTTTGTGCTTGCTTAATTTTCGAAGCAATATTTTGTTATAGCAAAATATTCGATGTTTTTTTAGGTTTTTGTATTATTTAATTATCGAAGTTTGTAATAAACAAATTGTTAGATTTTTAAAATCGATCGAGCTAATCGTTTTTTAATTCGGCTCGCGCGTTTTTAATATTTTTTTTAATTAATTTATAAGCATAAGCGACGATAAAATATAGCAAGTTTTTTTTTCCGTTTATAAGCAGCAGTTCGTTTAAAATTTGTTTTAAAGCCAGTTTTAAAAATGGTTTTGCTAATTGCACGAGATTTTAAATATAATTTGGTTTTCGCGACGGTACGTCGGCGGGGTTTTTCGAGCCAGTTTTGTATATAATTTCGAAATCGATAATTAATAAAATTATTACTTATTTAGCTTAACGTTTAATCAAAATTCGAATAGTTATAAAATACTTAAAATTATTATAATCCGATATTATTATAATTTTGTGCCGGGCGCTTTCGAAGTAATATTTTTAATATTTAACCGATTTAATAATTAATAAAAGTTTTTAATCGAAAATCGTATAATTTACTTTCTCGGATATAAATTTTCGGAAATAAAATGCGATTAAATATAAATATAAATCGGATTGGCGCTAGGAAATTATTCCGGCGAATGCAATTGTAAAAGCGTTATATTCGAAAAAAATTTTCAATTCGGAATTGAAATATATTAATAATAAGATTTTAGTAAACGCGTTTTGCAAATTTCGAAATAATATTATCGCTTTTTTTATTTACAAAAACGGTTTTTTGTTTTTTAAAAAAGTTTGATTATTTTCGTAGCGATAAAATTGTATTAATAAAAAAATCTGCGATAAAAGTTGCAAAACCCTAAAAAAAAAAAGGTTTTTTCGTATAATATTTAAAATTAATTATTTCGTAATTATTACAACTTTTTTTTTATTTATATTTATTTCAGCTAGGAAAACGATAAAGCCTAAAAATTCGATATTATCGGTGTCGAATTCGCATTTTTCAAATTTGCAAAACAATTTTGCGTTAAAAAAAGCTTTTAGAATTTTAGTAATATGCTAAGTATAAAAAGTTTTATTTTTAAAATAAATTAAAATATCGTTTAAATATATTACGACGAATATATTTATAAAATTTTTAAAAATGCTGTCGATATATATTTGAAAAGTTGCTAATGCGTTGTATATTTCAAAAAGCATTATTAAATATTCGAAAAAAAAACCGAACCTAGTTTTGAAAACCGTTTTTTATTTATGCTTTTTCGCTATTTTAATCAAATTGAAATTTTATTTAAAATTTAATTTGGTAAATATTTTCGCTTTGCTTAATCGGTTTAAAATTTCCGAAATTAAAAAAATAAAATAGCGGTTAGGAACTGTTATAGCGTTTAATTTCCGGTAATTTACGCAAAAACGTAATATATTTTTTTTTTATAATATAAAAAAGTGGGGCGGCAGCTTTCAATTTTAACGAGCGTATAAAATCCTTAGGCTTGCATTTGGTTTTTAAATATTTCTTAAGCATTTTTAATTCGTTTTTTAAAAAATTGTATAATAGGCCGTAAAATAATTTGGTGTTCGGACGGAAAACAATTTCGTAATTATAACCGAAACGTTCGAATAAAAAAACTTAGGATTTTAATTTGCTAAAAAAACCGTATTTTTAAATTCGAAGTATTTTTTTAATAATCGGATTTTTTTTTTGTTATTTAAAAATCAGATTAAATAGCTTTTTTGTAAGTTTGTAAAAGTCTCGGAATTTGGTTTAATAAATAAAAGTTTCGTTAATAAAATAATCTGTCGATTCCGCGGCGTCGTTTATTAAAAATATATATTCGTTCGTTATTATAATATTATATAAAATGTTTTGGTCGGAAAAATAATCCGGTTTTAAGCTAAGTTTTTCCGATTTTTAATCGACGATCGGATTATATTATTCGAGCCAAAATCGTTCGAAAATAAAGTTTGCGAAATATATATTTATTTTTTTAAAATTTTGCAAACCGGGCGATTTTATTACGTAATAATTTGCAAACATTTAAATTATGCCGTTATCGCAAACCGGTGCAAGTTTTCGATTTTAAACGTTTTTAATTAAAAAGCAAAAGTTGGTTTTGATACTAAAATAAATAAACGGTAGAATTGCGTTATTAATAAAAGTTTTTAATAGCGTTATAATCTACGATAGCGTCGAATTTTTTAGAATTTTCGTTTTTTGTTTTTAATAATTATCGATATAAAATATAAATTAAAATTGATAATTATATTAAACAAATCGTTTAAATATAAAAATGCAATAATAAATATCGTTAATAATAATTTATCGTTGGTTTCGGCCTCGTTTAAGCTGTTTAAAAAAGTTTGTATAACAAAGTTTTTGCTTAAAGTTTTCGTCGCTTTTAACGGCGGATAAAGTTTTCGTTTTTTTAAATATTTTTATATGTTAGAGGGCACCGGCTGACCGACGAAGGAGCATGCTAGAAAGTACTAAGGCTAGAAGTAAACATCAGCATGCAGCCTTGGCCAGGATCAATTGAATCCCGAGGCAGGCCCGACCTGCCGATCTTCGGGATATAATCAAAAGGATTTTTTATACTTTTATAATTTCCTAAGATTCAGTTTTACGAATAAATGCACTTCTGTTTTTTGGTTCTGATTTTCAATTGTGACAATTTGAATTTTTTAAAAAACGAACCGGCCGATAAGCATTTAATTTTATATTTTAAGCTAAATTTCGCATATTTCAGGCTTTAAATTTCGGTAAAAAATCAGGTTTAATTATCGACCGCGAAAAAAAAAAAAAAATTTAATAAATTTTAAAAAAAAAACAGGCAGAAACCCAAATCTAAAACATTAGCAACGCCGTATTACGAAAAACCGAAGATACAAATAATATAGCAAAACAAGCGAAAAAAACGATCGCGAAAATTAAACCGACGAAAGTTTTTTATTTTTCGACTTTTTTTTATTTTCGCAATCATTTTCATTTTTATTATTCTTCGCTACGAACAAATTTACAAAAACTTTTCGCGAATTTTCACGCCACTTTTTTTTTTTTTATTTTATTATATTTTTTTCGCGTAAAATCTTAATTAAAAGCCGAACGCGAAAAAAATAAAATTATAAAAGCTAGGCTTGCCGCTATAAAAGCTTAGCAAATAAAACTCTAACGCTTTTTAGCCAAAGCTTTAGCATTTTTCGGAATAAGTTTCGGAGTTTTCAACGCTAATTTTCCAGCTTTTAATTCAACGCTAATAGCGTTATTAATGCTGCTTTTTCGCTTCGAACTTTTATAAAATCTTAAAAGCAAATTATTTATTTTAAAAATAAAACCCGCGATTTTTTCTTTCGTAAGTTACAATTTTCAGCGATTTAAAAACTTTTCGAAAACCAAAATATTCGCAATTTTTAATTTTTTTAAAAACGATATTCGATATTAGCTATTCGAAATAAAAAATTATTTCGTTAAAAAAAGGATTTTCCGCTCCGATTTATAAATATTAACCGTTAAAAAACTATTTATCGGATATTATTAAAAAACGCATCGCATACGTTCGTATTTATTCCAGAAATCTTACGAATACCGATATATTTCTGATTTAAATTCTTTTGAAAACCTGGTTATATTAAAAATACGCTAAAACCGAAAATTTTATAAAAGCAAATAAAAAAATAAATCGGTATCAAATATTTTTTAGTTAATTAATTATCGATTTTACGAATTATTTCGAAATAATATTTTAAAAGATTTTATAGCGGTACGAAAAACAAACGGTTTTATTACGCTTTCGGATAAAATTAACGCGACCGATTTTTAAAAAAATATATAATCTAACCAAAAGCGTTTTGCTAATAATCTACGCTTAAATAAAAAAATACGCTTTGCGAGCGGAAAAGTATTTCCGGAACGAATCGAGCCTGTTTTCGAAAAAAAAAAAAAAAAAAAATACACTTCGATTTCGAAAAAAGCAGTATAAAAAGCAACGACAGCGAATTTACCAAAGTTATAAACACAATTAATAAAAATCCATATTCGTCACGATAATTATTAGCTATTATTTCCGATAACAAAAAAAAACGTATTCGCTATTTAAATATAAACGCCGAAAAAAAAAAGAAATTACGAACGACCAATTTTTGCTTTATTTGCGAAAATCCAGATTATATAGCGTCGGAATGTTTAAAAAACGAAAATCTTATTCGTCGTTAAAAGCGACGAAAAGCCCGGGCAAAAACTCCGTTAAGTAATATTTTTTAAAAAAGCTAAATAATTAAAAGCTTAAAACCATTAAAAACTTATTTATATTATTATTTAATAATTATAATATATTTTATTCGAACGATTTATTTAATATAACAAATATTAATTTCAATTTTTATTCGATAAATGTATTTGTTATAAACAAAAACGATATTAAAAAAACTTTTACCGCTATCGTAAATTGCGAAACTATTAAAAACTTTATTAGTAATATAATTTTTTTTTGATTAATTATATTATTTAATATAACTTTTGCTTTTCCGTTCGAAACGCACAAATGCGCGAGTTTACACCAGCTTGCATAAACGGTACTATTTTTACATCCATTTATTATTATATAATAAAAAAACCATTTATTTAACTTTTAAAAAAAATAAAAATTTATTCGGCAAATTTTATTTTTAAACGTTTTTAATTAAAAAAACATAATCCTTTTATCGACTGAAAGTTTAAAACTTTTTACTAAGATTTTTTTCGCAACGGTTATGCAATTTCGAATATAATTGCAACAAAAACCTATTTAAGCCTAATTGAAAAAGTATTAAATTTAACGTTTTTTTTTAATAATACAAAAACAAAATCGATGAAATATTACGAATTTTACAAATTGACAAAAGATTTTCTTAATTTCATTACGGGCGAAAACGACGAAATCAAAATTAAAACGATAACATTTTTTTAAAAATACGCTATATTTAAAAATATAATATTTAGTAAATCAAAATCCTAAGTTTTTTTCGCTTAAACGTCCCGATTATAATTACGAAATCGTTTTTCGTTCGGACGCCAAACTATTTTACGGCTTATTATACAACTTTTTAAAAAAACAAATTAAAAGTGTTTAAAAAATATTTAAATTAAATGCAAGCCTAAAAATTTATACGCTCGTTAAAATCGGAAGCTGCCGTTTTATTTTTTTATATTGTAAAAAAAAATAATGCATTACGTTTTTGCGTAAATTACTAAAAATTAAATGTTATAATAATTTCCAACCGCTATTTTATTTTTTTAATTTCGGAAATTCTAAATCGATTAGGCAAAGCGAAAATATTTATTAAATTAAATTTTAAATAAAGTTTCAATTTAATTAAAATAGCGAAAAAGCATAAATGAAAAACGGCTTTCAAAACTAAATTCGATTTTTTTCGAATACTTAGTAATGCTTTTTAAAATATGCAATATATTAGCAACTTTTTAAGCATATATCGATAGCGTTTTTAAAGATTTTATAAATATATTCGTTATAATATATTTAAACGATATTCTGATTTATTTAAAAAAATAAAGCTTTTTATATTAAATACGTTATTAAAATTTTAAAAAACTTTTTTTTAACGCAAAATTGTTTTGCAAATTTAAAAAATGCGAATTCGATACCGATAACGTCGAATTTTTAAGTTTTGTCGTTTTTTTTAGCCGAAATTAATATAAACAAAAAAAAAGTTGCAACGATTGCGAAATGGCCAATTTTAAATATTATACGAAAAACCTTTTTTTTTTTAAGGTTTTGTAACTTTTATCGCAGATTTATTTATTAATACAGCTTTATCGCTACGGAAATAATTAAACTTTTAAAAAGCAAAAAACCGTTTTTATAAATAAAAAAAGCGATATTATTATTCCGAATTTTACAAAACGCGTTTATTAAAGCTTTATTATTAATATATTTCAATTCCGAATTGAAAATTTTCTTCGAATATAACGCTTTTACGATTGTATTCGCCGAAATAATTTCTTAGCGTTAATCCGATTTATATTTATACCCAATCGCTTTTTATTTCCGAAAATTTATATTTGCGAAAATAAATTATACGATTTTCGATCAGAAACTTTTGTTAATTATTAAATTAATCAAATATTAAAAATATTATTTCGAAAGCGCCCGGCATAAAATCATAATAATATCGGACTATAATAATCTTAAGTATTTTATAATTATTCGAATTTTAATCAAACGTCAAATCAAATAAGCAATAATTTTGTTAATTATCGATTTCGAAATTATATATAAAGTTGGCTCGAAAAACTCCGCCGACGCATCGTCGCGAAAATTAAATTATATTTAAAATTCCGTGCAATCAGCAAAACCACTTTTGCAACTGGCCTTAAAACAAATTCTAAACAAACTGCTGCTTATAAACGGAGAAAAGAATTTGCTATATTTTATCGTTTTTTGTATTTATAAATTAATTAAAAAAAATATTAAAAACGCGCGAGCCGAATTGAAAAAACGATTGGCTCGATCGCTTTTAAAAATATAACAATTTGCTTATTATAGATTTCGACGATCAAATAATACAAAAATCTAAAAAAAACACCGAATATTTTGCTATAATAAAATATTGCTTCGGAAATTAAGCAAATATAAAATTTGCACGAAACACTTTTAAATTCCGATTTTTTTTTAATTAACGATATTTAAATATATAAAAGCATCAGGTTTTACGTTTTATTAAAATTTATTTTGAAAAAAAAAAGCTATTAAAAGAATTTTACGATAATTCGACCGCGGATTATTTCGGGCGAAATAAAACAATCGTTTTATTAAAACGCTTATTTTATTAGCCGGAAATAACCGCGGATATAAAAAAACTATATTTTATTATATATAACTTGCAAAAGAAACAAGTTTTCAAAAACAAAAACGAACGGAAAACTTTATTTTATTCCGATATTAAACCGATTTTAAAATAATATTTTTTTGAATTTAATTACCGACTTTTCAAAACGCTTCGAGCAATAGCGACTTTTCGTATAACAAAATCGGTAAAACTTTTATTTACGACGTAATATTTGTTATTATTTATCGTTTAACGAAACAATTTTATTTCGTTTTAATACGCAAAAACATAACTACTAGCTAATTTGCTTATATTTTTTGCAAAACAGTTTTTTTTTTTGCTACGGCATATTAAACGATATCGTATTAAATCGCGGTTTTTTTTTTCACTTTTGCATTTTAAATTATATTTACGATTATATTTCGTATAAAACGCAAACTTTCAACCGCTTTTTATTTACAAACCGACGGGCAAACAAAAAAAGCGAACGCAATTTTCGAAACATATTTTCGGTTTTACGTTGATTTTAATTAAAACGACTAACTAAATCTACTTTTTTTAGCGGAATTCGCTATTAGCGATATACTATTTTCGTTTATTAAAATATCTTTTTTTTAAGCAAACGAAATTAACGCAAAATTATTTAATTTAAAAAAAACTGCTAGATTTCGAATCCGAATTAGCAGCAGGATTTGCAAAAAAGCTGAAGATTATATACCAGAAATTGAAAAAAAACCTTATTATATATTTAAAAAAACTTTTAAGCAAAATACTACGACAGAAAATATATTTAAACGAATTTCAAAATCGGAAAAAAAAGTATATTTAAACGCAAAAAAAACTTAAAAACGAAAAAAACTTTGTAAAAAACTAAACGCTAAAAAATTTGGTCTTTTTTCAATTTTAAACAAAATTAATTTCCAAGTATACAAATTACGATTGCCCGATTTTTAGAAGTTGTACGACGTTTTCCACGTAAATTTATTAAGCCTATATTATAAAGCAACGAGAATAGATAAAAGCGAACAAAACGCCGAATCTTCGGGCCCCGACTTTATAGAAACGACGACGCGAAAAATAAAAAAAAAAAAAAATAGAAAATAAATTAAATTTTTGATTCTGCGTTTAAAAAACGGTGAAAGAAATTATATTTTCTGATTCGATGAAAAAGTTGGTTTTCAGACTACGATTTTTAGCAAAAAGCAAAAGATCTGAAATACGCATTAAAGCTAATAGCTTAATTTTTTAAAAACAACCCTTTTAAACTTAGCGCTAATAATTAATATTATTTGTATTTTACTCTGATATACTTTTATACGAAACCGATTTTTCAAACAATTTTACCGAAACCTTATTATTAATTAATATTTTTTATTTTTTTAATTTTACAAAAACCGACGTTTTAAAAAAACTTTACCGTTAATTAACATTTTTTACTCTTTTAATTTTATAAAACCGACGTTTTAAAAAAAAACCTTACCGTTAATTGATATTCTTCACTTTTTTAATTTTACAAAACCGACGTTTTAAAAAAAAACCTTACCGTTAATTAACACTTTTTACTTTTTCAATTTTACAAAACCGACGTTTTAAAAAACTTTACCGTTAATTAACACTTTTCACTCTCTTAATTTTACAAAACCGACGTTTTAAAAAAAACTTGTTAATCCGAATCTATTAATTTAAAAACTTTATTTTTCCTAATTATTAACAAAAAAAAGCTTTATCGAAAAAAAAGGGAAAATGTCAGAAGGCACCGGCTGACCGACGAAAAAGCATGCTAGAAAATACTAAAGCTAGAAGTAAACATCAGCATGCAACCTTGGCCAAAATCAATTGAATTCCGAAACAGGCCCGATCTGCCGACCCTCGGAATATAATCAAAAGAATCCCTTATATTTTCATAATTCCCTAAGATTCAGTTTTACGAATAAATGCATTTCTGTTCTTTGGTTCTGACTTCCAACTGTGACATTATATTATATATCCGATGTTTTTGCAATTAAAGCAAACGTTGGCATTTCGAAGTTTTTTTTTTTTTTTTTTTTTTTTATTTCGGAATATCGAAAACGCTTTTAGCGTTGTCGAAGCCGGTAATTAATAATAAACGAAATTCTGAAATGGTCGAAATGTTTTTAATAAAAACGCTGCTATTGCTTTTTAAATTGCTTTTGTTTTCGAAATCGAAATGGACTTTTTTTTTCGAAAATAAGCTTATTTCGCTTCGAATATATTTTTCAGCTTTTAAAACGCAGTTTTTTATTTGCGCGTAAATAATTGGCAAAAAGCTTCGAATCAGGTCGTAAATGCTTTTAAAAATCGGGCGTGTTAATTTTATTCGATATCGTAACAAAACAATTTGTTTTTTATAGCGTTAGAAAATTTTTTTATAAAACGGTTTCGAAATAATTAATAAAATCGGTTATAAAACTGGGTCGCGAATATTTGGTATTATTTTTATTTTTTTGTTAATTTCGATCGAGTTTTTAATTCGAGCGTATTTTTAATAAAGCCAGATTTTCAAAAAAATCCAGGTTATAAATTTATCGATTTCTGAAAAGTTTTTGCAATAAATTCGGATATATACGATTCGTTTTTTAATTAAATCGAATAAATAGTTTTTCGCGGTTTTAAAATTGTAAATCCGATCGGAAAATGCTTTTTTTAGCGAAGTAATTTTTTATTTTTAATAGCTAATATCTGATATCGTTTTTAAAAAAAATGAAAATTAATAATAATTTCGATTTAAAAAAAGTTTTTAAAATCGTTGTGATATATAATTAGCAAAAGAAAAATTGGCGAATTCGGCTTTTAAAATAATCGGTTCGCTTTTTAAATTTTATAAAAATTAAAAGCGAAATAGAAATAATAATAATGCTGTAAAAGCTTGGTTATTAAATAGCGGATTTTTAAAAAAAAGTAAATTGCGGTAAAAATCAAAAGCAATTTGGTTAATTCCGGGGAATACAAAAGCTTTAGCAAAAAATCGTTGCAATTTTATTTGCTAAGTTTTTATAATTGCGAATCTAGCTTTTATAATTTTATTTTTTTCGCGTTTTGTTTTTAATTAAGTTTTAATACGTAAAAAAGTTTCGGAACGAAAAAAAAAAAAGTTGCGTGGTCGTTCGTTAGCGGCAAAAAATTGCGAAATAAATTAAAACGAAAAAAAAAAAAGGATCGGAAAATAAAAAGCTATCGTCGGTTTAATTTTTATAATTATCGTTTGCTTCGGTCGTTATATTATTTGACGTCCGAATGCTTAATAAAATAATATTAATAAAATTAAAGTTTTGGCTTAGAAAGTGTTTTTTTTTTTTTTCAGAATTTGTTAAATTCTTTTTTTTCGTTGCGAATTAATTATAAGGCCGATCGGTTTTTTATTAAGATTTGGGGCCTGAAATATGCGGGATTAAATAAATAATAAAAAAGAATGCTTGCCGGCCGGTCCTGAAAAAAAAATTCAGAATATCAGAATGCATCAGAAAACAGACTAAAAAGCAAAGCATTTATTTAATTAATATATTAAATCTTAAAAAATCTAAAAAGATACAAAAAGTCCGTTTAGTTATATTTTTGGATTTATTTAGGTCGTGCCTGCTCGGGCCACTGACCGAAAGCCGAAGGCCGAAGGCCGTTCGGCAAGGTCTCGGCCAAAGGCCGAGAATTTGGATCGTGCTTTCTGACACAAACCTACAGTTTCTCTGTATCAAATCATATCAAATAACTGTGACGGTTCACTTTTTTGCCCTTTTCACTCTTTGCTCCGCTTTCCTTGGTTCCTCTAGTCTTCTGGTGGGTCTCCCTATCAACCGTGGAGACTATTTATATATAAGGCCCTTTCCCCTTAGCAATCTCTACCTTCTGTAGTTGTTAAATCCAAGTGAATATCTTGGTTATAAGACCGAAGGCTCGTTTCTTTATACTATGTGAACTCGGCGACCCAAATTGACCGATCTCAGCCTTTCGACTGGTTAGATCGTTATCATAACCTCCATGCAAAATAGCACATTTTGTACTTCACATCAAATACTTTATATTATACTTTATATCAAACACTTCGCCTTGTATCAAGTACTTCACGTTATTTATATTATATCAAGTATATTTTATCAAATATTTTATATCAAGTATTATATCTATTTTTTATTAAATAACTTCTATGCAAAATTTCATATCAAACACTTTATTTCAATTCCAATATCTTATATTATACACACGTCAAGTACTTTGAATATAGCTTATTAAAATCTTCATATCAACTACTTCGCATTATATCAAGTATTTTATATCAAATATTTCATACTATATATATATTATCTATTGCATATCAAATACTTCGTATTATATCAAATACTTTATATTAAAGGTTTCATATTAAAACTTTATGTCAAACATTTTATCTCATATCAAATACCCTGATATTATACACACTTCAAATAATTTGAATTTATTATATCAAATATATCATATCAAATACATCACATCAATATATCATATCAACACATCACATCAAATACTTCCTACTATATCAAAGATTTCATATCACATCAAATACTCCACGTCAAATACTTCACTTCAATCATATCAAATACATCAAATACATCACTTCAAACATATCATATCAAATACTTCACTTCAAATACATCAAATACATCACATCACATTAACACATCATCATATCACATCAACACTTCACAAATCACATCAACACTTCACACTTCACCACCACCGTCAACACCGTCACCACCACGGCAACAACTCCATCCCCTTCCATCACCCCATGCATTCGATAAGCATTAGTTATTACAAGGAACATGGCTCCTATATACACTACATGTACTACACTACAGCGTTCGCTTGCTCGCTCGCCTGCCGACACCCAGCAAAGTCAAGCAAAGCAAAGCAAACAACGCAACGCAACGCAACGCAACGCAACGCAACGCAACGCAACGCAACGCAACGCAACCAACGCAACCAACGCATAGATAGGCAAGAGCCGTTGCATGCGGTGCTGCTCGCAGCCGCCCATGCGCTCCCCAGACCTTCATCGGAGAAGCTGCCCAGCCGAGTCAAGCCAAGCGAGATACCCAGAAACGCCGAGCCATCCCACCCCATCCCATCCCCAGCCCTCGCAATGCAGGAGAAAGAAGAAACACAAAACAGCAATGAACGTGCAAAGAGGGCACCACCCGTGCGCAGATCCCGCGGCCGTGGAGAAGAGGAACAGAAAGGACGGGATCGACGGGGTCCCGCCGGCCAGCCGCCTCTGCATCGGAAGGGAGACACCACCAAACGACCAACGCCGATGCCCAGGAGAGGACCCCCTCAAGCATGGTCGCCCTCCGCCTTCTCCTCCTCCTTCTTCTTCTTCTTCTCGAGACAGGTGAAGAGGTTGATGTACGTGTCGCCTCGAGCCGCACACGCAAGCATCATCCGATGGGGGTGGAAAGCCGTAGCCGAGATGGGAGAGGTGCCGCGCAGGAAGGTGGAGTAGGGTTCGACGCGAGAGAGCTCCCGGCCTTCGAAGTTGTACACTTTGACGGCGTGGGTGGCCGTTCCGCTAAATCACATGAGCGTTGCGTTCACCCCCCATGGGCAACGAAGAACCAGACAGAGAGAGGATGAACTTACACAGCAAAGACCGGCAGATGCTCATGCGTGCTCGCCGTCCGCAGCCCCTGGCTGGTCGTGTTGATGATCTTCAAGCACTTGTCCATGCGAATGTCCCACAGCCTGACCTTGCCATTGATGCTCGCCGAGACCAGCTCTCGCTGACCACCCCTCTGCATGTGGACGCTCTTGATCCAGACGCCCCCATTCTCGTCCTTCCACTTCCGCACCATGGCTTCCTGCGGTCGGTTGCGGGTGTCGAAAACGCGGATGGCGCCGTCCCCGAAGCCCGCCACGAACGTGTTGCCCGTCATCTGGTCGGATGTCAGGGAGGTGACGCAGGAGCCGGAGCGGGCGTTGATGTCGACGACACAGACTTCGGGAGCGGCGGCCCAGACGCGGATCACCTTGACGTCGCCGGCCACGAGGAGCTTGCCCGAGACCTGCTGCCAATCAAAGACCATGCCGGAGTTGACATTGCTCGGGACGAGATGGGTCAGGGCGCGCCAGGCCGAGGCGACCTCGATCTTCTTCTCCGAGTCGTAGTGACGGTAGATGCGAATGACACCATCAGACGAGCCCGAGAGCAAGAAGGCTTGGTCGTCCTCGTTGATGAACTGGAGATCGCTGATTCGGGAGCCCTCGGGATTGCCATTGGAGAAACGGTTCACGCGCCCGGCTTTCTTCCAGTCCCAGACGCAAATGGTGTCGCGGTCGTCGGCGACCGCCAGGTGATCCTCGAACTGATGGAAAGTCATCTTCGACGGTTGACTCTGGTTGTTGAAGAACCCAGCGGGATTGGTCCACTTGCCGCTTCCGGCGATCTCCTTCTGCGGCTGCGTCTCGCGCAGGATGGCCTCGTTTCGCGAGCGTCGCCACAAGCGTTCGTTGTAGTCGGTACTCCCCGGCTCCTCTGCCTCGTTGGGCTTCATCTGAGGTTCGCGGAAATACTCGATCGACCACTCGAAGAAGGTACTTTCCAGCGGGATCACGGGGGGCTCCGACATCTTGCGGGCTTCATACTGTCCAGATACTGGCTCTCTGGCCGCATGATAGACGCCCGGGGTCACCGGGGTCTCGTTCACGTCTGGCGGCGTCGGGAAATCCATCGTGTATCGCTTCTGAAGTCCGGTCTTTTGGTTGGCCCCAGGAGACTTGGGAACCGCGGGCTTGTGTCCCGGGCTGGGCTCCGCGTGGGAGCTCCCAAAGGCCGGCAGCGTGTTGAAGAAGAAGCTGGTCGTCCGCTTGAGCAGCCCCGGAGCGCTCTTCGCCGATGCGTTGGCGTCTTGCGAGGCGGGTGTGTTGGGGCGGAGATCAACGGCTGCC
The DNA here is from genome assembly GCA_009599575.1 of Blumeriella jaapii. Lineage (NCBI taxonomy): Eukaryota > Fungi > Ascomycota > Leotiomycetes > Helotiales > Drepanopezizaceae > Blumeriella > Blumeriella jaapii. The sequence goes on along the minus strand of VWND01000019.1, from coordinate 298,532 downwards.
TGCTTCGGCGCCGTAGCTCTGGCATCGCTGCGAGCGATCTCCTCGAATACGGGTTGAGCGAGGGCGCCGAGGGGAGACTGCAGAAGAGCAACGTGGATGTAATCAACGATGATGGTCGCGTTGCGCCCGACCTCGGGGTGTGGATCAACAGCCATGATAAACACATGCTTCCAGACAGCGGCGAAGACGGAGTTGTGAGCAAGACCGTGAGCGGCCGCTTTGATGCTGCCCTCTCCGTCGCGATCCGCCGGCTTTGCGTAGTGCAGACCCATCTTGTGCTCCTTGCCGTCGTCCGTCGGGGGGTACTGTCGGTAGCCGCGCTCCTCGAGCAGGTGCTCGTACGCGGCCACCAAGACTTTGTTCTCGTAGCGGTGGATGAAGCGGGAGAAGTACACCAAGAGCTCCTTGCGGACCATCGCATTGCCATCATTGACCATCTCCATGACCGTCCACGTGATGTTCTCCTCGATTCGAGCGACCTCGTCCGTCAGATCTGAGATGCCCAAAAAGGTGGTCATGGCCGTGAGCATTGCTGCCCGAACCTCACAGCACACGTCGCGAACCAGGAAGGCCAGCTTGGACGGCGCGCCTTCGCGGATGCCTCTCCACTTCGCGTCTGGCAGATCCTTCCACAGCTGGCTGATGCAGAGACAAGCCCATTGGCGAAGGAGGGGGTTCTCGCCATTTTGGAGGTGGACCAAGCAGTAGCTCATGATCTCGGACTGGTTGCAGACGGTCTGTCCTTGCTTGTAACCATCACAGAGACGCGCGAGGATGAAAGCACACATGGCTTTGTGTTCCAAGCTGTCAACGACGGGGAGACCTTCGTTGGGTTTCAAGAGGGAGGCAAAGTACATGTATCCGCTGTCCTTGAGGAGATCGGCTTGACATGTGATATCGACAGCCAAGACTCGAGTCCAGATGAAGACCATGACCGGCTTGAGTTCGGCCGCGGCGGATTGTAGCAGCTTCAGAACGTAAGGGAAGATACCGATGCTCAGGGCGAGATTGACGGCCCACGGGCCCATGTCGAGAAACTTGCCGAGGAGGATTAGCGCGCGCACCCGATGCTGCTGGCTCAGAAGGACTTGAAGGACCACGGGAAGCTGATCTGGAGCCTTCTGGGTGACGGCGCCGTGGGTGAGGTAGACCTCGAACGCGGTGAGCTGCTCCGTAAAGAACGTCGAGTTCTGGAACTCGTAATCCGGCCGGACGCCGTTCTCCTTGTCTTCCAGCATATCGAGTTGAGACAGAGCCATATCGACAGCGAGGTCCCAGCTGGCCCACAGCGGGTGGGTGTGCGTGTCGGGGAGCACGGGGAAGGATTGCGGATGGCAATTGTACGTCGACATGATCCGTTGCGCCAGCAGGAAGTTGCGGAAGAGAGCGGCGACCATCAGGTCTTGTCTGAAGAACTGACGAAAGAGTTCCCGGGGGAGCGAGGTCCACGCGATGGTGTCGGTGATGGCGGTAAAGATCCAGTTCAGCTCTCCCAACGGCGTTCTCCTCTCTTGGAGTCGCCCGGGGAGCTTCTTCGCGCGCTCGGGCGTGATATGGGATGGGAGAGGGTTTTGAAGACAGAAGTACCACAGAGCCATCTCAATCGGGGTCGTGAGACAGCAGGTGAAAACATCGGCGGGGAGCAGAGGATTGGTCGGTAGGTTCTCCTTGACGCCACAGGCGGCCAAGTGGATGTACGGCGTGTAGGCTTGGGGGGTATAGGCCGCGTCTCGAGCATTCTCAGCTTCCTCCTCCTCGTGCTTCTGGGCGAATCGATGGAAGTTGCTGATGATGTTGCCGGCGTCTGAACAGTCCCAGACGTAGAAAGTCGGCGCCTGGAGCCAGGTTTGGAGATCGTACAGGGAGACGGGGATGTACTGCGTGTAGTTCTTGTTAAAGACCCAGATCTCGCCCGAGGCCGTTGGCTTGGGAACCCCATGGCCGTTGTAGTGGAACAGCACTCTCTCCTCTTTCGCGTTTCTCCGCAGCGACTGCGTGAACTTCTTGGTCTCCTCGACTGAAGGGTCCAGGTACTGCTTGTATCTCGTCCGGATCGCCAACGTCTCGTACTGGGCCTGCAACGCCTTGCCGATGTTCTCGAGAGCCTTGCCCACCGGAGGATTCGTCGGGTCTTGCCAGGCCTCCATCTTCGCGCCCGGGCTCGTCTTCAGCTGATCGGGCGGCTCGACGCCAATGTTCAGACAGATTGCCAACGCGGCCGAGACCGTCTTCAGCCGATCCTTCATCCGCCATGGTTGCAGTTCAAAGGCCTTCTTCTGGGGGTTGCCCGTCGTCTCATGGCGCTTGTCGGTGAAGTACATGTACCAATTCTGCAATAGTGTATTAGCTTCAAGATCTGGAGGCTCTGGTACTGAGTGCATGTTCCACAATCTGCAACGCTTCCGCCGGTAGGCAAGAAGAAGCATTCGTCCTCGCATGACCGCGTCGTTAGGGCTATCAAGATGGATCGTGGGGTTCGCAAATCCGAAGTCGAAGTCGAAGCCGCTGCCTTCTCACGAAGGATCACACCCGTGGTACCGCCGCTCTCCATCTCCGTCTCCGTCTAAGGCGCAGGTTGGAGCCCAAGAGTTGGGATTTTCGTACACGTCGCAGCAGCGTCCACAGGGCCCGACTAGAGCAGGAGGGGAGCAAGCGCATAGAGACAGCATACAAGACACTGGAGAAGTAGAAAGTAGCAATGGAATTGGCAATAAACAGCAAGCACTTCATAAGGCGGAGGAAGCAAGGAGCATGATCGGCCACAGCAACTCATAGGGCCGCAGTGACTTGTAGCGACTCAAGCAATTGGACATGGAGAGGAAAGGGTCGACTTACGTTTGCCAGCTGGGAGACATATTCCTCGGAGGCATAGTGATCGTCGAAACCGTGTCTTGCGCCAAAGCCCGAGATGTCTTCCTCCACCACCTCCTCTCTCTCTAGGTTTTGGAGGGGACCAACATCGCTCTTTGCTCTGACCAGCAGTGGTTTCGAGGCCGCCGTGACTGTCGAAGCCACGCCGGCAGCAGCTGGTGCAGGTGCTGCTGCATCGGGCACCTCCAGCGACTCGGCCGCACCGTTTGGCGCATAGATCGGTCTTGATTGCAGCGAAGCTCGTCTTTGAGAGGCGCCGTTTGTGATCGAGGCGGCCTGCTTGCGAGCATTGTCTAAGGCGGGGTGTCTGCTGCCGCCGCCGCCGCCGCCACCGCCGCCGTTCACCGGCTCATTGCTGAGGGCTGGTCGATGGCTGGTCTGCGGAGAGCTGCGAGGCTCTGGTCGCACGGGTTGCGCGTGTGCTTGTGGGAATTGGGAGGTTGAAGGGCGCGACGATACGTTCGAAGAGGACGATTGCGGCGCTGAGCGGTGCGGCTGCGGCTGCGGCTGCGGTTGGAGGCCGACGGCGGTCATGGTGAAGACTCAGCTCCCGCTCTTGTTATTGGGTGGAGGTCTTCATATGTAGATATGTGCAGGAGGGTGTTTGCGAAACAGAGGTCGAGGGTTGGGGTTGGGGGGCGTTGTGGTTGTGGTTGTGGTTGTGGTTGAAGTCGAGGTTGTGGTTGTGATTGTGGTCGAGGTCGAGGTCGAGATGGATGGAGAAAGGAAGTGGGTGGTGATGGAATCGCGCGTGCTAGCGGGTTGCGACGCGAGCGAGTGGCATCGCCAGAATCTTTTCCCCAACACCAAACCAAACCAAATCAGCACACAGCTCTGTTCTTTTCTTCTTTTCTTCGTTAATTCTTTTGTTCGTTTGTTCGTTTTCCTCTTTCCTACGTTTTCTCCATTTTCTTATTCTCTTTCTTTTCTTCGATTTCTCCATTTTCTCCATTTTCTTCTCTTCCTCTTTCCTTTCTTTCTTTCTTTTTCCTCTTCTTCTTCTTCTTCTTTTCTTTCTTCTTCTTTTCTAACCTCCTTCTTCTTTCTTCTACATTCTTCTTTCTTTCTTTCTTTTCTTCTTCATTCTCTTTCATTTCTTCTTTCTTCTTTCTTTTCTGTTTCTTTCTTTTCTTCTCTTGTTCGTTTTCTTCATTTTCTTCTCCTCTTCACTTTCTTTTTTCCTCTTTCTTTTCCTCTCTTCTTCATTTTTTCTCCTCTTCACTTCTTTTCTTCTCTTCTCTTCTTCTTTTTCTTCTTCTTTTCGTCTTTCTCTTCTTTTTTTTTTCTTTCTTCTTCTTTTTCCTTTCTTCTTTCTCTTCCGCTAGACGTTAATCAATACTACTACTACTACTACTTTCTCTTCTTCTTTCTCTTCTTCTTCTTCTTTCTTTTCTTCTTTCTCTTCTTTCTCTTCTTTTTCGCTTTCTCTTCCTCTTCCTCTTCCTCTTCCTCTTTTATCTTTTCTCTTTGTCACTGCTACCTCTCGGCCTCTTTTTTGTCTTGCCTTCTTTGCCTTACTTACTTTGTCAAGCATCGATGCGGCTCTGGGCCCACGAAGTCCGCTGGTGGCTGTACGTACAACACCAACTCTAACGACGATTACCGAACCGCAGGACGGAATTCTTAATCGTGTTGCAAACTGACAGCGTATCCCCGAGTAAACTATGGCCATCATGGGAACTACGGTACAGAGTGCGTGTTTCTTTTCCTCGCTTGCGATCAATCCAATACATCTTTCTGCACCTACATGACCTCCTCCTCCGAGATCTGCTCTCTGCCGACCTTGCCGACCGTGCTAGGGCTTTTGATTTATCGATCATGGCCCTGCCTAGGTATCGCGTCCTACAGTACTGTACATCGCATTACCCGTCTTTCTGGAAGCTCTTGGAGGGCCCACGTTGCTCTGTGTTCTACCAATCGGGTACCAATGCTGCCAATACCACCAATAGGCCAAGCTCGTATACATATGTCTACGTACCTCCTCTCGCAGCTACTTCATGTACAGTACCGACCAACACACGCAGCTCTACCCACCACTCCCGGCGCGGGTACGCATGCATTGCAAATCCGGCGCCGTGCTTCTTTTTTCTTTTCTTTTTCCTCTCTCGCAAAAGCATGGGCATGGATGACCGGGGCCGACACAACCCGTTGCAGCCAGCAGCAGGGCAGTGAGCACTGCACGGCTCGCACCAGATGCTCAGACCCCGGACTACCACTGCACCTGCGACCACGGCAGCCAACGCCTTCCGGAGAATGGACGCCGACGTCCTTTTCCAGGCGTGGGAGGCATCTTGACAGTGCTGTACAGTAGGTACACGCTCTGTACTGTATGTATTTTGTAAAAGGCACTGTACGGTAGGTAATGCCACGGACAAGCACAAGCGTGAAGCAGGACCGGAGTACGGGTGGGTCTCTGCCATTCCAGGTTGCAAGCTTTTCCAAGCTTCGAGTGTCCTCGCTTCCGACGGGACTTGGGCTGCTGGTCGTGGATCCACGAGTACATTGTGCTTCCTCCTGAAGCTGGTATACCTGACCGACCAGAGAGCCAGGGCGACGCGCGCAGCCTCCCCCTGTGAATGGCACCAGACATTTTCGCGCCCAGTCCACGCGTGTGGGCATGATCTCAAGTCCACCTCCGACCGTCTCTCGTTGATGATCCCGGATCCACTCACTCTCCATGATGATAAAGGGCCAGCTATCGAACATTCATTGCATGCAGGAGAGAACCGATAGACGAGAGAGCCAAATCCAATAGATCAATAGATCAATAGACCAAGAGATCAATCGATCAAGAGATCAATCGATCAATAGACCAAGAGATCAAGAGATCAATAGATCAATCGATCAAGAGATCAATAGATTAATAGATCCGAATCCACGCTGGGGTTCCGGTTTGTATTTGTTTACTTCGCCGTGCAGTGTCGCTTGCGTTCGTCGCTAAATCGAGGGAGGATAATTGATCCGCCGGCCTCCGTTCCCATCATCGTCCCCTGAGCCGCGACCCGACGACTTTCGACCGAAACCATCGACTTCACACCTCGACCTCGACCTCGACCTCGACCTCGACTTCGACCTCGACCTCGACCCCCCCTCGACCGCCACCACTCCATCTCCGAATAGCATCAGGACCGCGGACAATCGACGGTCCATCTCTCGCCTTTCGCCTCCTCTCTCCCACTCCGCGCGCCCGTGGTCTGTTCGTGCTTGTGCTCGCCTCCTCCCGACCTCCCTCTCCAGCCATTCTAATAAATCAGAAACCTTCACACCACAGGACTTCGACGCTCGCCCATCTTCAGGGCTCGCATCACGACTACAGACAGCTCTGCTCTGATCTGCTCTGGTCTGCTCTGATCTGCTCGGATCTGCTCGGATCTGCTTTACTCTGCTCCCTCCCCCGTCTCCTCCCGCCCTCCCTCGACGACAACACCCCCCCCCATCGACCGCACCAGCTCTCCCGCGCCAGCGACATCGACTCAATCTGGCGAGACACACCTGAGGCGGTGCGCCGCACGCCTGCCCGACACCATGGCCTTCTCTCTTTTCAAGAGCAGGAACAAGAGCGCAGACAAGGCTCAGTCGGCGAGCAGAGAGGCCCATGGCCCGCCCCCAGTGTCGCATCAGCCCGGCGCGAACGGCAACGGCAGTAACGGCAGCAGTGCTCGCGTCAACGAGAAGGGCGCCGCGCACTCGAGCACGCCGGGCAGCAGTGTCAACAACTCCTTGAGCTCGCTGCAGGGCATCAGTGCGGCTCTGGCGCCCACGGCCGACCTGGCGAGCGGCAACAGCGGCAGCAACAGCGGCAGCAACCCCAAGGCCAACAACCACGCGAGACGGGGAGCGGTGGCACCGCAAGCGGCCTCGGAATCGCAGCCCGCGACGGATCTTCCGGTGAGTGATGGCGATGGTGATGGTGATGGTGGCCGGGCGCGAGCGCGAGCGCGAAGCGCCCAGCGCCCGTCGATGGGGCCGCGAGGGGGCTGATTTCATGCTGATGGCTGGCATAGCTACGCACTGGGCCGTCGCCCGCCGTCCAGCAGCCGGCGATGAACGCCAATCCGAACGCCTCGCTCTACCCATGGTCGCAGCGCCGACTCACCTACACCACGACGCACCCCAGCCCGTTCCCGCGCTATGGCGCCGCCGTCAACTCCGTGGCCTCGAAAGAGGGCGACATCTACCTGATGGGCGGCCTCATCAACAGCATGACGGTCAAGGGGGATCTGTGGATGGTGGAGGCCGGCGGGAGCATGGCCTGCTACCCCTTGGCCACGACGGCCGAGGGCCCAGGCCCGCGCGTTGGCCACGCCAGTCTGCTGGTGGGCAATGCCTTCATCGTCTACGGCGGCGACACCAAGATGGAGGATGCCGATGTGCTCGACGAGACGCTGTATCTCCTGAACACCTGTAGGTCCGACCCCCATCGCGGCCCTCCATCGTGCTGACGACGCGAGTAGCCACCCGACAGTGGTCGAGAGCCGTGCCGGCGGGCCCGCGACCGTCGGGCCGTTACGGCCACTCGCTGAACATCCTGGGATCCAAGATCTACGTCTTCGGAGGCCAGGTCGAGGGCTACTTCTTGAACGACCTGGTGGCCTTCGATCTGAACCAGCTGCAAGTGCCGACCAACCGGTGGGAGATGCTCATTCGGAACAGCGAAGAAGGGGGCCCGCCTCCCGGTCAGATCCCACCGGCGAGAACGAACCACTCGATCGTCACATACAACGACAAGTTGTACTTGTAAGTGCCCTCGCTGGCTGACGGGGCGCCCCCAGGAGCTGACCCGCGCGCAGATTCGGAGGCACGAATGGCTTCCAGTGGTTCAACGATGTCTGGTGCTTCGATCCGCCGTCCAATGCCTGGACGGCCCTCGACTGTATCGGATACATCCCGGCCCCGCGCGAAGGCCACGCCGCCGCCATCGTCGACGATGTGATGTACATCTTTGGCGGCCGCACCGAAGAAGGCCTCGACCTTGGCGACCTGGCTGCCTTTAGGATCTCGTCGAAGCGGTGGTACACCTTTCAGAACATGGGACCGTCGCCCTCCCCGCGCTCGGGACACAGCATGACGGCGCACAACAAACAAGTCGTCGTCCTGGCCGGCGAGCCCAGCACGGCGGCGAGAGAAGCGGGGGACCTCGGCATTGTCTACGTGCTGGATACCAGCAAGATCCGATACCCCAACGACCAAGCGGCGCAACCCCCCGCGAACGCGGATCGATTTCTGGGCCAGCAGCGCCCCGGTACGACGGAACGCGCGGGCTCGGGAGCCGCTCGTCCCGGAACCCGAGACGGATCGACGATACCGGAACCCAAGAGGCTCAACGGCGCGCCGAGGGAGCCGGGGCATGGCCGCGGCAACGGCGCGCCGGGGGTCAATGGGAACGACATGGACGGATTCGCGCCCGGATCCGCTCAACCGCAAGGCGCGCCGCCGGGGACCCGTGGTCCAACCAGCCCGCAACCGCCAGGCGCTCACGCCGGACCGCCACCGAACGCTCCGCCGGGAGGCTCCAAACTGCCTCGAGCGTCCATGGCTCAAGGCTCGCCCGGTCCTCCACCCCAGCAGCAAGCGCCCACGCCTCGCGCAAACGGAGCCAACGGAGCGAGTGGACCCATGGGCCGGGGGAAGCCTCCGGGGAAGCCGGAAAAGGGCTTCGGGCCCGCGCTGGACACGGCGGTGCAGCCGTTGCAAAAACGGGTCGCCGAGAACATCGCCCAGCAGTCTCAGGGCCGCAGCGGGTCGCCTGCTTCGCGAGACTCTTCGATCCGAGAAAGCCCGGTCATGAATGGGCGGCGCACACCGACCCAGACCCCGGCGCAAGCGCAGCAGTTGAAGCTCGTCACGGCCGAGAATGGACCGCCGGTCAGCATGAACGTCGCTGGTGCGGCTCCGGCCAGGTCGTCGTCCAAGACCAGATCGCTGCGGCAGCAGAACTCGACGGACAGTTCCAGCGAGAAGTCTTCGCTGCGCAGCGTCACGAATGCTCGCCCGTCATCGCCGCCCCCGCCGACCCGGCAGAACAGCAACCCGCTGGTGCGGAGGAACTCGAAGCGCAACTCGCAAACGGTCTCCATCCTGAAGGAACTGGATGCGGAGAGGAACCGCAATGCCTGGTACGCGTCTGAGCTCGAACTTGCCCGGAAAGCGGGATACACGCCAAACGCCTCCTCCGCCAGTCCGATCCTCGACCAGCGAGCCGCCGAGTCTATCGACGACGATGACAGGCCGCTCGTCGAGGCTCTGATTGCCATGAAAGCCGAGCTGGCCAATGTCCAGGGCTCGATCGACAAGCAGGCCGTCCTCGCTGCGCGGAAGATCGCCGAGGTGGAGAAGCAGCGAGATGCGGCAGTCAGTGAAGCCGTCTACGCCAAAGCAAAGCTCGCCGCGCACACGGGCAGCCAGAGCAGCACCCCCCCTCCGTACGCAGATGCGCGGGATCCCGCGTCCATGTCCCTCGACCGATCTACCGACATCAGCAAGAAGCTCGCCGCGGCCCTGACCGAGCAGCGCGATCTCAAGAACCAGATCGAGACGTTGCACGCGACCTGGAAGCCGAAAAGCGCGGCCGTCAACTGGCTGAAGACACGGCGAACACGGCGCAAGGCAGACTGACGGAGCTCGAACTCTACAAGCAACGGAACTCGTCGGACGTGGAGCATCTCAAGGCGGAGCTGCACGAGCTCCAGACGGCGGCGCGAGAGGAGGCGATCGTGTGCGCGGACGCCGTCGCGGCCGCCCAGCTGCTCCAGGCCGAGAAGGGCGAGCTGGAGACGAAATACCAACAGGTCATCGGCTCGACCAAGGACAACAGCGAAACCTTCGAGTCTCTGCGGGTTGCGCTCGCCTCATCGGCGCTGATGCGAGAGAGTCTCGAACGAAAGCTGAGCGAGGAGCGCGTCGAGCGGGAGAAGACGGAATCGAAGCTCTCGCGTCTCAAAGCCGAGCATGAGGCGCGGACAGCGGAGCTGGAGAGCGCCACGCGACGACTGAGAGATGCCGAGGAGCTCGCTGAGCAGCACGCCGACGAAGCACGCACTCATCGACAGGCTGTCATGGCTGGCCTCGACAAGGTCGTGGCGCGCGATGCCAGCGGCCAGGCGTCGTCCCCCCACGATGACCGGCTGGTCGCCCTCCAGGCCCAGGTGCAGTCGGCGAACGCGCTGGTTCGCCAGTATCAGCAAGCCGCGGACACGGCTTCGGAGAAGCTCCGCAGTGCTGAGGAGCGCATCGCGGGTCTGGAAGCGTACCAAGAGCAAGCGAGCCGCGAGGGCATGTCGATCCGCAAACAGCTTCAGGCGACGATGCGCGAGGTCCAGACGCTCCAGGCCACCAACGCGGACATGAAGTACCAGCTCGCCAACCAGCAGTTGGAGACCAACGCGGTTCACGTGCAACACAACACGCTCAAGGACATCCTCGGCGAGCGTGGCATGAGCCCGAACGTCACGGTGCGGACTCGTGGTCTGTCGAGTCCTCGATCTGGCTCGGACACCCCCGACACCTCCCGTCTCCGCGAGCTGGAGCACCAGCTCGCGACCAGCGTCCAGGCTCACGAGGAGACGAAGCAGACCTACGAGGCGCAGCATCAAGAGACCGAAAACACGTACCGCGAGAAGCTGAGCCAGCTCGAGAACGACTACCAGTCCGCCGTGCACTATGTCAAGGGCACCGAGAAGATGCTCAAGCGCATGAAGGACGAGCTGTCCAAGTACAAATCGGAGAACTCGAGCTTGAAGGAGCAGCTTCTCAAGGCCGAAGAGAAGAGCGGCGAGGCGACGCACGAGGCCAGTGGGTGGGATGAGGAACGCGCCTCTCTCACCAAGCAGATTGAGGCCCTGCAAGCCGAGATACAGTCCTCCGTCAGCGTGTTGGAGAAGCAGATGGCCGACGTGCGAGAGGAACTGGAAGCATCGCATCAAGCGCGCGGCCAGCTGCAGCAGACGCACGCGAAGTCCGAACAGGAGTTGACGGACGCCGCAGCGCAGCTCCGAGCCGACCTCGCGCAGCTCCGGGAAGAGAACAGCCAACTCGAGCGCCGTGCCCAAGATGCCGAGAGCAAGGTCTCCCTCCTCCTCGACCAGGTCGAGTCCTCGGTCGACAACTACCGCCGTCAATCGCGTCAGGCTGAGCAGAGCGGTCCCCCGACCACGGCCGCCAGCAGCCTGCACCAGCGGCAACTCAGCGGCACGGATTCCATGTCGGAAGCCTCGGTCTACGAGAGCGGCAATCGCAGCTCGATGGCCTTGGACAGTCTGGCGAACGAGCTCGAGACGCTGCGCTCGCACTGGGAGAACACGAACAAGAACAACCGCCTCAGCGGGGCATTTGACTTTGAAGACCACCCTCACGGCGGCGGCGGCGGCGGCGGCACCACCAACGGCGGCCTTCTGGCGGCCAACTCGGGCGAGGGCTTGAGCAACAGTCTGAACGAGTGGCGGAAGCGGCTCGATGCGGAAGAGGATGCCTCGCGGGGCCGGAAGGGCAGCGAGGTCATCGTCAACGGCGAGCTGCTGAGTCCGACGGGGAGCACGGGGAGTGCGCTCAGGGAGATGAGCCCGAGTGGGAAGGAAGTTCTCGCCAAGGAGGGCAACGACAAGACTCTGGTGAATGTCATCTGAGGCTGAGGCGCACCGCGAGGGGGCCTAGGGGACGTGAGCTTGCAACCGCCACCCGCTTTGGAAGCACCCGGAGCCTCTACCGGCCTTCTGGCTTGCTGGATGCAAGCCAGCCGGCACGGGAGGTTGGAAGGAAGACCTCGGGATCCCACCCTGTCCAGGCGTTCTTTTCTTCTTTTTTTTTCTCTCTCCTTTGGATTGTGTGGATGGTGACCTTGGGGCTTGGGGAACTTTGTTGTGCACCTCTTTTCTTCTGATGTTGATCGTCTTCTTCCTTTCTACGCTCACTCGCCTACTCGCTCGCTTCGACTGAGGGAGGGGTCTGTTTGGTTGGTCTGTGTTACATAGGTACCTTGGATTCGGGGCAAGGTGTGGCTTTGGGTTGTGAGAGTAGGTATGAAGGTATGAAGAAGGCAGGGAGGGTGGACGATGGCGATGACTGGCGGTTCTCGGATGGGGATGTGAGGATGAGATGGAGGTTCGTGGGGAGCGAGGGGCACGCAAAGGAATGGAGAAGCGAGTGGCCGTCCGTCCTCAAGCACCTTGACTATAGACAAGGTTGGTCAGGGAGGGTCGGTAGGAAGGCCGGGTCTAGATATCTGGTCTGGTCTGGTCTGGTCTGGTCTGGTCTGGTCTGGTCTGGTCTGGTCTGGGTCTTCATCACTGATTGCGTGACTGACTGACTGACGGACTGACTCTGACTGATTGATTGATTGATTGAAATGATAACGATCTTTTTTGAATTCCTTCTTCATTTCTCTTCCTTTGCATTCCCTTTCATCTATTCTTTTCTCTTTTTTTCTCTCCTTTCCTCTTTTCTCTTTTTCTTTTTCGTCTGGTCTGGTCTGGTCTGGTCTGGGTCTGCATCACTGATTGCGTGACTGACTGACCGACTGACTGACTGGCTGATTGATTAATTGATTAATTGACTGATTAAAATGATAACGATCTTTTTTGAATCCCTTCTTCTTATCTCCTCTCCGGGACTCCTTTCGTGCCTGTCTATCTATCTATCTCCTCCTGCCTGCTTGCTTGCTCTCGATGCAGTGGTGGGTGCTTTGGTGCTTTGGTGCTTTGGTGCTTTGGTGCTTTGGTGCTGGAGGAGTTAGCAAGGTTTGTATATGTGTATGATGGAGGGAGGGAGGGAGGGAGGGAGGTAAATATGATAGAGGGATGGATGGAGGGATGGAGGGAGGGATGGGCGGAGGGATGGGTGGAGGGAGGGAGGGGGAGGGAGGGAGGGATAAGTAGATGAGTAAGTGAATGAGTAATTAAGTGAGTGGGTAAGTGAATGAGTGAATAAGTAAGTGGGTGAATCCGTGAATAAGTAAATAAATCGGTCCCTTAATCCGTCCGTGCCTCCTTCGTATCCGTGCCTCCGTCCCGTTCGTGGCTCCGTCTCTGCCTCCGTCCTTGCCTGCGTCCTTGCCTGCGTCCGTGCCTCCGCCCGTGCCTCCCCCTGTGCCTCCGTCCCCGCCTCCTTCTGTCCCTCCGTCTCTGCCCTCCGTCCCGTGCCTCCCTCCGTCCGTGCCTCCGTCCCTGCGTCCCTGCGTGCGTCCCTGCCTGCCTCTGTCCCTTGCCTCCGCCCGTGCCTCCGTCCCCGCCTCCGTCCCCGCCTCCGTCCGTGCCTCCTTTCCGTGCCTCCGCCCCTGCCTCCGCCCGTGCCTCCGCCCCTGCCTCCGTCCGTCCGTGGCTGCGTGCCTCCCTCCGTCCGTGGCTTGCGTCTCTGCCTCCGTCCTTGCGTCCGTCCGTGCCTCCGCCCGTGCCTCCGCCCGTGCCTCCGCCCGTGCCTCCGCCCGTGCCTCCGTCCCCGCCTCCGTCCGTGCCTCCTTTCCGTGCCTCCGCCCCTGCCTCCGCCCGTGCCTCCGCCCCTGCCTCCGTCCGTCCGTGGCTGCGTGCCTCCCTCCGTCCGTGGCTGCGTCTCTGCCTCCGTCCTTGCGTCCGTCCGTGCCTCCGCCCGTGCCTCCGCCCGTGCCTCCGCCCGTGCCTCCGTCCGTGCCTCCGTTCCTCCGTCCTTTTCCCCCCCCGGCCCCCCCCCTATCTTATTACGGCTAAATATCGGTGGATGGAAAGTTTATGAAATCCTTTAGGTACAAATACAAAAAACAAACAAATAAAAATAAATGCAGCTATAAGCTGAAGAAAATCGTTGTGGTGCTATCTAATAGTAGTAGTAGTAGTAGTAGTAGTAGTAGTAGTAGTAGTAGTAGTAGTAGTAGTAAGTAGTAGTAGTAGTAGTAGTAGTAGTAGTAGTAGTAGTAGTAGTAGTAGTAGTAGTAGTAGTAGTAGTAGTAGTAGTAGTAGTAGTAGTAGTAGTAGTAGTAGTAGTAGTAGTAGTAGTAGTGTTGATTAACGTCTAGCGGAGTATAGCAGATAGGCTGCCTTCTAAAAGAGGTGATCTGCTTTTATTCCGTGGAAGGTAGTCAGATGCAGGGATCTGCGACTGAAGTCTAGTTTAGAAAAACCATTAGGTTTTAAAGGTCCAAAAGTATTATAGTTTTACAGTAATTGAATAAATCAATAGGTGAATAAGTAAATAAATAAGTGAATAAGTAAGTGAATGAATAAGTGAATAAGTAAGTGAATGATTGTATGAAAAAGTATATGGATAAGTAAAATGAATAAATAAATAAGTGAATAAGTAAATAAGTATATGAATGAATAAATGAATAAATGAATAAATGAGTAAAGTAAATAAGTAAAGTGAATAAATAAGTGAATAAGTAATCTAAAAGCTAGCATAAAAACCATACCGAAACAGCCATATATCGGCGAATAAAAAAGTCTAGGAAATATTAGAAAAATACAAAATCAAACAGAAATAATATAAGCAGCTATAAGCTGAAGAAAATCGTTGTGGTGCTATTTAAAAGGTAATCTGCTTTTTATTCCGTGGAAGGTAGTCAGATGCACGGATCTACAACTGAAGTCTAGCTTAAAAAAACACTCAGTTTTTAAAGGTCCAAAATTATTATAGTTTTACAGTAAATAAAGAAATAAGTGAAAAAGCAAATGAAAAGCAAGTGAATAAGTAAGTGAATATTTAGCAAAAGTGAATAAGTCAAATTAGTGAATAAGTATATGAAAAAGTAATTGAGTGAGTAAGTGAATAAGTAAATGAACAAGGAAAAAAGTGCTCGAATCCAGAATGAAAGCTTCGTCATGGTCAATACGCGTTTCAGCAGTTGGAGAGGAAAAGAAAACCAGACCAAAAGAAACACAGCGAGCGAGTGATCGGCAAGAACTTGTCCGTACAGTACTGTAGGAATCGAGATGCTGTGCTGATTGAATTCGGCCGGGTTCGGTAGGCAGGCATTTGTTTCTATGTATCTTGCTACGATCTGTGATATCGTCGTCCGTCTACAATAGAAGCTATTCTTGCAAATCCGCCAGACGCCCACGCGTCCACATCGACGTTGAGATCCGCAGTATCGGAATCCACTCTCCCCTGGCCTCCCCCCCCCCCCCCCCCCCCCCCCCCCCCCCCCCCCCCCCCCCACGATTCACTCAATCTTCCCCTTCCCACCGTTGCTTATTCAAGGCCCACTGAACAGCCGTCAACACGTCTTCGACTATCACCTTCGGCCTACTCCTAAGCTTCTGCCCAGAACGATAAACACCCGTCTTCACCAAGATGCTACTCCACTGCGGGCCTTTCTGGTCCCGGCGTTGCATGATCCCGCTCCAGAGATTCGCGCCGCGGATGTCGCTCGCCGGATTGTCACCCACCATGAAAACGCGCTCGAGAGGCGGGATGTCCTTCGGCTCCACGGCCGCGCCGAACATCTCGGCGCGGTGCTCACAGAGAACCTTCTGGCCGTACTGGAAGGTCTCCAACGACGGCTTCCCGATCCGCACACACTCGAGTTTCTTGGGGTTGACAAGCCCGGGGGTTTGGGAGACGATGGAAAGCCAGAGTCCCTGGAAGGCGGCCTGGAAGGCGCCTTGCCCCAGGCGGGGGAGATGATAGGACGAGGCCCAGAGGACATCTGGGTTTGAGTAATACACGAGCGGTTGGCCATCTTGCTGGAATCCGTCGTTCTTGAGCTTCGCGTCGCCGTTCTTCTTGGACACCGTCCCCAGGACACCGCCCTGGGAGAGCAGGAGATCGATCATGATCTGCGAGTCCAAGGCCCAATCTCGCGGATCGTTGAACACCATGATGGCGTCGACTTTGAGCGATTGCCATGGCTTGGGGAGCGGCCGCGCGCTGGCTTTGTAGTAGTCGGTGAAGACCTGGTTGAAGGGCCAGATTTTGGGGTTCGCCATGAGGATATCCGCGGGTGACGACGTTCTTGAATCCGTACCTGTGAGCGGCTCATCAGCGCGGGCTTGGAGACAAGTGAAGCTCGGCGAGCTTACGATTCCGCAACTTCGCGGCACTTGTTGCCATCGCCGCCAGTGACCAGGATGGTCGCATCTCTGAGACCTTTCCTTCCTTCGCTGTCGTCAAGCAGCAGCTTGAATGGGGTATGCGATTGCACGAAGTTCTCTTCCCGGATGGGAACCCCGAGTTTCTCGCTCAACTCCTTCACCCGTTCGCTCTCGAGCTTCCCGCCGCCATTGGTCAAGAGGATAAACGGTATGGAGTTGTCATGCAGGTATTGGAGGGCTTTCGAGGCGCCGGGAAGAGGCGTCGACGAGCGCAGGAGGACGCCATCGATGCTGGAGAGGACGTCAGCGTGGACCAGCGGGCAGCCAGGACGAGAAACTCACTCGAAGGCAAAGGCAAAGCGGGGGGGAGCTGTTCGGGTTTTGCGGTGGTACTGTAGGATCTGTGACTACTGCTGACTCCGGTTCCAGCGTGAGAGAACGTAGGTTGACACCGAGCTTGTGCTGTCTTCGAGAGAGCCCGGGCAGGCCGATGATGGCTCGTGTAGGATCTACATGAGATCGATGCGCAAAGAAAGGCCGTGGAGGCAGCTTCAGGACATTGCTGAAGCAAACCACCTTTGAGGGGCGAGATGCTGCACCGCATTGTTGACTGTTGACATTAGCGAGGGGACTGACGGGGAGGGCAACTGCTCGTACATTATTTTGGGCGTCTCGCGCTTAACGCGCTTATCGCGCGTCAAGAATAGGGGTCCAGGGGTCCGCGCGTTTTGGGTTTAGCGAGACTGGTGTATAGAAAACATTTCGACGTACCGACCTCAACCTACATTCATGTGTTCGACTGTCAATTGTAAAATACCTCAGTAAGAGACCTCCGATGGCTTCCACATTCATCGCAGCAGCGTGTCACGTATCGCCCATCACATTCTCCGCACGGAAAACGACGGACAAATGCATCTCCCTGGTCAAGCAAGCAGCTAAGAACTCCGCCAGACTGGTCGTCTTCCCGGAATCGTACATACCAGCCTTTCCAGTATGGAGTTCGTTGCTGTCGCCCGCTCAGAACCATCACTTCTTCGAGAAGATGGCCCAAGAATCCATCTACGTCGACGGAGAGGAGATGAAGGAGATCCAAGAAGCGGCAAAACAGACCGGAACGGTTGTCAGTGTGGGCATCTCGGAGAAAGTCAGATATAGCACTGCTACGCTCTTCAATACGAACGTTATCATTGGGTCCGATGGCGGGATTTTGGTACACCACCGCAAGCTGATGCCGACCTTTTTCGAGAAGTTGACCTGGAGCCCCGGTGATGGCCATGGGCTCAGAGTCGCCAACACGAAATTCGGCGACATTGGCGCTTTGATATGCGGAGAGAACACGAACCCCCTCGCGCGCTACGCTCTCATCGCGCAAGGAGAACAAGTACACATCTCAACGTGGCCCGCCGTGTGGCCTACCGTCCACGCCGACGTCAAGCCCAAAGGGCGTGTCGGCTACAACAATGTCGCCTCGAATCGAATGAGAGCCACAGCGCATTGCTTCGAGGGCAAGTGTTTTGGGATCATGTGCGCAGCCCATCTCGACAGTGCGAGTATTCAGGCGATTGCTTCAGAATCGTCTGACCCCAAGTACATGACCCATGCCCTGAGAGTCTCGTCTCGAGCTGCTACCGAGTTCCTCGATCCATCTGGATCTACAATGGCGGTACCGGGTCGATGCTGAGTCTGGCGAGAAGATAGAGATGAGGTTGTTGCAGACGGAGGAGGACATTCTGTACGCCGAGCTTGATCTCCAGAAGGGCATTGAAGGCAAGCAGTATCATGATATTGTGGGAGGGTATCAGAGACTTGATGTTTTTGACCTGAAGGTTGATAGGACGAGGAGGAAGCCTGTGACATTCTGGCGCAACTCAAGTATGCCGAAAGAGAAAGTTCGCCCGAATGCGACACCGACATGATGAAAATAGCGCCTAGAAACAGGATCTCGATCCGGTTGAAAGCGATCCCCAAGCCAAATCGGGATTCCTTTGTCGTTCAAATCTCTACAGTCCCCGGATGATTCATTTGCCAAACTAGCTCTCCCATCTTCGCCCGGCTTACTTGATCTCCTGAGCTCTCATATGCCATCAAGTAGCTCAGGTACACTGGCTGCACCCAAAGACTGCCGACATCTATGTAATCTATCAACATCACAGCGACCGTTGCAATCGCACCTGTGCAGACTGGATTTGGCTGCCTTGCAGCCCTCGTCGTATCGCATCAAGACTCTTTTCCAATGTCAGTGTCCGTTGATGATAACGAAAACATGCCATGGAAATCTAGGAAGACGAGGAGCGAG
Organism: Blumeriella jaapii; assembly: GCA_009599575.1. NCBI lineage: Eukaryota > Fungi > Ascomycota > Leotiomycetes > Helotiales > Drepanopezizaceae > Blumeriella > Blumeriella jaapii. Next base: position 280,373 of record VWND01000019.1, on the reverse strand, counting down.
TTACTCCCGTCGTTCTGTGGCCCCGCCTCGCCAATTGTTTGTTGACATTGCGAGGCGAGACGATGGCTGGTAGGGCACGGGGTAAGGCGAAGGCGTATCAACTCCCCCAAGCCTCGACAGCATTTGATCCCGTCAGCCGGGAAGCGCGTCTTCTAAGGATTCGCCGTTTCGAAAGAAAACACTGTTTCCGTCATCCGATTCGTCGAACAGGCGCGAAAGACTAGAGGACTGGGAGGATTACTCGGACGCTTGGAAGCGATAAGGCAACCTCTCCGCCCATTGGCGTCTAATTGTATCGTCGTCTCGAAACGCACGCTGACAATGACGCTCTGTCTTTATTGGTCGAGGACGGGCGGCTGCTGTTAAGACTCGACTCCTAAATCTACCTCACTATCGAGACGTCGAAATCGTCTACGCTGCTTCATTCTCTGCGAATACCCGACCCTGCTTGATATTGAAGTTGACCTGCGATGCACCCGACGTAGTCAATCTCTTCTCTTGCTCGTGGTTGCGATGAGCTGGCCATTGGCTAACATCTTCAATGTCATTCGGTCTGATTGAATCGTGGTTCCGATGTCCAGCATTTCTCACGTCATTGCAACGAATTTCTTCACATTGGTATTTATAACTCTGCTTTGTGTACTTACGGACTTGCGAGTTCTCGACCAGCATCCAATGCCAGGACGGCACGTTACTGTTCGTTCTATCTGACTGTTTGTTGCGCCATGCGCAGCGCGCCTCCTTCCATGCCTGCGGTAAGCGACAACTTCTAAGACAAGCGACAAAGCCTGTCGAGTCTGCTTGTCTGAGAAAGAAACTCGCAACGGTTTTTTGTGCAGTTCGCAAAGGATGAGCATGCTAAAAATAATTGCTTTGTTTCAACAATGGACGGTGCCAATCAAAGAAGGGCTTTGAGGTACTCGGCTAGGCCTGGGCCAAGTGGCAGCTCGACTGCTATTGTCGAGTAGGCCAAGACTCACGACAATCGCTTTCTCGTTAAAGGAATCGCTTGCTACATAGCATTGTGGTGTGACTGGAAATGTTCATTCATAACAGTCACGCTTGTTCCTGTCAAATGCCCTATATGAATCACCATCCCAACAGTATCACTTCTTCCAGGAATACACATTGTTCAACCTACCACAAACTTACAGTACATACCTTTGCCATCATGATCATTCCTCATAGCGTTCGGTCTATACTGACCGCTGCGGCGGCCCTGTCTTCGAGGAACCCCCAGGCCTCTCATTCAACCATCCAAAGTCGTGCAGTCAACACGCAATATGCTAAAGAGGCAACATCCGCCATCTCGGCCCTCGACAGTTTCTACCAAAAGGACAAGTTCACCTGGAAGGGCATTGGTGGCTGGATCGCTGCCAATGTCTACCACGACATCATGGATTTCGATCTCTTTTCCGGCTCCAAGCGGTTCCAAGACACCTACGGCGCCGCGCTCCTCACCATCGCCACTTCACCAGACGGCCAGAACAAGGCTCAAAGCGTGAACGAATTCAACGACGACCAGCTTTGGTGGTGCCTAGCCATGATCCGCGCGTACCAAAACTACGGCCACCAAGCCGCGCTCGACCAAGCAATCAAGCAGTGGAAAGCCATCGGCGCCAACGCCCAAGTCTTCAAATCCGACCAAGGCAAGCCCGTTAACAAGGGAGGCATCGCCCGCAACGACGCAATCCCGGCCACCTGCGACGTCGACGGAGCCGTGTACTGGAGCTCCAAGGGCGACAGCGGCCTGAACGCCATCTCCACGAGCCTGTACGCCCAGGTCGGCGCCTGGCTGTACGCCATCACCGGCGACGCGACAACGTTCCGGGGCCCCAGCGACCGCGCCCTCGCCTGGCTGCAGCGAGTGATGCTCGACCCCAAGACGGGCATCATGGTGATCGACGGCCTGGCGGTCAAGAACTGCCAGCTGAACCGCGGCTCGCTGACCTACAACACGGGCGTGTACATCGGCGCGCTGACCTCGCTGTACATGACGACGCGGGACGGCAGGTACCTCGACGCCGCGCTGCTCTCCGTCGACACGGCCACGTCGGGCTTCTTCGGCGACGCCCCGCGCTTGGTGCTCAGCGAGGCGAGCGAGCTGACGGCTCCTGGTGATGCCATCCAGTGGCGCGATATCCTGCTCCGCAACCTCTACGACTTCGTCCATACCATCGGCAGCGTGGGCCGCGTCGATGCGCCGCTGAAGGGGCAGATCGCGGCCTTCTTCAAGGCGAACTACGATCAGATCCAGCGCGAGGCGAGGTTCGGCAACCTGTATGCTGCGAATTGGTTCGGCAAGATGAAGAGCGGCTCGGACTGGGGGACGGGCAGTGTCCTGAGCAGTCTCTTAGGATCAACGTTGCTGCTGTAGAGGCGCTGGGTTCGCATCTTCCTTATGCGTGGTTTGTGTGCTGGAAACCGTTCTCTCGATGCGATGATATCCAAGCGTTCGTTCGGGGAGGTGGAAACGGCGCACGGGAATTATGGATGGTTCACCAAGATGGAGTTATGGACTGCTAGTAAAAAACGATCAGTGGTGTTTCGAGAACATCTGAAATGTAATTAAGGCTTCAAAAATCAATGCTCTGGGATTATTGCCCTGGCCTATCGATCTGGGCTGCTCAGAAGGTCTTGAATGGTTTCTCGGTCCGTGTTTGGAAGCGCTTCAAGGGACGATCCGATTTTCCCTCGTCCGACCCCAATGGCACATCATGTTCATGGCACTTCGAAGCACCAACGCGGGGAGAAAGCGAGTGTCAGTAAGTATCGAAGTACAATTCCGAGCGAAGTGAGATGAGGTAACGAAATAGCATGCCTTCATGCCATAGACCAAAGCTGTAGCGCGAATCCTATCACTCGCACTACAGTTGTGTCTCCGTAGTCTTCCGGGCATCTTAAAGTATCGGTTCCTGGTTTTAGTGGGCAGATATTAATATGTGGCCATGCAGCCCATTGCAAAGATCAAGATTCCAATAGTTGAGACGATGTATGTTTTCATCACGTGATACTCGCTTGTCCTTTTCCCCCGTCCCCTCCCCCCTTTACGTATCTTCGCTTATTCAGAAGTTGTTTCTTTGGCGCTCGCTGATCCATCACGCTGACTGGATCTCACAGAATCTGACTCCTTTTATCGTGGGACAAACGCTCACCTGGTGCTATTCGAAATCTACAGCCAAGTTACGTGTATACATACATCGTGGCCGAATGGCGCCCGCGGCTAAGTCTCAGGTCAAATTTCTCTAGCTCTCCCCACCTAGTCTCCCTCCCCCGCACCGAGGACGACCGCACTTCCGAGAACTCCCTTTGCCCCGTCTTCATCAGATATATCGAGTCTGGGATCTCCGCCGTTTTGCTGACTTCCGTTTCTTGCTATCTCTTTTGGGGTTGTTTTTGTCTTTTTCTTCGTCTTTCAAAGTGGACATTGAGAATCTAGCAAACGATGTCCGATTCACTCCCTTCATTCGATGACCTCCCCAAGGTCGAAAGCATGCCCCAAGGCTGCGCCTGGGGCCTCTTCGACCAGGACGGCAAGAAAGACGTCCTGGGAACGCTCAACCTCCTCACGCCAGACGTCGTCAAGGCCGCCCTCGCAGAAGCGAAAGACGGCGTCTCAATCTCACTCAAGTAAGCCCGTATCCCTATCTCCGCAGCAATGGTCGCCAAGAAAAGAGCTGAGAGAAGAGGGAAATCCAGCTGGCCCATCGGTGCTATCAACACTCCGGGGTTTGGGCGGAAGGGCCTCACGCATAACGTGTTGAGCTTTATGGACGGGCCCCCGGCTATGAAGCTGCACGGGTTCGACGACGAGGTATGCACCGCGCTTTGCTTGAATGAGCTGTGAGCTGGTGGGTTAGAGGAGCACGCGCAAGCTGACCATGTGCACAGGTGCATTTCAACACGCAGTGTAGCTCGCAGTGGGACAGCTTGTGTATGTTTCGTAGTACAACGCACGGAGTGATAGGACCAGGAGTAACACTTACATGTAGGCCACTACCACCACCAACCGAGTCAGAGCGCTTACAACGGCATCAAACCTGACGTGCAGAGTCTCACTCAGAGCTTCGGCAACGATCAGGACGCCCAAGAGCAGACGCTGCCCACTCTCAACCGTACGTCGTCCTGGCCCGTCCACACCACCCCCAAGAGAAAAGCTGTTTGATCCAACCATCCCACGCCACAGATTGGCACCGCCGCGGCGGCCTCGTCGCCCGCGGCGTCTTCATCGACTACAAGCTCTGGGCCGACCGCAACGGCATCGCCTACTCGCCCTTCTCCGCGCACCGGGTGACGGTCCGCGAGATCGAGACCGTCGCCCGCGAGCAAGGCGTGCAGTCAAGCCCGGCGACGTCTTCATCATCCGGACGGGCTTCACGGACGCGCTGACGCCCATGAGCGCCGCGGAGCAGGCGGACGCGCTCGGCACGCACCAGACGTGTGGCGTGGAGGGCAACGAGGCGAGCGCGCGCTGGTTCTGGGATCAGCATTTTGCCGCCGTGGCGGGCGATGCGATTGCTTTCGAGACGATCCCTCCGCTGCAGGAGGATGGACAGCCGGCTGGCATTGATGGTCTTGGTGAGTTCCTGGTGCTCTGCGTAGCCATCTATCTATGCCCGGATTCAAAAGCCCTGGATCTTGCGGAGGTGAAAGAGAAGAGAGAGAACAGCGCTAATAGAGGCCGGTCGAGCGCATAGTCTTGCATCAGTATTTCTTGGGCCTGTTCGGCATGTCGATCGGTGAGCTCTGGGATCTGAAGGCCCTGAGCGAGTACTGCGCAGAGAAGAAGCGCTATACCTTCCTCCTTACCTCTGTGCCTTTAAACGTCCCGGGTCTGATCGGGTCGCCCCCTAACGCGCTGGCGATCTTCTAGGGATGGAATGGCTTGGATCGATAGATGTGGATAGGGAGGCGAGATGTGAACTTGCAAACTGTAGATCCCGTGAAAAGATATCTGGCAGCTGTTTGCATGTCAAATAAACATTATATGTCACTCTAGCAGCCCCTTCCTTCTCGCACTTACTCCATAGATGTGTACAGAAGCGAGAAATCGCTTAGCGAACCCTCGCTTAGGTGGTGTGCATCTTTCCAGCTGACTCCAGCTTTCCTGTCGCTCAAGACCAACAGTTTCTCTGCCCTCACAGTTGGCGATGGTGCGCTCCTTGAGGTTCCACAGGCGGAGGGTGTTGGCACGCTGGATGCCCGGGGCGGGCTTCAGGATGGTGACGGGACTGACAACTTCAGATGTGAAGGCGACGTTCTGCTCCCAGTTGACGGTGAGGCCGCGGGGGGGGAACTGGTCGCCGAGAACGTTGGCGTTGCCGGGAAGATCGAGAAGCTTGGGGTGCTCGGCGGTGAGGTTGAAGTCGGTGTCGGTCTCGACGAGACGGCCTGGGGAGGTACCCACGGGGGAAAGTTTCTTCTCTAGAGGCGTGGGCGACCCGTAGGCGAAAGACGCCGTGGCGACGAGGATGATGGGCTGGCGAGACATGATTGTCAAGCTAGAGACGGCTGTCGACAGAGTGTGAAGAGGCTTTGAGCAGGTCTGAGTAACTTTGAGATAGTCGTCTCGATTTGAGGAGGGGGTTTGTCTGGCTGAAATCGAGAAACAGTGCTGTCCTTTCTCAGATGAGAAATTGAAACCTCTGCTTACAAAGTAGTCAACAGAAGTGACCAGAATTCGCCATTCCGATAGTTTATAGCAACAACTGCAGACGAAAAATGCATCAAGAAAACCAGTAGGTAGAAAAGGAAAGCATCTCCTGAACCGTGGCACATTCCCATCACGAAGATGGTAAGTAGGAAACTTTCCTCTAGTACTGTACCAGAGGCATGCTAAGAGCTGTTTAGGATAAGATACCGTGTACCGCTATTGGCGAGCTATGTGAAGTGGTGAAAGTTTAAGGGTTTAGTCCCTGCAGCAGGTGAACAAGTGAGCTGTCAGGTGAAGATAAGGACCGAGAGATGAGCGTCACTGAATTGCACTTCCAGACTATACTACCATTCAAGGACTCATGGACTGAATCGAGACTGGAGATTTCGGCAATTCACTCAGATCCTCTTTATGCCGTCTAGCACTCCTGGGAACATGTTGGATCTTTTGGTTATACAACCTGGACTTCCACACGGGTAAGGGTTGACACATGGCAGGGTCTACTTCCCTGGCCCATCTGAAAGCGTGCTCTTTTCGAATGCTGCTACTGAATAACCCACTCTGTAGCATAAAGTCTCTACACGCGGTGGGGTCTAAAGTTTGATGTGCATGTTACTCTGAAAGCAATGAATGGCAAAGCGGGCTTCCACGAAGGTCCTGAGCAGTCCCAGTAAGCCACAGGTAAGTCCTTGTCCAACACCGACGTTATTCACCACATGGCACATCAGAAGCACGGATGGGCTGGTGCTGACTTGACCCTCCAGCAGCGCGGCAGTGGTCTGCTAGTCCGACGATGTGATCTGTTAGCGAAAGACTAGCAGCGCATCGACAGCAAAACAATCGAATTCTTAAGTTAAACTTATCTGCCGAGAATTCGAGTGCAGTCCGGCTTAGGAAGCCCGTTTGCTTAATAACACGGGAAATGTGAGATCTGGATGGAGAAAGGGGAAAGCGCGCGATGAGGCGAACGGAACGGCGGATGGGGCCATTGTTTGGTGGACCACTCTGGGAGAACCCAGACTCCACCCTGGACGCTAACGCAGAGCTTCTTTCAACATCACATTCCCATCTCTCCATCTCACCTAATGTAAACAATGCTTAGCGAGTCGACTTACACAACCCCGCTTAAGCGAGTAGTGAACGTACCTACCGACTATCCAGAGTGCCAAGATGGATCGTCGACGCCTTGTACGGAGGAAGCATCGCCAAGCACCAAGCATTGTTCCCAGAAGCGTCGGATTGCGACATTGTAGAGGACGCCACCGCGTGCAAACTACAGTACATGACATACCTACACCCGTGATTCTTTGGATTCGGCAGAGAAATTTGTCAACACGAAGATAGACGAGTCGTGACCAGGTGAGTAAACAACTACCTGTCTGGCGTTCAGACTGCAGGGCCATGTCTGAGGAATCGACAATATTCGGTCTGACCGGCCAGTGTTTGCTCCAAGCTGCCACGACATGTCCAAGTGGCTGCTCTAGTAATCTCGTAGCACCCGGAGTCCGTCGGAACGGCGCGAGGGCCGTCGAATTCGCCATTTGGTTGAAATGTTGCGACGCTGTCGATCCTAGTGCCGGCGTGGGGGATGGGGCGAGAGTACGCTGCATCGATTAGTCTGGGTAACATCTTAGCTTGGGGTACATAAGTATCAAATAAGATCTTACACCAGCTGAGGCCAAGAATCCCGCAATCCCTCTTCAGTCGCTCTTCCGCCCATTCATTCTCTCAGTCCTGCAACTTCGGGCTTCATCCATCTCACGATGCAATTGCCTCAAGCGTCGCTGCTGTTGTGCGGCATCGCCGCTGTCGCCTCTGCGGCCTCGCCCACGTTTGCTGATGGCCAGCCATCGGATGCTAAGGGCAAGGGGAGCACCTTCTCAGGTACGTCGGTGCAATCCAGCTCCTTGCTCTGCGGTCGTCGAACACGGCGACTGCCAGCACGGCTAACGGAGCGCCAGGTGGAACGAACCAGCAGCTCGACCTGCAGAACCCAGACAACCTGGGCGCGCAGAGCACCGACAGCGGCAGCGTGCCCAACCTGAAGTGGAGCTTCAGCGACTCCAAGACGCGCATCTTCAACGGCGGGTGGACGCGCCAGCAGGTCACCAACGACTTGCCCGCGAGCCACGACCTCGCGGGTGCGCAGCAGCACTTGAAGAAGGGCGCGATCCGCGAGCTGCACTGGCACCGGGTGGTAAGTCGATCGTCAGCCAACTCGGGCTCGACGTGTGATGATGCTGAGCAGATGTGCCACAGGCGGAGTGGGGATACGTCTATGCCGGCGAGGTTCTGGTCTCGGCGGTCGACGAGGACGGCCGGTCCCAGGTAGACCGGCTCGGCGTGGGTGATATCTGGTATTTCCCCAAGGGCAGCGCGCATACCGTGCAGGGGCTGGCCGATGAGAACGAGTATCTGCTGGTCTTTGACGACGGCGCTTTCGATGCGGGTGGCACTACTTTATGGTCGACGACGTATGTTGACTTCGCCTCGCTTAATTCCACGCTCCGAGACGCTCCTCGGATTCTCTCCGACGACAACCTCACGCTGACCTGCCATGCAGTGGATTGCACACACCCCCAGGGAAGTCCTGGCGAAGAACTTCGGCGTCAACGCGTCCGTGTTCGACACGATCCCAACCCCAGACCCGTACATCCTCAACGGCACCAGCTCCACCAGCCCGCCCACCGGCCCCGACGCCGGCCTCTACGGCAACAGCTCCTACGTCTTCCACGCCTCGCAGTACCACAGCGTCGACATCCCCGGCGGCGGCGGGAACCTCTCCATCATATACTCGCGCAACTTCCCCATCGCCAAAACCATCGCCGCCGCCGTCGTGACGCTCGAGCCCAAGGGTCTCCGGTACGTCTCTCTCACGATGCGCCGTCCAGGGCCGCCACTGCGCTCGCCATTCGAGTCCAGCTTCCCGCCGTGACTGACCGAGGTGCAACAGCGAGCTCCACTGGCACCCCAACGCCGAGGAGTGGCTCTACTTCCACGCCGGCCGCGCGCGCGCGACCGTGTTCATCGGCGGCGCCAACGCGCGCACCTTCGACTTCAGCGCCGGCGACACGGCCGTCTTCCCCGACAACAGCGGCCACTACGTCGAGAACACGTCCGAGACGGAGCCGCTCGTCTGGATCGAGCTGTACAAGAGCGAGCGCGTGGCCGACATCTCGCTCACGCAGTGGCTCGCCCTGACCCCGCCCGACATCGTGGCCAACGTGCTCAAGATCCCGCGCGCCGTCGTGGATCAGCTGAAGAAGGACAAGCAGCTGCTGATCAAGGGCTGAGGGTGAGATTACGTGGCGTGGGTGGGTGAGAGGGAGTGAGGGAGTGAGGAAGTGAGCGAGTGAAGAAGTGAGGAAGTGAGCGAGTGAAGAAGTGAGCGAGTGAAGAAGTGAGCGAGTAAAGAAGTGAGCGAGTGAAGAAATAAGTGACTAGTAAGTGAACGACTAGCCAGTGTACCTAGGAATGTAATCTCGACGCAAAAGACATGCGTTACTGCATGAAGCTACGCAGCGAACCTCTACCCATCTCAAATCCCAACTTACAAACCCACCGAATCCAAAGACTCGTTCCTCCTCAGCTAACGCACTCTCTGTACGAACAACATCTCCATCACGAACCGTGCTTTTCTTTTCTTCTTCTATAAGATGTCTGGCTTTGCATCAAGGTGCATCAAAGCGCAGAGGAGAGAAAGAGCTAAACAGTCCAAACCTCGCACTTGAGAGATCGCGTGCGTTACCGCGAAGCGTCTCGAGCTCGGTGGGAATAGCATTTCCGTGCCCACGACGTCAGCGGTGTTATGACTCCGAGAGCTGTCTGTCGATGAGCGTTGGGGCAGAGCACGTTTTGGCGCTAGCGCATCGCATGCGGTGGAAGGGGATTCGGATGCCGAGCTGGGAACAGCTCGCAGCTGTTTACACCGCTCTGACAATGGGAGGGAGAATCTAATCGTGGGACGGTCTCCCTCGTTGCTGAACCCTCTCGGATGGTTTGGTGACGGTGAGGTTCGGGTTTCACGGAGCCTGCCTGCTGTGAATGATGAATTGCGGGAGAGTTGGTTGGCGGTCGTGGCGCGGAGGTTGGTCGGGCTTGTTGGGGTTTTCCGACATGGGAGTTAGAGACCGGGCCCTCGAGCGTTATGGTGTCGCGGTGTTGTGCTGTCGTTCGTGTTATGGTGTTGTGCTGTGGAAGAGGAAGAGCGGAGCAGGGTGTATGTAGCCTTTCTCCGGCGGCTCTTCTCGTGTCGGTGAGCTGCTAACTTTGCCTTCTAGTCTGATTGTCTTTTTGTCTCCATCGGTTGTTCTCCTACTTTCGATCTAGATATAGCTCTACGTGTGTAATAGGATCCGTCTCAATGGGTGGTTTCATGAAAGCGGACATGACGCCGAACCCCCTTCGAGCCGAAGCCAAGAGACAATGGCATTGTCTATGTCAACAAGTCTCAAGATTGTACCTTAGCTAGCATCGATTTCAAACATCCCCCAGCATCTCCTGCCTAAATCGCTCTTACCCTCGTGCATATGTCATGGGAGTCGGGTCTTTCAGATACAACACTTTTTTCACGGTAGTCTGCGAAGACGACCTCGATGGTCGAAGAAACTACAACTTGGCGGACGAAAGCCACGAACGATATCACGGAAGGAGAAGTCATCGTACAGGAGGGACCTTCTTTCTAGATCTCTGCCGTTCTTGGAAACTCCAGACGGCAGAAGGGGCTTCTACGTAAGGTAGGGGTCAAGTCGCTGGCTCAGCTGATGTCTCCGAAGTTTCTATCTGCAGCTTGATCTACGACACAGCGTTTGCGCTGTTGTTATTTGCGAATGCAAACATGCACGACAACGTAGCACGCGGTTACCAGGAGCGTAGATAACAGACGTGGGCGCTTGATTGAGACCGGTGATTTTTGGATAACTGAGCTGCTCACCCGTGCTGTCAGACAAGCGCAGGTCAGCGAATCAGTCTAGGCAAAGCCGAGACCCTTTTGGTCACTTGTCCAGGAATTGAACTCTTCTTATAGAGGCGCGTCGGTTTGAAAATTGGATTTTTTGGATTACCTGGGCAAAGGTTTTATTCTACAGCTCCCCTCGAGCGTATCCATCTGGCCTGCTCATCTACCACGCACCTTCATTCGAGTAAACGCGAGATGGAACTGTGGGCCAAGACATGTTATTGACGGCGCAAGAATAACTGAAATAGACAGATAGATATATTCTCTGCAGCTCTATAGATTTAGTCCACTTAGATGCTCCGAATATTGATATTTGTGTGTTTGTTTTTTTTGTCGCTTAATGACCAACCCCACAACATCTCAAACCAACACCTTACAATAGCTCCACGTATTGACCAAGGCCATTGTTTACACAAGACGCGCTACGCGAGGACCAAGGAGTCATCCTCAATCGCGTTGTCAGCCCAACCCACGTGCCCGACAGCCTTTGATTCACTGCGGCAGCTGCCTGAAGAGGAACCACGCTACGTCCCAAAACGGAAAGGGTTCGATCTTAAATACAAAAGTCGCGACTCCACATTCTCCATCGTCTTCCCTCGACACACAATCTTTATACAACAACTTCAAAGTCCAGCACGCCCACACTCTTTGCATTCACTTGCGTGCGCTTTCTTGCTCTTCAACTGCTTCTTTCTCCAGAGTCTATTGTCCTTGTTGTATTCACTCGCTTGTTACCAATCCCCGACGACGCCATCTGCATAAAGATGGATGCTTCAGCGAGCAGCAAGACGCGTGCCGACATCATGATCGAGGTGGAGGATACGATAATGATCGATGGACCTCGTGCTCGTGAGGAAGAAGCAGCCCGAGGTGAAGATGCTGTTGATGTAAACACACTCTTGCTTCCCGCCCGCAGCACCTTATCAATCATACCTACTGTTCTGAAGGTGCTAACTTGAGCCAAAGGACCTCCCGCAGGGCGAGTCGAGCGCCACAGGCCTTGTCGACAACACTCTCTCGAATGATCCAGTCACGAATGTCCCAGTCGCCAAGGTTAGCAAAGACTACAACGATGACATTCCTGTAAGTGTGCTCTTCCGTCTTGCGCGCGATACCTGTTCATCTGATCCATGCTAACTGGGAGAAGGATATCAACGAGCCGATGTACTCCATCAACCCGATCGACAACGGCTACCTGCTGAAAGAACTCCCGCGCGCTGGCAAACGACTGGCTCCGACACAAAGAGGATTCAGATGCAGATACCTTCCAGCGCGATTTGACATGACTCGAAGACTCACCCCCGGAGAGTTGGAGGACGAGGGCTACCATTCGCTGGAAGACAACAAGCCCGTCTTCGTACAGGCCAAGGCCGGCTCCACGGCGATGAACCTGCTTGTTGCAAAGCTGTGGGGCATCCAGGAACTGAAGGAGCTCGGCGTCTCTGACATGATTGCGCGCCTGCAGCGTCTCAGTCTGGCCCCGGACTTCCAGCCTCTGCTGAAGAAGTTGGCCGGGCCTAGGCCCAAGAAGAAGGGCACGAAGTACAACATCGCGTTCACCGTCGAGCCGACGGGAAAGCCAAACTGCACCCATCCCAGCCGGCTCGCCCAGCACGAGAACCCGCGGGTCATGGAGATCAACAGCCTGATTTCCGTCCTGGGCCAGAAGATCATCACCAACACCCCCGGAGCTTGGTCCCAAGCTCACGACGACGCGTACCACGGCGAGGCCTGGATCACGTGTGGCGACGAGAGCAACAAGTTCTTCTCGTCCATCCAGATGAATTTCGTGCCGGTGGGCGAGCAGAAGGCGCGGGCCCTGGGATCCCGGGCGGCGGTGCACGACGACGGACACGACGAGAGACGCTGCGCGTCCGTCGTCTTCTTCCTGAGCTATCTGCCCAAGAACTACTTCCCCGGCCGGTTCTCCATGACCAACTTCCGTCTGACCTGTACCGCTGCTTCGCAAACGTGCTTGGTGATCGACGCCAACTACCCCCACGGGGGATCTGGCGATGGCCCATACCCCGAGACCCTCACGCCCGACTCGCCGCTCCGCTACTCCCCTCCGGCCGGCTACGTGTACCCCGAGCTGCCCGAGGGAACGCCATACAACCGTCTCTACGCGATCCCCTACCTGCGACAGGAGTGCGCGCGCGTTCGGAACACCTGGATCGGCCACGAGACACTGGAAGGGGGACTCGGCGCCTTCGGCACCGTGGCCAACATGATGGGCTTCCGCATGCGCCACGCGATCCGCGACAACCACGACATCGGCATCGTGGACCCGACGGCCGAAGACTGGAGCCGCGCCTTCGCCTACGACGCCGAGGGCCAGGTCCAGTATCCCGCCGTCGAGATGGCGCAGAAATGCCTGGACTACAAGCAGGCCGACCACCAGGACTGGAAAGACCTCCTGAAGGCCGCCATGTACCAGACGGTGCACTTCATCAACGAGAACGTGAACGAGTACGGGAGAGCGCGGAAGCGCAACGCCGAGGAGGCGTTGAGGGGAGATGGCCCTCGGTTCTGCACCGGCATCAATGTGTCGACCAACGAGAGGTGTATGGCGTACGTGAAGAAAGGCGTGCCAAATGCTCGGTTCTGCCGTTTCCATGGCACGAATGGGTCGTTTACGTGAGTGGGAGACGGCGAGCAAGGCGGTTGTTTGTGCTGGTTGTCAGTGCGGTTGTTCGTGGTGCTTTTCAGTGCTGGTTGTAAATGCTGGTTGTGTCTGGTTGTATATGCTGGAGGTCCGTGGTGCTCGTCGAGGGGGTGAATCGGGTTTCAATTGCTTCGACACGAGGGCTCGAGAAGCCGTGTAGATAGATGGATGTCCTCTGTACCGATACTAGCAGAAGAATTGACCTGCTTTGGTGGTCTTGCTCAATAATGCCTTCTGCGCCGATCTATGTTTCCTCTGACACGTTCCATTCACACAGGTCGGTCTACCTGGTGTGCGAAGCATACAGCGTCGGCTGGGGGCTGCTTGGCTGCCAACCATGACTCCGAAAATGTCCACGTCCGAGCTGGCATGTCTCTATGTGCAGAGATGCAAGTAGACGATGCTCGTGCAAAGACGCAAGAGGATGTCGTGGATGTTGATGTTGATGTTGATGTCGAAGTCGAAGTTGATGTTGTTGATGTTGTTGATGTTGTTGATGTTGTTGATGTTGTTGATGTTGTTGATGTTGTTGATGTTGTTGATGTTGTTGATGTTGTTGATGTTGTTGATGTTGAAAGCCGTAGGATTATCCGCGAAGCGAGTCACGTGGCACGGATAAAGTTTGGTCAGGTGGAATCACTCTATGGTCATGTGAGATAGGGTCACGCTCTGGTCGGCTGATACACAGTCACGTGATATTACACTAGCGTCCGCGCACCACTACCCCAACTTCTTGTACTCGCACACTTTCTACGAAACATTCACATTTCAACACCACGATTCAAGACCAGTCTTGACGCTATCACCCACCGCGTTACCACCAGAAGCGTCGAGTAAAGAGGCACAGGAGATTCTCATGATTTCCCCTCTGGTGCCTCTCCTCACTCGCCGCCCTCATCATGGCCGCCATGCCCAGTGAAGCACCCAAACCGCTCCCACCACAGCTGTGGACTCACCCGGCCCCGGACTCGACGCGCATGGCCGAGTTCATGCGAGCAGTCAACCAGAAGCATGGCCTTCGTCTGGACAGCTACGCGGATCTGTATCAATGGTCGATTGATCACATCTCCCAGTTCTGGGCCGACATATGGGACTTCACCGGGGTCACGGCCGAGCGATGTTACGACCAGGTGGGTGGAGCAACCGAGTCACGTGTCTCTGTTTACATTTATCCCGGTGTATACCTGTCGGCATGGTGTCCAGGCATGGTGTCCATCGGTGTGCTGACCCTGCGCAGGTGGTGTCGATGGAAGCTCCCATCTTCCCCAGACCAGACTTCTTTGCGGGATCCCGTCTGAACTTTGCCGAGAACCTGCTCTATCCAGCCCGTCTCGAGGTGGACGAGTCCTCCCCAGCCCTCATCGAGGCGACCGAGCGCGGCCACGCGTCGGTCTCGTGGCGAGAACTCCGTGAGAGAGTCAGGCAATGCGCGAACGCTCTCCGAGCCCAAGGGGTGGTGGAGTCGGACCGCGTCGCGGGCTTTCTCGGCAACCATGCCAATGCTGTGGTTGCCATGCTGGCCGCGGCTTCGATCGGGGCGATATGGACGGGCGTGAGCCCTGACACCGGCGTCACGGCTGTGCTGGAACGGCTGGTGCAGATCGAGCCAAAAGTGCTGTTTGTGGACAATGCGGTTGGGTACAATGGTAAAGTGCACGGGAGCCACGACAAAGTCCAGGAGATTCTGCCGGGGCTCAAGGGGCTGGAGGCCTGTGTTGTGTTTGAGACCGTCAAGGGCTTTGCCATGAACCTGGGTGGCTTGAGATGGCCCGATGGGAAGGTGTGGACGTTTCCGGATTTCCTCAACCGGTGAGCGCTCTTCTCTACCTACTACCTCTTACGCGAAGTCCACTCGGTTGATGGGAGCAACCCAGCGTCGAAGAGGTCTCAGCACCGCTCACCTTCGCCCAACTACCGGCCTCTCACGCGCTCTACATCCTGTATTCCAGTGGAACCACAGGCGCGCCCAAATGCATTGTCCACTCGGCGGCCGGAAGCCTGATCCAGCACAAGAAAGAGCACATCCTGCACTGCGACATCCGGGCCGGCGACCGCATGCTCTACTTCACCACCACCACCTGGATGATGTGGCACTGGCTCGTCTCTGCCCTCGCTTCAGGCTGTACCATCGTCCTGTACGACGGCTCCCCCTTCCATCCCCACGGCGACCTCTCCATGCCTCGTCTCATCCAGGACCTGAAAATCACCCACTTCGGCACGTCAGCGAAGTACCTCTCGGTCTTGGAGCAGAAGGGCGTACGGCCACGGGAACGGCTGGATCTGAGCTCCTTGCAAGCCATCTACTCCACCGGCTCCCCCCTCGCGCCCTCGACGTTCAACTACGTGTACGACGCGTTCCCGTCGACGATCCAGCTCGGCTCCATCACCGGTGGCACCGACATCATCTCCCTCTTCGGCGCGCCCTGTCCCCTGCTCCCCGTATACGCCGGCGAGATCCAGTGCGCGGGGCTCGGCATGGCGATCGAGGCCTGGGCGCCCGACGGCCAGCCCGTCGCCGACGGCGAAGCCGGCGACCTCGTGTGCACGCGGCCCTTCCCCTGCCAGCCCGTGACATTCTTCCACCTCTCGTCCCCGGCGCAGGGCGCGTCCAAGTACCGCGCCGCCTACTTCGAGCAGTTCGAGGGCGTGTGGCACCATGGCGATTTCGTGCGGTTCGAGCGCGGCACGCGCGGCTTGGCGATGCTGGGCCGCAGCGATGGCATCCTGAACCCGAGCGGGGTGCGGTTTGGGAGCGCCGAGATCTACAACGTGCTGCTGCAGCATTTCTCGCCGGAGGTCTCGGACGCGATGTGCGTGGGCCGGAGGAGGGAGACGGACACGGACGAGACGGTCGTCTTGTTCATCAAGATGTCTGACGGCCGGTCTTGCGACGAGGGCTTGAAGGCGAGCATCAAGGCGGTGGTCCGGCAGGAGTTGAGTGCTCGGCACGTGCCGGCGGTGATCGCCGAGTGTTTTGACATTCCGATCACGGGGAATGGGAAGAAGTGCGTCCGTGGCGGTCCTTCGCTCGGCGGCTGCGTGCTAATCTGGGTACAGGGTCGAGATCGCGGTGAAGCAGATTCTCTGCGGGATGAACCTCAAAGTCGGGGCGAGCGTGGCGAACCCCGAGTGCTTGCAGTGGTACGCTGAGTGGGCGGCCACTCACTGAGGCTCTTCAGAGCACGCTCGTGATCTGTTGGTGCGCGATAGTGGCGGTCGCTGATGTTCAAGGACCTGCTGATGGTTGGCGGAAGTGAAGTTGATCAATCGAGCAAGATCTTGCGGTGGTCATCAAGCCTTCTTCATCAGACATCACGTCTCCTTTCCAAAACAAGTCATCCTTGCCCATGAGGATGGGACAGACGGAATTCTTCTCCCAGAATCGGCTCGCTTGTCGAGGGTTATCATCAAACGCCCTTCCTCCCCCCTCCAAATGAAGCTTGATCTTGCCAAGAAATGTTCACTCCAGCCGCATAATACTCTCCAGCAGCCCGCACGCATGTCCCGAGGTGCCACTTGCATTTTGGAACACGGGGGAGGCGGGTTCCGGACATCACACCTGGCTGCTGGCTTGAGTAGGGTAGGTTTCCCGCGTTTCTTTTCACCTTGGCAATACCAACCATGCTATCCGCTCCTGTATGGAATATGCGTTGGGGAATGGGTTGTGGGAGAGGGGGATGGGGGAGGGTGATGGTGAAAATGGGCACGTTCATAGCACGTGACTCGGGAGTGGCGGCCGTTTAGCAGAGCAGCTCGGAGGTTTCATCCTCTCTGATATGATCCGGGCGTGTTTATGCATTATATTGTATTGTATAGTTTGAAAACCATTTGTGTTATACATACTGTACATTGTATTGTGGTCGTGCATAGCTGAATAGTCAGTAGGAACCCTCACCGGAGGCTTGAACGGATGAATTGTATGCAGTAAGATGTTACTTTTTATTGTTCTTTCTAAGTCTGACTGGCGAGCACTCCGTGTACTGTACTGTAAGACGGACGGTTCGGACTCGCTTAGTCAGTCAGTCAGTCGCTCGGAAACCCTAGTCTCCGAGGAAGCTCGTTATCACGTGACGACGAACCTCTCCGAGCTCCAGGAACATCTCACTACTGAAAGCGTACAGGAAGAATGAATCTGGAACAATCGAAATGAAAGGAAAGAAAGGAATGTAAGTATAGCGCAGCAATTGTACGTACTGTACGTTGTATTGTATTAAAGAAATACAATAGATCCAGTGTCGCGTCCCGAATCTACGGTTCTCAGATATCAGACCGTGAAAACGACGGTCGGGTGAGATGCTTGACTTCCAAGGATCGCGTGTTTCAAAAAGCAGAAAAGATGCGGTCTGCATATTCGTCGTTTTACTGTAGGCATTACAGTATAGTACAGTATTTGTCACACGTAGGTACGTGACTGGTTGTACATATACATATAGAAAACCTCCCTTCGTGCACATCACCGCTCTGTCAAAAAGTTCGTGTTATTTCATTTGAAGCATAGATGTAAAAATATCTGATTATGTAAAATTCGAAATGTGTTTGGCATTAATCCCAGCCGAGAGCTGGCCTTTGCAGGTCGAACATCGCGCCCCTCCGTCCACCGTAGCCCTCTTGACTACAGCGTGGCGAGTCTCTGGCTCTCGTCGTGGAGTGAGCGCGTCCAGAAACTCATCACCCACGCGTGCCCAATCGTCTCACTCCCTCGTCGTGCCCCTGACGCTCCAGATACTGAACTTCCACCTCTTCCTCCCCCCCTGTCCCTCTTCGCCATTACCGGCCTCCAGGCCGTCCTCGGTCATGCCACTCAAGTACCTCTCACTCCGCCAATCCCCCACGCCGCTCTCCCACGCCGAACTGAGCGTGTGGTGGCCGTTGCGCGCCCGCCAGTCCTCGCCCTCCGTAATCCCGCTTTGCCGCGCCTCCATCTCCCGCCTCGATTCCTGCCACCGCTGCTCTTGCAGGTGGGCCTCGCGCTCTGCGTCTGCGAGGCGCTGCGTGGGGTCCCCGTTGCCTGGCGCTCGCGGGGGGCTTGATGGTGACGGCGTGGGTGACCGGATCGGCGCAGCAGGAGAAGGAGGGGCCGCGGGCGGCCGGGTCGGTGCAGCAGGAGAAGGAGGGGCGGCACTCAGCCGATTCGGGGCAGCAGGAGAAGGGGGTGCGGTGGGCGGCCGATTCGGCGCAGCAGAAGGGGGGGCGGTAGGCGGCCGAATCATCACCGCAGGAGAAGGAGGGACGGGGGGCGGCCGAGTCGTCACCGCAGGGAGTTCGGGTACCGCAGGCGTCCGGTTCGGTACAGGAACGGGAGGCGGGCCGATGGGATTGGCAAAGGTGTTGTAGTAGGAGGCGAGCGAGTATCGCGTGGCCTTGCTGAGGTAGGCAGGCTGTCGTGCGGGAAACGGGCTCATGAAGAAGGCGGGCGAAGGGGAGGGGGTCGTGAACGGTAGCACGGGTGGGCGGCGCATCGAGGCCTCGCGGAACGGGTGCGGGTGAGGCTTTCTCGTTTCTCCGGCCGTGTTGTGCCTTGGCCGTCCGAGGAGATGGGCTGCGGCCCGTGAGTTGTGACCAGATCGACTTGAGCTCCATCTTCAGTGAGGAGTTGCGGGCCCGTGACAGGCGGTTGTGGTCGCGGCGGCGGCGGAGGAGGAAGATGAGGAGCCCAAAAGCAGCGGCCGCGACGCCTCCGAGGGAGAGGCCAATGCCTAGATTGGTCAGTGACGCCGGCGCTTCGGGCGAGGAGATGCTGTTGGCGGGGACGGCAGAGGTGGTGGAACCGATGGCGGCCGGGATCGAGTCTGGCAGTCGGACGGAAGGAGGAGTCAACACGGTGGGGGGGCCAGGGGTAGCTTGTGACGGAGGCTGGACGGCTCCCGGCGCGAGCGTGTTGTTGTGAGGTGTCGATGGCAAGATCGAGGAAAAGCTGGAGGAAGATGAGCCGACGGTCGGAACACACGTCGTGTTCGGCGCGAGGGGGGGATCTTGGGGTGCTGGGGTTGGGAGGGGGGGATTGCTGGGCTCGACGGGCACGGGAGGGGGTTGCTATATCCTCGTCAGCGGGTTTGGCAGGAGCCAGACCACAGGCAGGCCTACGTAAGATGGAGGTATTGCCAGCTGAGGTGGTAGTCCTAAGGGTGGCGCGGAATCGGGGTCAACGTCGGTACAGTACTCGGACCTGGGTCAGGATTAGCAGCATTCACATTTGATGCCGTCGACGTACTGAGGCCACGAGTGAACGATGCCCATTGCAACGGCGGTCGCCGTCCTTCGGCGGGAGGGAATTTGGGTTGCGCCTCTGGTCCCGGCGTGGGGATGAGAACTGGAGTCGGTACAACACTCGGACCTGTATCAGGGTTAGCAGCATTCATTTTTGATGCCGTCGACGTACTGAAGCGATTTGGGGAGGACGCCCATTCCAAAGGCGGTCGCACGTGTTCGGCCGGAGGTGGCTTGGGTTGCGCCTCCGGTCCCGGTAGAGGGTTCGGCGCCGGCGTCGGTACAATACTCGGGCCTGTGTTCACGTTAGGAGAATTCACCGGTGTTGCCGTCGACCTACTGATGCGATGTGTCAACGAGGCCCATTCCAAAGGCCGGCGAATGACTTCGGCGGGAGGCAACTGGGCTTGCGGATCCGCTTCCGGAGTGATATTGACAATCGGAATCGGTACCATGCTCGGTCCTGCGTTGAGGTCAGTCCCATTCACGTTGGCTGCCGTTCGACCTACTGAGGCGATGCGAGAATGATGCCCATTCCAGAGATGGTCGAGGTCCTCCCGCGGGAGGGACGCCTGGCTGCGGAGGAGGCGTCTGTTGAGCTTGCCCCGGCGTCACGGCCTGCCTTCGGTCACGACAGACGACGGCGTCCTGGCCATCCCCCTCGCCATGTCGGCGGCGCAAGTGGTCTCCCACCTTGCGCCGTTTGGATCCGTGAGGCCTCATTTGGAGATCCAGATGGAGAGCGGATGATGTAGAGCGCAGCTCTGGCCTGCTTGTTGACGTGAAGCGTCGAAATCGCGTGCAAGTCCGAGGCGCGACAGGAAGCCCGGGATGCTCTGGGAGACGGAATGGAAATATCGGAACGCTGGCATGGAGAAGGAAACCTGCCCGTCCACACCAGGACGTCTCACCAAACATCAGGGCAGAGTCTAATCGTGCTGTTCTCACGGGATCCTCGACACGCAGCGGCCCATGTCAAACAACGGAAAACACCCCCGCCCACCTGGCCGACCGAGCAGGCCGTCATCCGAACCGCTGGTTCGCTTCCCACGGGTGCCGTCCGCGGGCCAAACAAACATCGTGTCTGAACGTGTGGAACGTGGCCAAGACAGACTTGGCGTTTGAGACACGCGTTGTCGCGGCCATGTCGTGAAACTTCCGGCCGGCGAAGGGGCTTCCGGAGGCCGGATGGCCGACGGCCAGATGCTGTGGGGCGAGAGAGCGGGCGCGCTGGAGAGTTGGGATGGATTCTGCGCAACTCTGGTCAGCGGGGTTTGGGAGGATGCTGGCGACGGCACGCTTGCCACGGATCTCACCGGAATGATCTTGATCTTCAGCGCCGACGCGGGAGCCAACGCTGGAAGAGACGCTCGCAGAGACGCGGTACAGCCAGTGCCGTGGCTGCTGGAACCTCGAGCCGCGGCTCCTGGGATGTCCAACCGCGAGAGCGATCATGATGTCGCCGTGTAAACATCGCGAGAAACGTCTCCGTGTGCCACGGACACCCCCCAGATCCAAGTGCGTGGTAGAAAGACCACGCGACGGTTAAGACGCCAAGCAGCTTCATCCTCTCCGATGGGAGCAGCTTCTGCGTCTGCGGAGGGAGTCCACAATGCACATGCCAGCCGCGCCGCAGAACGTCGTTTCGAGATGTTGTATCAAGATGCAAACCAAACACCGGATTCCCAGCCTTGCGCGCGCAGCCTGGCCATCACGTGACCTGTCAGCCTTCTCCCCTGGCGCGACAAGCCATGGCCAAGACGACGGATGCAGCACCGGGGTCGCCGACGTGGATGAGCGTGTCAACGCGGTAGATGGTGAGCTCCCGATGGAAGAAAAGAGAGGGAGAGGGGGGAAGAAGAGCAGCAAGAGAGAAAGGGAGGCAGAAAAGACGAGAAAAGAAGAGAAGATGAAAAGAAGAAGAGAAATGGAAGAGAAAAAGAAAAAGAAGGACATGGTGACTAGGAGCCAAGCGTGCCCAGACGTGCAGCTGGACGGCGCACAACGCAGTCCGGGCTTCCGCTCGACGACACGCATCGCGAGATTTTCTTCCAGACACCAGAGGATCAGAGAATCAGAGCAGAGAGTCAGAGCAGAGAATCAGAGCAGAGAATCAGAATATCCGAGGATCAGAGTATCCGAGGATCAAAGGAGCAGAGAATCCGAGGATCAGAGTCAGGGATTCCGAGTGCTGAAGTATCAGAATCCGAATATCAAAGAATCCGAATGCTAAAGTATCAGAATCCATATAAGAGAACCCGAGTGCCAAAGCATCCGAGGATCAGAATTTTACAGGAACACAGAATCAGAGTGTTCAAGGAACAGAGAATCCGAGTACTGAAGCAATAGAATCCGAATATCAGAAAATCCGAATATCAGAAAATCCGAATATCAGAAAATCCGAATATCAAAAAATTCGAACATCAGCAAATCCGAATACCAGAAAATCCGAATATCAGAAAATCCGAATACCGAAGTATCAAAATCAAAAGATCGAAAAATCCGAGTACCAATGAATCTGATTATCAGAATACCAAAGTATCAGAGAATCAGAAAATCAAAATATCAGAATCGGAGAATCAGAGAATCGAAAAATCAAAGATTCAAAGTATTCGAGGATCAACTCATTAAAGAAACAAAAAATTCGAGTACTGATATACCAGAATCCAAATATCAAAAAATCCGAGTACCAAAAAAATCCTATTATCAGAATACTCAAATATTAGAAAATCCGAATACTAAAGTATCAGAACCCGAATACCAAAAAATCCTTTCAGAATACCAAAATATCAGATAATCCGAGTACTAAAATATCAGAATCCGAGTACCAAAGCATCCGATTATCAAAATACCCAAATATCAGGATCCGAGTACCAGAGAATCCGAGTACCAAGCACCAAAAGCGACACACAACCCCAACACCCCAACACCCCCAAAAGCCGCTATCGGTCTGTCTCCCTACCCTCTATGAGACTCTCGAGGTGCACGTTCGGGGGAGGCTCTGGGTGTCGTTGGTCCAGATGATCGCTGGTCGCGGATCTTCGGAGACAGCAGCCTGTTGGGAGGCGTTGTCTGATGGGCTGTGAAGATCGGCTCTGCGCGATCTGTTTTGGTTGGTCCTGCGATTTGCTCTGCGATTTGATTGCAATTGATTTTTTAACGTGTCCTGCAATTCGGTTTGCAATTTGTCCTGCTGTTGACTTTGCTATTAAATCTGTAAATTAGTCTGCAATGTGTTCTGCAATTTATCCTGCAATTTATCCTGTATTCTCTTCTGCTATCTATTTTGCAATTTACTTTGCATTTCATTTTGCTATCTATCCTGCAATTTATCCTGCAATTTAGCCTGCTAATTAGTCTGGTATTAAATCTGCGTTTTGTTCTGCAATTCATCCTGCAATTTATCCTGCTGTATAGTCTGCTATATAGTCTGCTATGTAGTCTTCTATTAAGTCTGTACTTGATCCAGCAATTTATCCTGCAATATACTCTGTAATTGATCCAGCACTTTATCCTGCTACTTGTACTGCGATTTATCCTGCAATTTATCCTGCAATTTATTCTGCTATTTAGTCTGCTATTAAGTCTGTAATTTATCCTGCTATTTATTCTGCCAATTAGTCTGCTATCTATCCTGCTATTTAGTCTGCTATATAATCTGTTATATAATCTGCTATATAGTCTGCTATATAGTCTGCTATTTATACTGCGATTTATCCTGCAATACATCCTGCTATGTAGTTTGCTATGTAGTCTGCTATGTAGTCTGCTATATAGTCAGCTATGTAGTCAGCTATTTAGTTTGTAGATCCAGCAATTTATCGTGCTGTCTTATTTCTTCCTTGCGTACCCAGGCTCTCCTTGCGTGCCCAGGCTCTCCATCGCCGTCGCGGCTTAGAAACGGGAGTCGCTTTGTGTGTTTGGTTCTAAGCAGCGCGTCGTGACTCCTAAACCCTCGTGTCAAAGAACAATGGAAGAGCAGGATCTGCTATCAGATCGCCTCGTCTTTGATAATTCCTGATAAATCGTGTCTTTTATCAGTCTGGATAAGTCTTGTCTTTTCTTAGTCCGGATAAGTCTTGTCTGTGGCCAGTCCTGATGAGTCCTTGCTCTCTCTCACGTGTGAGCTTCAACACACGCTAGGGCCAGGCTGGAGGTGTGTTGGTCCAAGCACCCCACTCCCTCCGAGCCTGCAACACCTTCGATCTCTGCACCATTTATTGGGTCCGAAAGCATCAGAAAAAGTCGAATTCATTGGGCTTTCGGAAGCGTGCAATCGGCAAGAAGCCCCTGGTGCTTTGGAAGCTGGCCGACCCGACCCCGGCCCCGTTCTGATCTTGTTTACTTTCGTGCCGTTACCGAGACGCGATCATCCCCAGCCTCCGAGACACCACGAAGCATCCCCGGCCATCTCTGCCTGACCGGTGCCATTGTGCTGCGCCGTTCCACGGTCGGTGGGAAGTCTGTGCTTGGTTGGGCACACGCTCTGGGTTGGAGGTCTTCGGGCAGGTGTCGACTGTGGGTTGGATCGATCTTCCAAGGCCTTCCGTGAGCATTTGGTCTTGGGTCTTGGGTCTTTGCCTCTTTGCCTCTTTGCCTCTTTGAAGCGGCGCAACTGTTGTGATTCGTACCATGTCGCTGGACAAACAGCACACCACTCTCCCTTGTACGTTTGCTCCCCCCTCCCTCCTCCGCCGCCTGAGCGCGCCTTCCCCCGTGTGCAAACTCTTTGCTCACTTCCACCCCTCCTGCAGCAGCAGCAGCAGCAGCAGCTTCTGCGCCTCGAAGCACCGGCCGCTCCCACAGCCAGCGTCTGTATCAAGGCTCGACGGCGCCCCATCACCACATCAACACCATCTTGCCGCCAGAGATCGGGTCCTTTGGGCCGTTGCCCGACAACGTCTTCCGTCAAGGCTCCCTGCAAGACGAGATCGACGTCGGCCTGGCTATCTCCAAAGCCAGTCCCAGCGCCAGCGCCAGCGCCGCCATCGAGAGCCCCCGCCGACCGCGCACCTTTGCCGAGGCGACGATGGCCTCGGGTCCGCTGCTCGATGCCGACCAGGCCGACGAGCCCAGCCGCACCAAGATCACGTTCAAGAAGAAGAAGAAGAAGCTGCCCAAGTGGCAGCCGCTGGATCTGTCGGAGGCCAATGCCAGTGCTGAGGCGGAAGCTGGGGTTGGGGTTGGAATTGGAGTTGGAGTTGGAGTTGGAATAGGAGTTAGAGTCGGAGTTGAAGTCGGAGTTGAAGCTGACGCTGAAGCTGAAGTTGAAGCTGAAGTTGAAGATGAAGCTGAGGTTGAAGAGGCTGATGTTGAAGTTGAAGTTGAAGCTGAAGGCGGTGACGATGCCAGAAGCGCTGCCGCGTCTAGCGCGCTTCCGACGCGTGCCATCACTCCCATCCTGATGGTCTGCCCCGTCTCCCATCCACCTTCACCCTCGACCATCATCTCATCTTCCTTCACGACGGCCAAAACCTCGATTCCGAGATCCATCGACGACGACGACGACGACGACGACGACGACGCAGACGTCGAGGACTGTGCTGAGGAGACCGGCGGCGTGAACATCTACGGCACGCCTATCAAAGGCACGCCCGTCAAAGGCACGCACGTCAAACACGCTTCTATTGTCTCGGCCGCCTCGACTTCTCTCGATACCGCTTCAGCTTCCCCCGACGGCGACGACGAGGTGGGCATTGACGGCGACGACGACAGCCTTTGGGACCCTTTCAACCACTCGACTCCCACGCAAGCATACTTCCCGGCGGTGTCCCTCGGCGGCGACGACATTGGCGGCGACGACGGTAGCATCAACGACGGTAGCATCA
Source organism: Blumeriella jaapii (assembly GCA_009599575.1). NCBI lineage: Eukaryota > Fungi > Ascomycota > Leotiomycetes > Helotiales > Drepanopezizaceae > Blumeriella > Blumeriella jaapii. The sequence goes on along the minus strand of VWND01000019.1, from coordinate 255,063 downwards.
ACGACGGCGGCATCAACGACACCGGCATCAACGACGGTCCTACGCCTCCCGTCTCCCAGACCCAGTTCCCAGTTCCCTTCAACCACATCCGCCTCTCCCTCCTCGATCAGGGCACGTTTGGCGGCGACGACAACGAGGATCTCGACAGATCTGACACCCAGTCGACCAAGCAGCGAACTGCCGCCGCCCTGGCTTGCTTGAACGCGACGGGAACCCCGACCGCGACCGCCATGGCGCCACGAGAACCGCCCGTCACGGCCGGCGAGGACCTCTTCGACTCGGTCGAGTGGGATCCCGAGTTGCCCAAGGCGCCGTCCCCGAGAGAGTCGCCCGAGCCCATCGTCCTCAAGCCGCAGCCCGTGGCCTATACCACGGTCGGCTCGCTCGTGGACCCCAAGGCCGTGCCCCAGTTCAGCGCGCCCAACCGCATCCAGCGCGAGGGGGCCCATCGTCGACCCCTCCCGCTGTCCATGATGCAGTCCAAGCACCTGGTCGAGACGGGCTTCTTGCACGCGCGTGGCCCGGCGCCGGCCCTCAGCATGGCGCACAACATGCAATACGCCCAGCAGATCGGGCGAAAGCCGGCCGACGTGGGCCCATCGAGCTCCTCCTCGCTGTCCTCGGCTCTCTCGGCGCGCTTGACCGATCCCGAGATGGAGGCCATCGAGGAGGAGTTGGCGGGCGACGGCGGGGGTCCCCACGCCACCACGTACCTCTACGAGAACGGCACGAACGTGAGAGGCGATGAGAATCGCAAGCTCTACGCGCCTCGAGACGTGCCCGACGGCGGCGTGCGTGGCCGGTCCAACAGCGTCCAGGGCTCCTTGCAAGGCATGGAGAAGATGCAGACGCTGCAGAGACTGTCCCGATTCGAGAATCCCATGCGCGAGATGGCCCGAAACAGACTAGCCGAGTTGTCGCTCAAGTCCCAGATGGTCGGCAAGACGGTCGGAAACCCACACGGCCTGACCCCGTACGAACTCTCCCTCCAGCACCTCCAACCCGCCATGTTGCCAGCTGCGGCAGAGCCATCGCGGAGCGCCGACGACCTCAACCCCGACTACCAGTTCCCCCCTCCCGGCCTCGCCGCGCCGCAGGTCAACCCGCTCCGCGCCGCGCTGCACGCGTCGCAGACCAACCCCCCGCCGCCCCGAGCCGGCATGCCTCAACCGCTCACGGCCGGACCTCCCGGTCAACGCCATTTCCTCTCGGCCTCGGGCCCGTTCGGGGGCTCCGCCGCGCCCAACGCCCAGCAGCAGCAGAGCCAGGGTGGCACGCAGTGGCAGGCGGCCGGGGATTGGGACTACAGCCAGGGCGCGGGACCTGCCGCTTCGGCGAGCCCGTTCCCCCCGGGTGCGGCTCAACACCAAGGCTACCCCTCGACGCCCGTCTACGACACGATGGCGAGAGATCAAGCGGCCAAGTACTATCCCCACGGCTTTCCCGAGGGCCTCAATGCCTACCGCGACCCCTGGCACCCCGTGGCCGAGGCGGATCGCAAGGCCATGGATCGAAGCTCCTGCACGCCCGAGGAAGACGCCGCTCTGCGCAAGAAGGACGGGGAGGACACGCACTACCAGGGCCAACGTCGCTATGTCACCATGGACATGGACGACCATCTGGAAGAGTAAGTGCCCGCTCTCTCTCCCTCGGCGCTCGCGGCTAACCCACAGGCATGAACGAGCCCAGGAGCGCCAGGCCTACCTGGGCACGAACACCTGGGGCACGATCGCTCCCCCAAAGCGCATCCTCCACCCCGTCATCCCGGCGAAGATCTCGACGGAGGAGGCCATCCACACCCCCGTCGCGCACACGGTCGTTCCGCTCCTCGCCGGCGCCTACGGCACCCTGCTGGCCTACCAGGAGACCGGTCCCGGCTCTCGCTCTCGCATGTCGGGCTTCGTGACTCCGGCCGCCCACCTCATCGATGCCAGCGCCTCGGGCAACGACACCATGTTCGGCGAGGACTGGGGCAACCCCAACTTCCCGCATCAGGAGACGAAGCCTGCGAGCACGCGCAGCACCCACGCTCCGAGTGCGCGTGGCACCACCCCGCTGGATGCGCTGCGCGAGATTGGCAATACGCGCCGTGCTGCTCGCCCGGCCGATGGCACGGGGAAGTGGTAAGACGGCGGAAGGGTCTCTGTGAAAGTTCCTGTCAGATTTTGCGTCGCTCCCCTGAGCCTGCTTTGCTTTGCGATTCGCGGTCGGGTGGTGGATCGGCCGACCGGGACCATTGCACGATCACGGCTGGTGCATCTGCCCACGCCTGTGGAGCTTGACGGGATGGGCGCGAGGTGCTTCGCATCGCCGTCGTGGCTTCACCGGTTTCGGTCGAGGGCACATGCTTTCGGCGCTATCCGTTTGTGCTTGCTCGGTACGGACCCCATCTTCCTGCCGCTGGGAGACTGTGGTGAGACTGGCTCCCGGTGGTGGCGCGTGGATTTCGGCCTAGATAGCGGAATGGATAGACCAATGAAACCATTATCAGATGTGATTGACGGTGTGAGTGAACTTGCGAGATGTCGCGATGCGGCTCCGGTGGGAGATCGTTCGACCGGGCCTGGGCCTTCGTGCGATTTTTCGATCTCGTGTCTCTCCATAGACCACGACCGCGTTTTTTTTTTTTTTTTTTTTTTTTTTTTTTTTTTTTTTTTTTTTTTTTCGTTTCTTCTGCGAGCATCTTCGGCTATTTCTGCATTGGGATGGTGCTGGAAATGGTCATTTTTTTTGTGTGTGTTTTATAGTTTGGTGTTTTTACTGTACCTAGGAGGTAGGTAGGTAGGTAGGTAGGTCTCACTTATTCATTCACTCACTCACTCACTCACTCACTCACTCACTCACTCACGCACTCACTTACGCAAGGACGCAAGCCACACGCACGGACTCAAGCAAGCAGGGACGCAAGCAAGCAGGACGAAAAGCACGAAAGAAAGCAAAGAAAGGAAAGAAAGAAAGGCGGCGGGGAGGAGTGCGGAGGAGGGGAGGTAGGGGAGGCGGGTAGAGGGGAGGAGGGGGAGGGATGGGGGGAGTGGGATGAGGGGAGGAGTGGAGGAGGTTCGTCTTGGAGTTCGTTGAGGGATTGAGTTTATTTTATTGCGTGATTCTTTTCTTAGTGTCTTTTTTCGTCTTTTCTTCTTTTCTTTTTTCTTCTTTCTTCTTTTCTTCTTTTCTTCTTTTCTTTTCTTCTTTTCTTCTTTTCTTCTTTTCTTCTTTGTTCAGTGTCTTTTTTTTGCTAGGATATTCCTCAGATTTCTTCTACACACCCACTGACTTGGGGCCGGATGGTCTTAACGGTGGGGGTTTTTTCCGGTGTGTTTTTAGGGTGTGCTTTAGGGTGTGCTTTAGGGTGTATGTGAGTGTGAAGTGAAGTGAAGTGAAATGGTTTCTTTTTTTTTGGGGGGGGGGGCGTTGGGGAGGGGGTTGTTTTTGGGGTTGGAAAGGGTTGGGCAGGTTTGGGGAGGTTTGAGGTTGTTAGCGGATGGGAAAGGAGGATTTTTTCTGAAGGGGGGGGAGGAGGGGGGGTTGAATGTGAATGTAGATTATGTATGTAGGTAGGTATGTATATAGGTATGTGTGTGTGTATGTATATGGGTATGTATGTATATATATGTAAATGTGTGTATATGTGTGTATATATGTGTTGACATTTGAAGAAATACTTATTTACTAATAACCTAGACCTAAAAAGGGTTTCTGATAACGTTTTTTTTTATTAAGCAGGAATAAGAGAAATGACGATTTGAAATGAAAAAAAACTGGTTTTTGTTGGGGATTTTTTTTGGGGGGGGGGGGGGGGGGGGGGGGGGGGGTGGAGAGGGATGAGATGTAACGGAGAGATATCAAATTTTTTTTTTGGTGGTTGTTGTTGTTTTTTTATTAGTTGTTGTTGTTATTGTTGATGATTTTGGGAGAATGGAAAAAATAGAAAAGTGAAGGAATGGAAAGGAAGGGAAGAGGAGGAAGAGAAGAGAAGGAAAAGAAGGGAAGGAATAGAAGGAGAGGAAATGTAGGAAAGGGAAAGATGGAGTTTTTATTTTTTGGGTTTGGTTTTAGTGGTTTTTATAAGAATGAAAAGAGGAAGAAGGGACAAGACGGGTTATTTTGGGTGGTTGACTTCGGTGGTTTTTATAAAAATAATAAGAATAAGGGAGAGAAGGAGAAAAGAGAGGAGAGAAGAGAGAAGGAAGGAAGGAAAGAAAAAAAAAGAAAGAAAAGGGAAACGGGGAACGCATATGTATAATTTATACGCAAAAGCAAAAGCAGACGCAGAAGCAGCAGCAGACGCAGACGCCGAAGTAGGACTCGATCGATGAATATTAAATCAGAAAGTGGAAAGGGTGGGCAGTTGTAATTGTTAATTGGTAGTTGGTAGTTGGTGGATAATGATTAATAGTTGGTGGTTGATAGTTGGTGGTTGGTGGATAGTAAATGGCAGTTAGCAGTTGATAATTGGCTATTGGAAGCTGGTAATTGATAGTTGATAGTTGATAATTGGCAGTTGGTAGTTGGTAGTTGACAATTGGCCATTGGTAATTGATAATTGGTAATTGATAGTTGGTAGTTGGTTGTTAGTAGTTAATAATTGGCCATTGGTAATTGATAATTGATAGTTGGTAGTTGGTTGTTAGTAGTTAATAATTGGCCATTGGTAATTGATAATTGGTAGTTGGTAGCTGGTAGTTGGCAATTGATAAATGGTAGATAATAAATAGCAGTTAACCAAAAGTGCAGAATATGCCATATCGACGGAATGGGTAAAAGGGAAACAGCGGCGTGTTCGTAATCCCAGGAAAAATGCGGCAGATGAGAAGGTGTTTCGTAGCATTACTGACGAAAAACGGGCAAAATATATTGCAATCTTAGTAACTAATTCCCGGTTTCGATTAGACATCTATTATTTTGATCAAAACTCGATTTTAATATAGTGAAAGGACTTACTAATAAAAACAGTGAGATAAAAACATCTCGAAACATGACAAGGGCTTGGGGTGTGTGATCTTGCATAGGCTTGCAAATGGCTCTTGACTACCCATGCAATGCGTGATTTGCTATCTGCTTGCCTTCGGTCTTGACCCGTGGACAGAAGCTGTTGGGTTAGTTGTAGGGCAAAGAGTTGACAATAATAATAAGAATGTTATTTAACGTCTAAAGGGACAGAAACTGCGCAACCTCAAAACAACGAATACATGGATGGCAGAGGACCCAAATGCTTGGCTTGAATCGGACCGTGGCTGTTTTGATCTCACGGCTTGTGTGATACGGGTCGAAGTGAGCGAAAAACTGTGTTGTGGAAGAGGGGAATATGGGAATCAAAGTGTTTTGGAAAGGAAAGGGACAGTCGCTGGCAAAAGATATGTCATGCCTGGGAGATGGGCAGAACCAGCTGCCTGGTTAGGTGTTGGTGCTGCACAGTACCGATCGATGAGCGTGTGAATAGAGCTGGGACTATTTTCTGCGTGGAAATGGCAATAGTGATATTATCTGACGTTCGAAAGGTATAGACTCTAGGGTGGCTGCGGTGTATAATGCGTTCAAATGCTCGTGGATGGTATCGGCGTCTCGCAGGGGTGTTTCTATACACACGTCTTTCAAGACAGTTCGCAACTAATACATATCACAGCACGAAATCATAATTCTTCTGCATAATCGTTGTACAAGAGTTGTAATGATCAAAAGTTCAGAGGTTTAATAGGGCATAATTAAAAAAAAACATAATGGATAGGCTGAAGCCCAAATAACAGTATGCCGCTTGTGCTCGAGACCAATAAGCGGACAGAGATTCCGGGTTTTCGGGATTTACGTCCTAGCAGAGGTCGTTTGGCCGTGGAGAATTAGTCTGACCAAAAATTAAAGCAGAAGTTGTTCGGAGAAGTAATAATCAGATCGCTCGGCTGAATGGTAAGTGAACGTGGCACTGCTCGAGCCGACGAGGACAAGGATAAGGATAACGAGGATATCGACAACGACAACGACGACGACGACGACGATGATATCTGAAAACAACGACGACGATAACGACTTTAAAGCTCAAAACGACCGGATTTCAGAACGCCGAAGCTTTATCTTAATACCTTACTGTCAGAAGTCGTTATTATTGGAAACTCGTTCTGTTGATTATCACTAAACTCTTTTTACTTCAAGGGTTTCGAAATCGCATTCAATTGTTTGAATCTTTGCTTTGGTTGCTTCGTGGTTAATGCAAAGAAGCACCTGTTTGAACCGGCAGCTCTAAAAAAAAAAAAAAAAAAAAAAAAAAATTGGTAGCAAAAACCATCACGTGACTTACATGCCACCATTTTACGTCTTCGATCTTTTTGATCTGATTTGATCCCATATCACTGATATTATATGCCGAAGACAAAGACATCGATAGCAGTATCGCACGCCATTTCCTACGGCACGTTGGTCAACGTTCGGGCATCTCGCTTGTTTGCCCGTGGCGGAATTCGTCCCCGCCTCGTTTGTTGACTTCGGGTTGAGCGAGCTGGCGAGGCCCATCCGAGAGTCTGTGCCCCTTAAATCTTTACAAAACACGCCGAGCTACAGATAAAGATGGATACGTGTACGATCAGATCTCAGAAACCTCTGCACATCGTTGTCAAAGCCGTGGGGGGAGATGTCCGGGGTCCGGGGGCGCCGGAGGGGGGGGAGAAGGGTGTTGCCGAAGCATCTCTTCTATGCCTCAAATATGGAAGATCATTGATTTTCCATGCCTCAATCTTTCGATTCGGCCGGAGCCCACTCGCTGCTTTTTGTGTCCGGAGTATAAGCCGCGTACCTCAGCCACGCCACAGGCTACGCTACAGGCCGCGCAACGCAAAAGGCTGAACGGAATGTATCCTGGGAGAAAGTCAGAGCTAGAACGGTTTGCTCGTGATGGCTTGCTCCAGTCTCGCGGTCCGAAAACGCGGGAAAAAAGTAAAACGGGTCCCCAGGTTTGATCAGAAAAGTGCGGTTTGTAACGTCGACACGATGAAATTGAGATGGACATCGTGATCGAGCAAGCTGAATCTACAATCTCCAGATACGTGGTCCCGAAATGTAAACAACGCGATTTCCAAATTGGAATCGGGGATTACTATTTGGCAAATCAATTCACGGAACATTGAAAGCTGCGTCGAAGTGAGAAGCTATATGCAAAACTGCACATAACGATTATATTTATTCTGCGTCAAGCATGGCGGAGCACTGATGTCTGTCTTGCCAAATAAAGTGGAATGATATCTTGGGCGCCAAGCACACACCATCATGCTCGATTGATATCGAGGCACAGGATTTATCTGGCGTAGCGAAGACTACTGTCGAGCATGCGCTTGACATTCAAGCCAACCCATCTGTTTGAAATCAGACCAAAGTAAAGTCTCGACACGAGGATACAGCATCTGCAGACACAGATAAGGATGTAGCCAAGGGGTTCTCACATTGAGTGAAGTTCTCACCAGATATAGCCCTATCGTTTCCGGGAAATAAGGATTCCAACAAGGTATCCGTAGCTCGAATATCCTGACAGAGTACATCGCGGATCTACTGTACTCTGTACACATAGACTGTACTGTAGACGTGCTTCAGACGTGTTATCATTTGACAACGGACATGGTTGGTGGAGACGAATGTCGAACGAGTCCCACCCCTGGCCGAAGTCCTTGTCGCGATCGCCTTCGGCTCTCTTGTGATGCAGTAATGAGACCAGGGCTACGTTCACATCCCATCCCCAATAGATCGTGAGAGCATGCGGAGCAGTAAGTCATCAACACGGGATATCGCATCATCCGAGTTCCTTGAGGGGTGCTCGGAGGGTCGCTGGGGCACTAACCCTCGGCTAAAACCCTTGGAAAGCTTGTTGATACCCATCAGGGGCTGTGTTTACGTGGCCAGGGAGGAAAGATGCTGGCTCGGAAGCCTACAACACACGATCAACAAACAACAAACGACCAGTCACGGTAGCGCTCTACCGAAGTCTGGAAATGGACTGGAAAGAGCGCGCTTAAATCACGTGTGGCGCCAAGGCTGTTGCGCAGTGCTGTAGTACTTAAGGACTAGCCCCTCGGTTCGCTTGCAACGTACACAATACACAGTAAACACACACGATAGCCTCCACCCAGACAAGACTTGACAAGACGACGACATGGCCGTATTGAGACCTTCAAACCTAGTGCGTACACAGATGCAACGCCCGGGAATGTGACGACGCCTCCAGGAACTCTTGCCGCCGTTATCTGCATCACAATCTAAGCTATTCATGCTATATCTGTGTAGTTAGTCTGTGGGTGAAACGTTGCAAGATAGTCTACACGTACTACTGTACTGACTCTCAGGAGTTGCTTTTCTGCCTCGAGAAAGCGATGCTTTCTCGGCTAGACAGTCCGTGACGACAATGCCCCAAGTTCGGCCCCTGGCTTCGGAATCGCCCAGGAGCATCCTAGTTCTCGGCGCCCTTCGTCGGTGCGGCATGGCCATTTCGAAGAGCATCGTCCTCTCGGGTGGAAGAACTGCAAATCTGCAAATCTGCAAATGGTATGCAATTCGGACTTTTGGGAAGCTGATGTTCAAGAGCCCTTCGCGGATTTGACTTTCTTTCACCGCAATGCTGCACGCCCAGGGCCACGCTCAGGGCCAAGGCCCGTACAGATGCTGTACTTGGCGATCCTTCTTGACTCGGTCTGGGTGGTCCGGATCACTCAAGCTCCGCGTGAAGGACCCCTCCTCAGTCGACCCCGCTGTTTCAACGTGCCACTGTCGTCGTCGAAATACTACGTGTGGTCTTCTTCACTCTCGTGGCGGTTTCGAGCTTCCTGCCTTTCCGAGTCAGGCTTCACCCGCACCGAAAGAGCGATTACGAAGCCGAGCATCGCTGAGTTTCATGGGAACTCAAAGCTCTCGGCGACGCAATCCACCTGTCTTATGCACGCATGCACCTCCCGGATCAATTGAAACTCGGATATCTTCATCTCAGGCCTTCACAGACGTTCAACACCAGTATATATAGAGGCTGGCCTCCCCGACCGAATCGAACTCAGCATCAGTCTTCGCATCATTCCATCCAACAACAACAACAACAACAACAATACCACACTACCACCAACCAACGCCTTCACAGAACTAGTCTCTACTCAGTCTTCATCTATCCATCAACATGCCTTACCTCGCTACCATCGTTCCCCAAATCGCCGCCGAGGACAAGGACAAGTTCCTGGCCGCCTGGCCCGCCGTCGCCGCCCAGATCAAGGCCCTGCCAACCGTGGCCGGCCTGTCTGCCGGACCGATCCTCGCCGAGAACTCAGCACCCGTCACGGAATTCAAGTTCCTCGAGACCATCTGTACGTATTGCACGCCCCCCTGACACCGTGGTGGCGGCTGGCCAACGTCCGTCTAGCATTCAAGACTCTCGAGGACCAGAAGGCCTTCGAAGAGTCCGACATCGTCAAGGAGGGCGCCAAGAAGTACGCCGAGAAGGCCGGGCCGCCAGCCCACGCCACCTTCGAGGTCGAGGCCTTCCCGGACCACGCGTCGCCGAGCCCGCTGGTCTCCTTCAACCGCATCATCATCTCCGACCCGAGCAAGGGACTCGCGGCCAAGGCGGCGTGGGAGAAGGTCACGGCCGTGCTCGGCAAGAAGGCCTTCGGGGGCAAGGCCGTGGGCGATGGACCTAGCGTCGGCCTGGCACTTTTGGGATGGGACAGCACGGAGGTGAGTGACGAGAGAGACGATGCCCCCCTCGCCGTGCGCCGGCCGCTAACCGACCTTCTTCACAGGAACTCACCACCGCCACGGCGAAGCCCGAGTTCAAGGCTGCGTGGGAAGAGTACAAGGCTTGCGGCGATGTCAACAGCACTCTGGTCCAGCTGACCGTCTACTAGACGGCAACGGGGATCACCAACGTGCTCCTAGGGAGATCATCTGGCTCAGTCGGTAGAACATAGAAGAATGAACAGATCTTCGCCGCCCTGCCACTTTTTTTTTTTTTTTTTGTTTTTTTTTTGTTTTTGCACAGCTTCCTCAAGCAATCGTGAACTGTGCGGTGTGTCCCATGTTTTTCAGCCTGCCCCGGGAAACTTCCTCCATGCTCGGCGAGGCCCAATTTCTGTACTACAGCACTGGTCGTCTAAGCGTGCTTCTGAAAGACATGGCAGAATTTCCCCGATAGCCCGATTCCACTTCTCGACTCCGGTAGACACGAAGACAAGACTCTGATTGAAGTGGCGGGTATGAGTAGCCAGAAGAAAGGATCGCGATCCGAAAAACATCATGTTCGGAAGCTCGTTGACATGCTCGGTCGTCCGAGACGTAAGTGGCACCCCCCTCCAGCAGTAACACACAACACACAACGACATGTCGAATATTCGGGCTGCAAAGTCCGAGTTCACCAGGACGAATGCAGAGAGACATCGTGCAAAAAACGGAAGACTTCGCAATCGAGGAGAGGCGAGAAGGGGGAGGCGGGAGTCCAAATAAGAATTGGCGCGAGCCGGACGCTACGGTTTAGCGAGGGGACCACGCTCTTTCGGGAAGGTAAACAAGGTCCACAAGCACACAGCACGCTCTCTCGACTCACAGTCCACCACATTTGGCGTTTCGCGCCGTGGGGATAATTCTCCATCTCTAGCATCAGAGACCCTCGCTCGTGCATTGCGTACCCACCCCGCGCTCTTCTGTCTAGAACTAGCTCTCAGGCTCCAAGTCGAGAGCATCGCGTAGCATTCCCGCCCTGGCAATGGTGGAAACCTGTCTCCCGCTGCTCCACCCCACCCACGCTCCCATCACGCCGGCGCCCTCAGAACGACGTCGTAGCAGGACATGCAGCCCCAGCTCTGCTGGCTCGGATCCTGCGGCCGGACGCCACACGTCGGACACAGCAGCGGCGCGCCCGCGCTCTCCCGGATCGCCCGCTCTCCGTTCTCCAGGGTCCGGGCCGCGACGCGCGCGATGACCTCCTGCCGGTGCTGGTGGCACAGCCACGCCTTGCGCATCTGCAGCGTGCAGATGCACATGCCGAAGCGGAACGCGTGGCTCGGGACGCGCGCGGCGCCGGCGCCGGCGCCGTGGGCGCCGTGCTGGGCGAGGCGCTCGTCGGTGCAGGGCCGGCAGAGCCAGCGCTTCGTGTTGTCGATCGTCGCCTGCTGCGTGGCGCCGAGGAAGTCGTTCTGGTAGGCGTGGCACGCGACGCACGTGTGGCCGTCTTGGTGCTGGAAGTGGTCGCAGGCCTTGGTGGGCCGCTTCACGCACCAGTCCGGCTCGGCGGCGAGCTGGTTCCAGTAGTCGACGATCTCGTCGCACGCGTAGTCCCCGACGATGGGCTGGCGCAAGTCGGAGTTCAGCTTGCGTGCTTCGACTTGGATGAGGTCCTCCGCGCTGGGCTGGAAGTTGAGGTTGGGCTGCATGGCTGGATCCAGCCCGAATGAGCGGGGGTCGGTGGGAAGATTGGGGTCAAGATTGGGGTCAATGTTGGGGTCAATATTGGGGTCGAGATTGAAGCCGAGATTGGGGTCAATATTGGGGTCGACCATGGGACTGCTGCCCATGTTCATGGTGCTGTCGCCGCTGGCGTCGAGTCCATATCGACCAGCCTGAGCAGCGTTGGGATCCCAGTGCTCGTCCGTCCTTGGATCCCAGTAGGGATTCTCCTCGAACTCTCCCGTGATGGGATTGACGTTCAGCCGATCGGTATTCCCAAAGTCTTGTGGTCTCAGGGTTTGAACGCTAGCCACTCGTCCCCCAGGGACAAGAACCCCATCCAGATCGAGTTCTCGTCCAAACTCGTCATGGAAGTATCCCTCAGGGCTGATTTGGCCGAATCCTCTCTGTGGTGAGATTTTGACACGGCCGCCGGGGACTAGATAGCCGCCGGGCCTATCCAGTTCCCGGCCTTGGTCGTCGAATGGGAATGTGTCGTCGTTGAATGAAGTGATGTCGCTTCCCAGCCAATTCTGGCTGTGAGACGCCATCTCACCCGCTGGGTCGGCTGGAGTACCCCACTGGTGGTCCAACAGGCGCTGAGTGCCAGCATCTGGGTACTGGCTGGAAAGCGGTGCTTCATCATACACTGGATTTGGATACTCAGCCGATCGAGGGGGGACACTTTGGAAAGGGTGGACGCCGCCCGTTGCGGCGGCAACCCCTTCGTCCGGGACCTCAGGATTAGAACTGTTCAGGTATTCCAATATGCTGGCAAGGGGATTGGACTCATCGCCCGCTTGAGGAGCAGGAGGATGCTCGATCAGCTCCGTTGGTTCCAAGTCAAACATGACCGTGTCGTCGTTGGCCTCGTACAACTGACCGTGGTCTCCCACCGCATCGCACGAGGACATGGTGCGGTGTATAACGCATTGAACGCAGGGTCCACCGTCACTTTGACAGATTCGGTTGTTGTCTTGACAGTTACTACACGTCACGACTCCGTCGGCACGTCGTATTGACCTCTGCAGCCGTCTCTGTTCCTCGGGGTAGCTTCTCGTCGGACTCCTCGATCTGGCCCGACCCGGAGACCCAAGCGGCCTGTTGGCAAGGCGTTGTGAAGAGCCTGCTTTCAGCTTCATCCTAGACTGCCGGCTGCGCGGCCCAGGGGTCGAGTCATCCTGTGTTGACGCGGTATCAACGTCTCCGGGCGAAGCCGTCTGGGCAGTCGAAGTGAAAAGCCGGGATGGAAGGCGATTGTAATTCAAGGATACCCTCTGGACACATAGCTGAGGCGTCTTCTTCTTGCGACATCGATCACACGGGATACCGGTCGCGTCGAGCGAACAGGACGTATGTGCGAGATAGCACGGGGAGCACGTCTTTCGGGCCCTTGCTCTGCGCGTGCTGCCGTCGTTGCCGTCGTTGCCGTCGTCTCCTGGCGGCGCGTCTTGCCTGTCCTTGATCTTGGTCTTGCTTTTCGTGTTGTAGGGTCCTCGAGGTCCTCGAGACCCAACATTGACGCCTGTACTGTTACGAAGAGCCCGTGACCGCGGCGGCGGCGCCAACTTCGGCCCATTGTCCCCCCAATCCCATAGCTCATCGCCGCTGTCGTCCGGCGGCGGCGGCGTCGGGAGTCGTTGTCCCGTGTGCTGGAGGAGATCACCGCGCGCGGCCGCCACGGCGACATCACGTCTGAGCTTGTTCCTCGCCTGCCTGGCCTGCTTTTCCGCGTCCCAGAGAGCTTTGTAGTGAGCATCGTAGGTTAGGGGCGCTGCGTCGTTGAGCCGGTTGTGATGAGCCGTAGCCAGGCGTTGATTCTCCAAGTTGAAGTCTCGTTTCGCTTGTGCGATCTTCATCCTGTCATCTTTCCAACGTGGGTCGTTGTTGTCGAGCCTGGGCATGACCCGATGCTCAATGCCCATGTATTCGCAGGCCCTCCTCACACGCGCTTTGTACGTCTTCGTATCCTCGCCAGGCCTCCGCGGGCCATCATTGACATAGAACCTTTCATAATACGGCTGGTCCCCAGCCGCCCATTGAGGGTCGCAAGTGAAGCCCATCGGAAGTCCGTGATGCGATGCCAAGTCTTGCTGGTATTGCGGAGCGGTGGCATTGGCTGACTGGTCGTTGGTGTCGGTCACCAAGCCGTATCTTTCTCTGGTCCTGATTTGTTCTAAAAGCTCGCTTCGCATATCCTCGATGTCAACATCGGTATCACCTGCATGATCTCGAAATATAAGATGAGTCCTGAGGTCTTGATATCCAGCTAATGTAGTCACTATCGTGTGGAAAGTTAGCCGTGTTCGTGAATCACCGCAAATAATCACAGGGGGCTTATTAGACAAGGGCGTTCGCCGCTACAGCAAAGTGCAAAGATCAGGACTGCGGTGATCACCTACAGCTTTGTGGGATGGGCCCCCCGCTCCGAATTTGATCATTGATTCCTACCAGCAGATTTCTCATCACCTGGATCTGATCGTCCGTGTTACATTGCAACTCAAGCTCATCGAGAAGATCTTGTAGACTAGGCGGACCTATCAAGATCCCATGGTGGCGGATACGCAGATCCCGTATCACTTGCTGTATCATCGCATGGTTGTGATTTTGGTAGTCGGTCGCTGGTAGAGCAACACCCCCCGAGGCGGCGATCTGAGCTGTGATTTCATCTTTGAAAAGACGCTTTAGCGGCGTCTTTTCAACGGTCGATCTCGATGAAACCTGAGAAGAGGCACCCTCGCTCAACGGGGCAAGTGTAAATGAGCTGTGTATAATGGGCGGTTGGTTCGGGTCTATGTTGGGTACGGTGAATGTTGGTGTGAGGTAACCATTCCAATTTCTAGGATCGTTGGGGTTAGAAGGGTCCCAGGGATGTGCCTGGGCAGGTCCAGACATGTTTGACGTTTACAACCGTGCCAGGACGATCTGAGAAAAAGAACGAGCAAGAACAGGTCCGAGGCTTCGCGAAGGGGGGGGATGAGTCGATTAAGATCCTGGTGGCTTAAATTCCTGGCCGTTGCTGCATGCGGATAAAAGGCAGGAATGCCACCGCTCGCGCAATGAATGCTTCTGCACAACAACACTACAGCGCAACTAATGACGAAAACAGCTGCCACGGATGATTGCGAGCTAATTAAAGACTGGAAGTGATACGTCTAATCGCTCGCATCACTCGACGATTTTGAGCGAAGGGCTTCCTATTCCACGCCAGTAATTATTGAGATTCCAAAAGCAGCACCGTCGTCTGTCAGTCCTTTGATTGTTGTCGGTCTGAGTAGCAGAGTGCAAGAACAATGCCATTATTCGCGATTGGTTGTTGCTCGGGCATCTTTCCGGAATGCTGGAATGCCACGTTCGCCGCATCTGGAAGCCCCGCACTGTGTGAAGCCTCGCTTGAAAGTAAACACATCTAAGCATGCAGAGGCAAAAGTACAGAGACAGAAATTGTGAACCAATCGCCAAGACTGAGTGCGGCTTCCGTCAGGCAAACGATAGAACAATCTGCTCCCAGGAAAAAAGAAAAGAACGAAAACTTTGCAAGGTGCAAAAGTTTCAGAGTGGCCAACGGTGCAAAGAAAAAATCGGGGCAATTTTGTAACACGTGGTAAATCGATTCACGATTCAAATCGGTAGACCAGGCTTCTGGACCATGGCTTCTGACCCCAAGCTTATGATTCTGGCCTTCAGAGGCCCTGGGCACCCTATTATCAATCGCAGTCAAGACTGTTTCGTCAAGGTTGTTTTCATCGAAAAGAAAAAGCGCATAGTTTGCGAGAGAACTGAAGAAGGATCCTAAAAGCACTGCGAAAATGCAAGAGATTTTTAGCATCATAGTTTTTGCTAGCTTCTTGCCGAACTCACTCATCGTGCTCATCGTTGTAATAGACTGGGTTTCCGGTCATTGGCCTGTGATTTTCATATTCAATGTCCTCCCAGCCCGCTGGAGCGTGTAATAGACCAGCGTCTGCAGAACGACCAACAGGCCTACCATCCGGCTCACCATCTAGCCCAACTGCGGTATTCTTGTCTTTCGCGCGTTTTGGTTTGTGAAGGCATCTTGTGCAGTGCGTGAAACAGTTTTTGCGACCGTAATTGAGATGTCCAGACTCGACCGTGGTATGAGTATGGTTCAGACAGACCCAATCCCCATATAGATGACTCGAATGCCTTCTCTAGTTGATGAAACCGTCTTCTTGCTATTGGTGTATCTGGCAGAGAAGATTCCGTGCGTGGCCTCTTACTCCGAGGATCGTGTAATACGAGATAGGATGTTTTCAGAAGAAGTGGTTTGAAGCTGATAGAGGTCAGAGTCCAATAAAGCAAGCATGGAGTCAGTGGCTTACATCTTGACCTTATATGAAGAAGGATAGGAAATGCGTGTATTGTCGACAAAACGAGGTTGTGAAGTAGAACGACTGAAGTTGTGGGAGGCGAAAGTTGAAGATACACAACCTCGTAAAAAGGATCACGTGGTTGCCCGGATGGGAATTCACGTGACAGGGCGAAGAGACGCGGTTTTGGCAGCCACGACCGGCGTCTCTCCACTTCTTCATCTGCGATTCTTCTCCGACGACTTCTTTACCACATTCTCAACCCTCGACACAAAGACACCGCAGAACCAGGCGCATCTTACGGTCCATATACAAAAGCCCTCGTGCTCTTCCACAGTCAAGAAGGTACCGTACATCTCAAGATTCCCATTGCACACAGCGAAGAGCCAGAAGAGCCAGAAGAGCCAGAAGAGCCAGAAGAGCCAGAAGAGCCAGAAGAGCCAGACGCCAATGCCAGATGCCAAAAGCCAGAACAGCCAGAGAAGACGTGATTGCTGACGGCGCAGTATAGATGCCAAAACCGTGTCCAAACTGCGTCCGCTTCCACTACGGCGAGTGCTCTGCCGCTACCAAGCAATGCTACGTCTGCAGCGGCTTCGGCCATCTCGACCGCTACTGTCCCAACCGTAGAAACAACATCCGGCGCGTGAAGGGCGAGCCATTGGCGGGCACACGTAGCTGGTGCAAGTTGCACGGTCTTAACAACGACCCAGAGCTCAAGAAGAGGGTCCTCGCCGCGTTGAAGACGAACCCGGGGAGTGCTATCTACGTCGACGGCGTGTGCATCCACGCGGGGAACGAGAGGCACTTTGAGACAGGCGAGACGATGATGTCGAGAGGGCGACAGTTGGAGGAGAGGATGACTCGGGATCGAGCGAGGACGAGATCCCCATTAGGACCGAGTAAGTGGCCACGCTTACCACCAGCTCAGCGCGGACATGGCGGCGGTCGAGAACCGTCAGCGAGGCACATTGAACGATTCGAAAGCAGCATGCTGATTGATACGTTGCGTAGCCTATGACCGACAAGACCGGTCTCTGGAACGCGAGCTTCGGCCAGACCTTTTTGGACCCCTAGGATGTATTTATAAAAGAGTTCGTGGTTTTCTCAACAGCCCTTCGCCTCCACCAGACCCTTTCGAGCGGCCGGGATGTGATGGGAAAAGATTTGGTCCGTTCTTCCATGGCCCTTTGCCTCTCCGACAAGAGCAGCGCTACCGCTCCCGCAGTCCTCCTCGACAACACAGGCGAACTCCACCGCTATACCAGCTCTCAGGCCACGCAACAAGCCGCGAGCCAGACCCCTACCCTCCTTGCTCGCCAGACCACGCCCGCTATAGCAACGCCGTGATGCACGAGCACAGAAATAGCTATTTTAAGATGGAGGACAGAGCTGCTCCTGGTCACGGATTGCCGCTGCAGGATTTTAGCATGGTGCAGATCTCTCAGCCTGGCCTGAGAAGACAACCACCTCCCTCGTTCGGCGGTCCTTTTCCCCAGGAAGACACGGGCGTCGTCCTTCAGGAAATGGATACCAACGCCCGTCTTCCCCAGTCTCTGGCAATCAAAGGATGTCAATCGCAAGCTCGATCGCAAGTTGGATCTCTCCGAGCCTTCAAAGATTCACCGTCGCACGGCCAGAAGACCCCTACAAGATCGCCGCAGTTGGGAGACAATGTCAGGGTTGGGGATCCGCGTTTTGTGCTGGGAGTTACCAGAGGCGCGGGTAGAAACGAGTAAAGCCTTCCCTCCTGCTACATCTCTGCAGTGTAATCTTGCTATCTGTCCTAACCATGAAGCAGGATCATCGACGCCTATAACCAACGTCTGTCCGAGCTCGAGTACGAACGTGCATTGGAGCAGGATGACGGCATGATGATTGCGGACAACATCTGGGATGAGAGCATTGGAGTCTTGAACGCAGCGAAGAGACAGCTGATCGGCTTCTGAGGGCCAGGCACGGAGGGGAAGCGTACCGAGAGTCGATCGAGGGTGTAGACGACAGCGGTACGAGATGATCGTTGTCTGCGCTTGGGCGGAATTGTTACGGATAGGAAAGAGGGCGAGAGGCTAGGATATCGGCTAGGACCGAAGGCTCAGTGCGATGTGACGGAGAGCGCTGAGCTGCCGGACCACGTCGCTGTATTTATAGGCGCGCTCGCTAGCTGTTGCGCATGGTAGGATAGAGCATGCATAGATTCGCCCACACGCAAGCCCAACCAAGACTCGTAAGAGATGCGCTGTGAACACAGCTGGCTCACGACTTGCGACGGTGCATCGGCTGTAGCCCCGACAGATCCAACAGCCATGCGATCATGAAGCCAAAGACGCAAGGCACATGGCATCAAGCGGCTCGTCAGGTATCCGGCATGGCATACAACACCTCGGCCACGATGCCCAGCGGCCTCTCGCTCTCCCCCTCCTCCATCACCTCCAGCAGATCCGCCACATCGGTGCGCGTCGTCGCGGACGCGCCCCAGGCCAACCTCGCGCTCACGCACACCCGCCTCAGATCCGGCAGGCGCCCGCTCTCGGCCGCCTCGTACACGCACGCGGCCGGGATGTCGACGTCGGCCGTCGGGTCAGGACTGCACTCCAGATCCAGGATCCGCAGCGGGTGGCTGGGCTGGAGGGTGGCCGGCGCGAAGAGCCGCGGGGAGACGAAGTCGGCCGAGACGCGCAGCGCGAGCAGCGCCGGGCAGTCGACGAGGAGCGTGTCGAGGGCGCCGGCGAAGAGGTGCCGCATGGGATGGCGGATGGTGAGCTGCGTGAGCTGCGCGCCGAGGATCTCGAGGACGTGCTGGACGGCGTGCGCGCGGACGGTCGAGCAGTGCTGGATGCTCAGCTTCTGCAGCGTCTTGGGCAGCGTGGCCATGTGTGTGCAGAGGAAGGCGTCCGAGATGCCTCCAGCCAGATGCAGCGCCTGCAGCTTCGGCGGCCAGCTGTACGGCTCCGCCTCGACGTTCTGGTCGAGCGCCGAGGAGCGTGGGAACAGCAGCGTCTCCAGATGGGCGAGGTGGCCGAGCGACTGGAACAGCATCTTATGGCTGATGCTCTGCGACAACAGACTCAGGTCCAGGTGGCGCAACGCCGTGCACTTCGCCAGCGCCGCGAAGCTGTTCACGGCGAAGCTGGCCTGCGGCGCCACGAACTGCTCGAGGTGCGGCTTCAGCCTGCCCAGCAGGCGCGCCGTGAGCGAGCGGCTGGAGTTGTGCACGAGCGAGCTCATGTCGAGCGCCGTGACGAGCGGCGAGAGGGGGGAGGACCGGACGTGGGCGTTCTTGGACGGGCAGACGGTGCGCACGAAGAGGCTGAAGTTGCGCGGCGTGATGTACGGCCGCGAGTAGAGGTGTGCGATCGCCGCCGCGTACCAGGCGCGCGAGACGAGGGCGACGGCGTGCAAGGTGAGTTGAGAGGAGGGCCGGCGGGGGAGGTAGCTGAGGATCTGGCTGATGATCTCCGAGGGGAGGAGGATCTCGAGGGCATTCGGCCTGTCTGCGGAGGAGGGGGAGGAGGACGAGGAGGGCGAGGAGGAGGAGGAGGACGAGGCTTGTCGGCGAGAGATGTCGTCGAGTGCTGGTGCTTTGAGGGCATTCCCAGATGTCGCCTCGAGGTCTGCCATGGCGGCGCGTCGCTTCGTGCCCGATGGCTGCCGCGGTTTTCGAGGATCGAAGACGTGGAATCTGCTCTGCTCTGCTCAAGGCGAGTAGGCCACGGTGAAGTTCGACATCGGGTCTGATGTTGGGCTCGAAGACAACTGGAGTGAAAGGTCGTCGAGGAGGACGAGGCTGGCTTTGGTCTATCATTCGTGCACGGCCCACGCGAGGCTGACGGTCTATTTTTCGTGCACGGGCCACGCGAGGCTGACGGTCCAATATATCCAACTTCTCGATTTCCTTCCCGACTACAACAACAACGACAACGACAACGACAACGACGACGACGACGACGACGACAGCTCATGCTCCAATTCGATCTGCCCATTCCACACAATGTCATCGCTCAAGCGCAAATCCCGCGGCGACACCCCTGAAGAGGTCTACAACAGCACCAAGCATCGTCGATCCGCCGTCGTGCCTCGTGTCGACCCAACCACCGGCCAACGCAGTGCCCTTCCGGGCTTGGACGACGGCGTCTTGCAGTATGGTGACGGTACGGACTTCGACTATGATGATGATGTGGATGCGCTGGCGTATCTGAAAGCTGTCAGGTTAGTCCTTCACTCTTTTCGGTTGCGTATCTCGATCACAAAGACGTGTGCTGAAACTGTTGCGCCGCAGAACCAGAACGCTGATGAGAAGTGACTAGGCAAGAGGCGACGGGGATTCCGAATCTGCTCGTCGCTCCCCGCACGCCGCCATCGAGGACTGGTCGTGATGTCTACGAGAACGGCGTGGGCGATTTTAGGGGCTATTACGAGGATGGCGCGTACATTGCACGCCAGCATGACGCAGAAGCCGTGAAAGAGGAGAGCGAGGATCAGCAATCGGCATATTTCGACTCGATACTCACCCGGTACGAAGCCCTCCGTGAGCAGCTCAAGCAAACACCCCCGAGACAAGCAGTCGAGAGGCTGGATCTGGACCACCCAACGCGTGTTGAACGCATGAACAAGACGCTCTCGCAGTGGTGGATTCGCAAGTTGAAGAGTGTTGACCCGAGGTCGGCGCAGATTGCTTGTTTCGACAAAGGTTCCGTCTTGAGGTTGTTGAGGCTGATGACCCAGGGGACGTTGTTAAAGAGAACCCTGGGGGCGGAAGCGACGTTGAGTCGGTGGGTGTGGAGCTTACTCGCCAAGTTGCCTGAGAGAGGTGAGTTGTCGAGTGAAGAGATTGGGGTTGTGAGAGAGTTGGGGAAGAAGGCTGTGTTGGTTGCCGTTGGGCTGAGGGACCAGAAGGAGTGGGAGGATGGCATTAGAGAGGCTGGCGGGGCTGTCGATGGAGACGAAGAGGAGGAGGGCGAGATCGGGGTTGATGTTGTCAATGAAGAGGAGATTGTTCTGGATTTGCCCGATGATGAAGAGGAAGCCCGAAAAGAACCCTCTACAGACGAGCACAGCGGCATCGGCACCTACGCTCACGCCCACCATGCAGGAGACCTCTCTCCGCACGAAGCCGAGCTGACGACTCAGTCCATGGCAGCCACCATGCAAGAGGAAGCCAACAATACTACCGACAGTGTCGAAAACCTAGACCCCCTCTCAGGAGCCAAAGCTCGCATCCTCGCTCGCCTAAACGAGCATGCAGATACGGAAAACGAGTTTCCGACAAACCAGATGCCCATGGATGGACCTGTACAACCAGTCGAGATTGCGGCGAAAGCCGACGCGCCAGTCTTTGACGCAAAGTCAAACGCGAAAGCTGCAGTGGACATGATCCTCACCGTGGCGGGCGAAGTGTACGGACAGAGGGATTTGTTGGAGTTCAGAGGCGGATGGGACCACACTGCGTAGACGGATACGATTGCAAGTCTGCTGTCAATTGCGTTGTTGCTCGCGTCGATACCACTGTTCGCTCGTCAGTCGATCAATACATTCAAACCCGTACCTCCACTACTTCCATGTGATGTGAGAACACTAGATCTATTGCCGTCGGCGACGCCCATTATGCTGCC
Source organism: Blumeriella jaapii (assembly GCA_009599575.1). Taxonomy (NCBI): domain Eukaryota; kingdom Fungi; phylum Ascomycota; class Leotiomycetes; order Helotiales; family Drepanopezizaceae; genus Blumeriella; species Blumeriella jaapii. Next base: position 233,726 of record VWND01000019.1, on the reverse strand, counting down.
TTTTCTGCCCACGCCTCGTTCCTCGGCTAGACCACGTCTCTGTCGCTGTAGAAATCTCAGGGCACAAGTGCGAGCACCGACGTATGCCGTGTAATGATCTCCAGCTCCTCACACCTCTATCACCCATTGTCTTTTACAAACACCACTTGCTCTCACTTGCTCCCACTTGCTCTCACTTGCTCTCACTTGCTCTCACCTCACGTACATGTTACAAGCAATCTTCGAAGGCCACCTCTCAACCTCCTTCGATCGTGTCTCCCGCCACTCGCGCTCCCGTGTCGAGGAGAGATCAAGTCATGCCACCCGCCCTCAAACCACACCACCTCCCTCTTCCGCGCCTCCAACACAAACCCCAGCCTCTCATACAGCCGCCTCGCCCCGGCACAAAACGAGAAGCACTCGACGCCCACATGGCGCAAACCGGCCATCCGCAAGCCCCCGTCGAGCACCCACTCGATGGCCTCGCTGCCGTGGCGCATCCCCCGCTCCGGCGCGAGACACACCATGACGCCGATCAGGCCGGTCCTCCCGCACGCTCTGCTTCCAGGCGCGGCTGGCGCGTCATGGGCACGAGGAGCAAGTTGTCCGAGTGCGAGATGGTCTCGATGTCCGGCTAGATCGTGGGCATGAAGTCCTCGGTGGTGGGCGTGTCCTCGAGGGCACGGTAGAGAAGCCGTGGTGAGCGGAAAAGGTTGGCCGTTGTTGTTGTTGCTGTTGCTGATGTTGCTGTTGCTGTTGCTGTTGCTGTTGCTGTTGCTGTTGCTGTTGCTGTTGCTGTTGCTGTTGCTGTTGCTGTTGCTGTTGCTGTTGCTGTTGCTGTTGCTGTTGCTGTTGCTGTTGCTGTTGCTGTTGCTGTTGCTGTTGCTGTTGCTGTTGCTGTTGCTGTTGCTGTTGCTGTTGCTGTTGCTGTTGTTGCTGTTGACATGGCGTCGAATTTAGCCGAGGTGAAGATAGGGGTAGCGAAGGGAATGTCAACACGACTTTCGGAAAGGCGCGAGTTTCTTATTTTTGGTTTGATGGTAGTGGATTCCTTGGCTTTTTATCGGGCTCGTCGGAAAAGATTTGTGGTAAGCACTCGAGTCGCTACCTCCCTGATCAGGCTAAACGTTTGCAAAGGCACATCACATCACACCGTCTACGAGTCCACAATCACGACACTGTCCGTCCGCTCGTAAGCCTCTTGCGGTAGGAGACGGGAATCTTTTGCACATCACGAGAGCAAGTGTAGCCAAGTCTCTCATTCAACATCACTTGTGGCCGTGCCGGGTTCTCCTACATCAGACCCATTCATACCACATCACCCCGTCTCTGAACACGCTCCCCTGACGTTCCCACATCGGACCTTCCGCATCAATCAGATACCCATTCGAGCAAAAGTTATACTCTACCCGCTGCTGCTCGACTTCATAGAAGCGATCGAAACGACTCACGAGCGCGTCCTCGAGCGTCAGGACGTCGCCCCTGGGGTGTAGCGTCTGCCACGGCTGCTGGCATGTGATGCCCTGGCAGGACTTCAGCACGAAGAGGAGGGCGTCGAGACGAGCGACGACTTTGGGGATGGAGAGCCCTGCCACGAGGGGACTCTGGCCTTGGCTTTCGGATGGAGCGAGAAGGTTGTGGAGTTGGTGCGGATCGCGCTGTGGCGCTCAGCATCAGTCGACATCTCAGAGGGGGGACGGGTGAGTGAACTGACGTCCATGTCGTAGAGTTCGTGCTCGTTGGTGCACCAGATCGAATAGTAGAGGTTGTAGCCGGCGCCCAGGATCCGGATCGCCTTGTAGGTGTTGTTCTCGTGGAGAATCTCGTCTGCGAGCTACCGTGTCAGCGTATCTCGCGCGACGCAACAAGACGAAATGCAAGCGTCCGACGAACTGTCGTGTTTTCCTTCTCCGAATGCAACGCCCCAGTATTCTACATTCACGTGCTCGCGGCGCCGGGACTTCGCCATTTCGATCCCAGCCTGAGTGATGGGGAATGCCGTGCCGTCAAAGTCGTCTCGCGCCGGGATGCCCAGCAGGTCCAGGAAAGTCGGTGCCAGGTCGGTATGGGTAGTGACCATGTTGGTGGTGTGGTTTTTCGCGACGCCTGGTCCCCGAACGATGAGCGGGACGTTGATGTCCTCCTCGTAGCCGCAGGACTTTCCCGGCTGCAGACGATGCTGGCCGATGTGGAATCCATTGTCGCTGCTGTAGACGATGTAGGTGTTGTCCATGATGCCGTGTGCGTCAAGACGCTCGAAGAGACCGTCTACCAGCTCGTCGACGGCCTGGAGGGCGCGCAGTCGTTGGCGGTAAAAGTGGTCATTGAATGCTACGTTCGTCTCATTCTGCTGCTTCAGCCCGAGAAGCCAGTTCGCTCCAGATGGCTACGTATCACGGATTAGATGGCGACCATGCTTTGTTTGCGTTGGGCGAGGGAAGAAGGACCTTGTCTGGATTGAAACTTGCTGCTCGAGGGACTTTCAGATCTTTGAACAAGTGCTCGTGCCTTTTGGCCGACACCGGTGTCCCGAATTTGACAGTATGACCCTCGTCCAGTGCGCTGCCGTTCATTTCAACGTTGGCATGGGGGGCAATGGGAGCAAGTGTTAGAAAGAACGGGTTCTCGGCTTGCACCGCGTGGTCGAGGAGCTGATACGCTTTCCACGCCAGAACATCCGTAGAGTACTCGCCCTCGTAACTCTTGGGCTCCTCCCCGGTGTGTTGAAAGGTGCTGTTCAAGTAGTTGTACGTGAACGGATCGAGGAGAAAGTCCTGCACTTGGTTCAGAGAAACAGTTCGCTTCGCTCGATAGCCCACTTACGGATTCCGTGAACCCCGCCGCGTATGGGGAATTGTAGTTATCAACGGTGTGGACGTTGAAGAGTTTACCGGTGTAGTATGTGTTGTACCCTGCTTCTTGGAGCCATACGGGCAGGTAATTCTCGTTGAATCCCCGAGCAACGAATTTCGGATACCCACCTTCTCGGTTCAGCGACAGCAAGATATTGGTCCAAAGAGACGACGAGCATACCATAGGGAGGGCCCACATCGGTAATGTTCGTGTTGTGTGCAGCCTTTCCTGTCCAAAGGGTCACTCTCGAGGGGCAACAGAGAGCCGTGGTGCAGTAGTGTTTGCTGAAATAGGTTCCTTGGTCGAGTAAGTGCTTCTTGACCAAGGGCATAGCGTCCAAGGACGAGAGATGGACATCCTGATCATCGGTCAAGATGAAAATGATGTTTGGGCGTGATTTCGAGCTGGTCCCGGGACTTGGTGCATCGTCTCCCAGAGACTTCTGTTTGAAAGCTGCAAAGGCGCCTCGTTCGGCAAAAGCTGTCGTTAACAATATCACCTGGAATAGTCTCATCTTGGACGTGGTGGTCAAGTAAGTGGTTCTGTTCTGTGTCAAGACTCGAAGCGAGGGACCGATTCAAGGCGTCTGTATAACGCTACATTACAGCCAAACAGCAACTGAGGTAATACAAGTTGGGATGATACAATGTCACGTGTTCTCGGGCTGCACTTATTTCACGATTCACAGTTCAGAGAAACATGAAAGGAGCAGAATAAAATAGGGGGATAGCGAAAATGTGAAGCACGGCAAAAGTGTTTTTTAAGCAAGGGAATACCACCAAAGATTTTTGATATACTGCCTATGACGCTGTTTCAAATGATGCTCTGATCTATCCTAAGGCAAAAGTGGTTTAGCATAGGTTCAGCGATGATAAATACAGATACAAGTACAGATACAAGTACAGATACAAGTACAGATACAAGTACAGATACAAGTACAGATACAAGTACAGATACAAGTACAGATACAAGTACAGATATTAAAGATTTTAAAGATTTTAAAGATTTTAATCTACACGACATAACCTGGCTTATGAACGAAGAATGCCATTGCTCTTATTTCGCGATCATGATAACACGGAAACCCTTACAGTATCACGCCAGATTTGCATTTAAAAGGCGCATGAGTATATTCGATCCTTGATTCAACGTGTGAATCGCTAGCTTCAGGATCTGAGGCACCTTTCAAATCTCGCCATAGACCAGCTTTCCAAATCTCGCCATAGCATTTAGCGTGCATTTCAACACTATTCTTGAGAAATGCTCGACTGCGTTGTAGCCAGCGTCTCTCACATTCCTTCGAAACTTTTGACTGACTTTCGTCACGCAATATCGAGTTCGTCGCCGTTACTGTACCACGTCGGTTGTTACAACGGGCAGCCCAATCTGAGCGAAAGACTATTCCGTAATCGCGTTCTATGATCGTTTCGATTTCCAGGAATCACTTCTCGAGAACGACGATACAAGGTACGATAATCAATACAGGATTTCGTCACGAGCTTTCTGTGTGTAGCGCGGATGCAAAACTAAACGATACAAAAGCTTCGTCAGTTCGGACTTTCTATGCTTATTCTACCAGAACGGTTGTTTAAAGATGAGCTAGAACATCAATCGAACGTTTTCCATCAGCAGGTTGCCCTAACATCTCGGTAGCTTTTTCTAACACGAGAAAGTAACATTTCTGCCGTGTTTCGCATTCTGGCGATGCCCCTCACACGCGCAGCTCTGCCGTAGAAGGATGGAGTCCGACTCCCCGGTGGAATACCGATCTGTGTCAACCAAGCAGGCTCATGATGCAGTGCGATTTTGCGTCTAAGTCTTCAACAGCTTGAGGGCCGCTCTCTGTGTGTACAAGCACACTTCACTTGAGTTGAACGTTGCTACCGCGTGCAGAGATGGATCGACGGTGTGCAACACGCAATGGCACAAGACAGTTGCTTACAACCATTCTGTGAGTGGCATCTCGTAACCCCACGTTGGTATGCTCGGAGGATCGGAAACCACCCCTCCCCGGCAGAGCGGCGCCAACTTTGCTGGAAAGGGGTGGTCTCCATCCCCCCGCTCTGCCGGAAAGAGGTGGTTTTCGATCCCCCGGCGAGTGCTCGCCGAATCTTCTTCGTTTCGAGAAGTTTCTCTATGCACGCATTTGGCGGTCCACTTTCCGTGAATGGCCTGATGAGAAACTCTAGAGGCAAGGGCAGATGCTTGAATCAGTTGACAGCCAGCTCGAACAGCACGTTCGGTGCAAGCAGCAGAATCGGTGGAGACGGTAGGTAAGTTTGACATAGAGAATCGGTGTCGATTGGATGGAGAGACCGAGGGCAATAGATCAGACCAGCTCGCGTAGCTTGAAATCGGTTCCGCTCGGTATCTTTGGGCTTCAGCTACTGTACATGGTATGGAAAACACAGTAGTATGTGTACGGAGTAAGCACTCCCTCCGAGTCAAATGTTTACACCCTGAGGGTTGAAAACAAGGGTTTCTCTTGGGAAAATCAGATTTTAAGTCGTCTGGAACGAAGCATAACTTGGCTGAGCCACGACCAGGGGTTTCTGCGGCATTATCCGGAACTCAGTGCAGAGCCGACCATGCTCCGTATTACACGATGTAAGCTATCGAACAGAGAACATTTTCGCAGCCAGTCGGCAAAGCACGTGGAGGGTTCTCCAAGGCCGTTTCCTTTGGTTGACGATGTCCGGAAACCCTGGGCCACGTTAGCGTTCTCCTTTTGTTTGTTTTGCGAGGGCATGCGTCGCTCAACTTGAAGCAGGCAACGATGTAAAGCTCGCGAAAGGCGGGAGAAAGGGCGTGGGAACAGACGATTTTGTTACCGATCAGCTATTTCTTCAATTGCCGTTACAACACCGTTACAATACCGTTACAATGACTGATTGACGTAAAATCAAGATCGAGAGGAGGATATTATCCAGAGGAAGACAGCATCCATATCACAGATTGTGCCAGTTTCCTTACCTACAGCCTATCAAGCCTTTTGCACTACGTTTCAAGCTTCTTCCACGCGCTTGTCTTTCAACTTCGCAGCCTCCGTGGCCGTCTTTGCCAAAGCGCTTGTTGCCGACGATTACCAAAGCGACGGCCAAATTAATTCGACGGTTGGTTCGGATGGTCCGGTCATGAGTGATAACCCCGCCCACCCTCCGAGAAATCAAAACAAACCCCCTCGCTAGCCGAAACCCACATAAGCGACCAACTCTTGGTCCGAAAGTCAACGAACGACCTGGCGGCTTTAAGAATCTCGCCTCGCCAGCCACAGATCCATAGCGTTAGCGTTGAAACAAAGCACTCCTGCGATAGCGACGACGGCATCTCACGCGAAAAGACCCTCGCCATCGACCGCGGCATAATCATCCTCTTTTTGCTCTTCCCATGATGATGCATGTACACCGAGAGATAGCTGACAGATAGACCTCCCCAGCTGTCCACCAAGCTGTGCTCCGATCAGGCCACCGCCGGAGGAGCCGTCGCATACGCTATGTCTGGTTAATAGCTCACAGTCCGCTCGTGATACGGACACGTGAAGTGCAGATGCTTGAGGCAGGTCTTCCTCGGTGCCCCCTGGCCTGTGGAGCGCTCTAAATTTGCAAGTAGCCCGCAGGGTGCTGCAGATTTCTGCGGACGCGTGAGATAGCGGCGCGGGATTAATCACCACATACTTCGCACTTGGGGGAATTACTGTGAGTTTGATATCTGTGCGTAAATCCTTGCTTCATTGGACACTTGGCACAACTGCTTTCTGTTATTTGATAATGCCCTGGTACTTCCCCCTGGTAGTAAAGTATCGCACGGATATAAAATCCACCTGATATCGCATAAGGGCCATCGTAGTAGTTCGAGCAGGTTGTACAGCGTTGGTCCACTTTGTTCTGCCAAAGTTAGCATTGAATCAGGCGGTTTTAAAAGTGTGGGTAGGGTACACGTCTTCATACGAGATAGCGACGTTTTCTTGTTGGCTAAACACCGCAGTAATCTTTGACGAGTGAGAGCCAAGGACTGGTGCTGCGTCTTCGACTTCTGGCACGAAAACAACTAAGCGAAAAGATGGGGCCCCGAAAAGCATAAAACATTAAGTGATGTTTTGGAAGTGACTTTGGCGTGTAAACATACACACATGTAGATTCTTTTTCACCGTAAATATCGGCGCCAGACTATGAGGCATTTTCCGCTGGATTGGGCCGCAATATCAGTTGTCGTTAGCATGCCGGCGGGCGTGCAGAGCATCGACACGCTTCGGGCAGGTCTCACAAGAAGTGGGGTGTTCCGAGTGGTTTTTCTAAAACTTGCCAATTTCGTATGCTTTTGAGCGGCCCAGGGTACCAAACTACTTGGCGGGCGTATCCCACCAACTGGGATTACTGGACTCGCTGTCTGCCCAAGTGCCGCGGGGAGAGCAGGAAGAATCACGGTCGAGGTCAAGAGCCCTCGGGCGATAGACGATACTCGACCGTCGGCGCTGCGCTGCCGGAGAGGGGAGCTTTTTCCATCCCCCGATGCTACTGTAGAGGCTCAGCTCAGCAAAGTGGTTTCGGGGAGTGCTCTGCATGCCTTGGGATCCCCATGCATTGAATCCTCTTACTTCTAGACTTGCAGAGATGGGCGGAATTCCAATCGACCATCGAACGAGCAGGTCCTTGGCTCGCTTAACCATTCCTTAAATTAGGTTGCATGTTTGGTTTCCAGGCTTGGGGTGGTTCCTCGTTCGGTTCCGACGTTGTCGTTTAAATTAGCCATAACCGGTCGCGATGCGAGACAGCACAACCCAGCGCCCAGGATGGTTGTTTTCGGGATCTCTGGGGAAGGCTGGGAATGAATACGGGTTGTGTGATGAAATCTCCTTGCTCCATGCCCCCCCGTCATGGAATTTCCCTCCACGTCCCAAAGCGGCACCAAGTTCTCAGCTCCATCGAAGACTGGTGGAAGCTCTCCACGAGGCAATCGTAGACAAGATTATAAGCTCTTGATTGGCATCACGCGTCGAGCTACGGTACGATGGGTCGCAGCGGAACCGGGGAGTGTCGTGTGTCTCCGTGTTGTCCTGAGTCCTCGCTATCAACCGACTACTGCTTGTGGCCGAGTCGAATCGTCGGCAGCAACCTTCTTTCGACAAGAGGATCTCGGACGTGTTCTAGGACCCTTCTACTTCGTATTGGAAGCACTCTAAGTACCTACCTACATACCGTGCTGTACAGACAGTGTCCTGTTTACGCCCTTGGCGTCGGGCCGCGTCGATCCTGCGGATGCGGGAGTTCGGGACGACAGCCGGAAAATCAGTCAGTCAGTGCGGTGCGCGCGCGTCACCTTGTCCTGAGCAGGTCCACCTGCTTTCTCTGTAATTTGGGGACATTACCGTCTTCCTGCTCGGCGCACTACTCACGGATGCCCAGCGCGCTAGCAATCTTGGTGACTAGACCGATCTACAAATAAGCGAGAGCGGAAGCGAACATGAAAACAAACGCGAATGAGATGGAGAAGGAGGGCGAGATTCGTGACCTGCGTCTCTGGCTCGCGGACGATGGATCGGTCGGAGATGAATGAACGGCCAAGCTCTGCTTCACGGCACGCCGTTCGTTGTGGTCTCGGGGGGGGATGCTGATGCGGGTGCTGGTGTCAGAATCCGCGTACCCGGGGGCGATTGGGCTAAGAAGCTCCCAAGAACCTCTTAAAAGCGAAAGCTTGCTTGCCAGATACGAGTCTATCGAGTAAAGTTTTTCCTATACGGAACATCTACTTTATAAGGCCTGCAGATACCCGCGGTGGCTGCGGGCCCTAGCCCACCGTTCAACTCAGCAGCTCAGCTCAACCTCATACACAAACTTGCACACCACCATACACAGCCTCCCTCCCCCCCCGAACGTCCCGATCTGCTCATTTCTCGACATCGATTGCGAGCCGGGACTTGTAGCTTGGACAACAGACTTGCTGAGAACATGCGTTGCAAGATCCAGCCCGCCCGACCGTCATTGGAACAGCCGACGCGACTCGTATCTCTGCCGTGATTCCCTCCGCGCTCTCGCCATGCCCTACATATGTCCCTATTGCGTGCGACCCTTTAGTAGGAGCGACGTGCGCCGCATACACTATCAGAAGTGCAGCGCCCGCATCGCCGCCGGCGCCCCCGTGCCGTCCGCGGTGCGGCAGGGACGAAAAGCGAAAGCGTGTGATTCGTGTGCGAGGAGGAAGCGTTCGTGCGACGAGAAGCTGCCATGCTCGGCGTGCGAGGGCAGAGGCATCCCGTGCACCTTCAACCGCTATCGTTCAGGCGCCGCGGGCTCCAGCAAGCCGGCCACCTTGCGCGAGGACGCTCCGCGAGGAAGCGTGTCGGCTCCGGACGCGCTCGATCTCAGCTCGTCACCCCTCGGCGTGCAAGGCGAGGCCTCCGGCGCGGGCCCGAACGTGTACAATGGAGATTACGCGGATCTGGCGTTTGGCGAGAAGCTGCTGCCCGACTCGGCTATTCTGGATGTCAACAACGGCTGGTTGTTTAGCGGCCTCCCGGCCGAGGAGTCCTCCCCAGAATCCACGAGCCGGGAATGTTGGTCGCCGGCTCGCCAGAACACCAACTTGCTGCCCTTCATGCGCAATTTCGCCTCGTCGAAAGACATGTCCACGATCTTGGCCTTCACCTACGGCAGCTCGGCTGGTTCGGGCAGTGGGCTGTTGTCGGAGTCCCCAGACCTGCACTTCCCAGCCAGATGCTACGATTTTGCGGCCTCCGGCCTCTACGAGACGCTGGCTCCTGATGCCATCATGGCTCCCACGGGCCAGAGCAAGGCCTTCAGTCCGAACGATCTCGGGCTTCACAGCAGCATGGTGTCCACTAGAACCATTCCCGCCAGCCTGAGCTGCATGGAGACCTTGGACACCACCGACTGGATCGCAGATCCCATGTTTCCCAGGACGCGAGAACTTCTCATGCAGTTTCGACACATGCGCCAGCTCGAGGCCGGATCCGCCACGGGGACGAAGTTGTCCGCCGAGGACCGGCAATGCCTCTGCTTCTTCAGCCCCCCGAACATCCAGCGCCTCTTGGTTTGTTTCTGGGAGAACTGGTATCCGCACTGTCCCATCATCCACTATCCGACCTTCGACCCGAGCTCGGCGCCTTTGCCGCTCCTCCTCATCATGATCCTGCTGGGAGCTGCCGTCTCGAGAGACACGGCGGATGGAAACCTCGCCGCTCCGTACTTCAGGATGGGAGAGAAAGTCGTTTTCCAGGAGCTCATCAGTCACCAGAAGACTCACCTGGAGCGCCCGTCACTGGACACGATCCAGCGGCCAACGTCCCTGCAAGCAGCTTTGCTGGCCTGCTGTTTGCAGAACTGGGGTGGTGACAGCGAAGCGAGGACGCGCGTGCGGCGCTCGAATTACTACATGCTGGTCGATGTGGGTGTTTGATGCTCACCTCTGTGTTGAAGGCCGTGAGCTAAAAGTCTTGTAGTCTCTGCGAAGCATGGGCTTCCCAAAGCTGGCTCAAGATGACAGTGCTACGCCCGGCGACTTTGACTGGGCTCGATACATTGCTACGGAAGAACTTAACAGGTCAGCCCGACCCTCCCACCGCATGGTGATCTGATTTTTGCCGTCCGTGTATTGACGCCAGAAGAACTTGCATGTTCGCCTTCCTCGTCGACAGCTCGTTCGTGATATACCACAATTCGCCCACGAAGACCCCCCTTCGAAACTTTCCGTGCCGCCTCATCTCGCCCCCGTTGTGCTTTGAAGCCGAGACGGCAGAGGAATGCTACCAGCACCTGGAGAACCTCCACTTTCCAAGCCGGGCCAAAAGCACCGTGATGGAGGCTATCGAGATCCTCCGGGCCGATGTGTTGACCGACACGGCGTACTCGATGTTTACGGGTCTCGATAGCGCGAACCTGTTCGCCGTGCTGAGCGGTTCGTTCTCCCAACTCACCGGCCGCGCGGCTGCCTCCGTCCTGACGACGCTGACCATCCTTCTGGTGCTAGGGATCATTGTGTGGCTGTTCCAGCAACACATCTCGCTCTTCAACGCTCCGGCGTACGAAGCCCACATCCAAGACGTCTTGCAAAAGTGGTCCCTGTTCTGGTCCTTTCGCTCCGACCGACCGCATCCGGGCCCCCGACAGCGCAACGGCTTCTTCGAGCACGCCGACGAGTATCGGAGATTCGCGCTGGGACTGCTCAAGCTCCGGCACCAGGAGTATCGCCAGCTCCAGCTGCAGTCGGCCCAGGCGACCATCGTGCCACTGCAAAAGTTTGACGAGACCAGTATGGACCAGGTGGCCAACTTGTTGGACCTGGTACAGAGCCTGGAGTTGTGAGAGGGACCGCTCCGCTCGCGAGGTAATCTTACGTACGCTCCGCTCCTTGACTCGATTCGCACCACTCCGACGACCTATCGGGCAACTCTCCATGCTCTCCCCTGGAACGTGCTATCAGTTCCATCACATGGGTGTTTTGCCAATAACACCTGTAGTTCATGAGTCGAAGGCCGATGTTGGGATTCATTTCCAACCGAAAGCGATCATTTGGTCCGCGCTAGCGGCGGGAAATGTACACAATCGCCAAGCGAGTCGCGGCAGGTGAGCTTGTCCTGGGACGTCCTCACGGCGAGCTACTCTATTTACTTCACTTCGGCCAGCCTCCTCTGGACGGCAGCTTGGAAGCACACGCACCCGCTCGCCATCATGACCATCAACTCATCCACCGGCCCCGAGAACACCGTGTCCGCCGAGGCGTCGACCACGCCGGCTCCCGCGCCTGCTCCCGCCGGCGCCGCCTATCTCTACGGCTTGCACAGTGGCTGGCCCGCAGCCAGAGATCTCGCCGGCTCAGATGGACCATGCCGGGTCCAGGGCGAGCTCGCCGACCTGATCGTCTACGGGACCATCCCCAAGGAGATTGACGGCACCTTCTACCGCGTGATGTGTGATCCGTACGTGCCTCCCCACGTCAACAACGTGCCTCTGGACGGCGACGGCAGCATCTCCGCATTCCGCTTCCACGACGGCCGCGTCGACATGAAGCTGCGCTACATCGAGACGGAGCGCTTCAAGCTGGAGCGCAAGGCCAACCAAGCTCTGTTTGGGATCTACCGCAACCCGTTCACCCACCACCCGTGTGTTCGCGCGGCGGTCGACTCCACCGCCAACACCAACCTCGTCTTTGTAAGTCTGGCTACGATGCGGGCGAGCATGCGTGAATGCATACGTTGACCATGGATTTAGTGGGCGGGCCACCTGCTCGGGCTGAAAGAGAGCGCGCTCCCGTATGCCGTGGATCCGCACACGCTCGACACGCTGGGCTACGACCCGTTCCACAGCCAGGTGAAGAGCAAGACGTTCACGGCGCACCCGAAGGTCGACCCCTTCACCGACGAGCTGGTGGTGTTCGGCTACGAGGCCAAGGGCCTGGCCACCAAGGACATCGCCACGTACACGCTCGACAAGCACGGCCAGAAGGTGGACGAGCTCTGGTGCGAAGCGCCCTGGGTCTCCTTCATCCACGACTGCGTGATCACGGAGAACTTCCTGGTGCTGGTGCTGTGGCCCTTCGAGACCGATCTCGAGCGCAACCGGGCCGGCAAGCAGCACTGGGCGTGGAGCTACAGCCGGCCGGTCACCTTCATCGTGATCCCCCGGCGCGCGAGCACGCCGCTGCCGCCGGGCTGGCAGGCCGGCGAGACGCGGTACTACCAGTGGAAGAACTGCATGGCCATCCACACCGGCGGCGGCTGGGAGGACGGCGCGGGCAAGATCTACCTCGAGACGTCGCGGGCCCACGACAACGCGTTCCCCTTCTTCCCCGCCGCCGACGGCCGGCTGCCCTCGCCCAGCTCCAAGATCGACTACGTGCGCTGGGAGCTCGACCTCCGGGCGCCCACGGCCAGCACGATCCCGGACCCGGAGGTGATCCTCGACTGCCCGGCCGAGTTCCCGCGCATCGACGAGCGCTTCATGACGAAGGCGTACAACGTCGTCTTCATGGACGTCTTCCTGCCGGACCGGGCCGACAGCGGCAAGAACATCTACCAGGGCCTCAACGCGCTCGCCATGGTCGACCACCGCACCCGCGTCACGCGCTTCTTCTACGCCGGCGACGACTCCATCGTGCAAGAGCCGGCCTTCATCCCGCGCTCGGCGACGGCGGCCGAGGGCGACGGCTGGGTCGTGGCCATGGTGCAGCGGCCGCTGGAGCACCGCTGCGACCTGGTCGTCATCGACACGCGCGAGTTCGAGAAGCCCGTCGCCATCGTGCAGTGCCCGCTGCCCCTCAAGGTTCAGATCCACGGCAACTGGGTCGAGGGCAAGGACCTGGCCCAGCTGGCGGGGGCCGAGAAGTTTGTGAGAAGGTTTGACCAGGAGGACTTGAAGATTAGCGGCCAGGGCGCGCTGGAGCCACTGTGAGGAGAGAGAGAGCCTTTTTTTTTTCGACGTGGCCGCGCCATGCCGTACTGTACATACTTGCCATGTTTCTTCCGTGTTCTCGCATCCGAGCCCCTTCTCTGAACTCCTTCTTGTGACCCGCGTGCGCTCTTCGCCCGAATCAGGCGAGACGTTTGACTCGCCGTGCTCGGGGGGAGCTCGCGGTGCACGCGACGCACCAGAACGTTAACCTAAAATCAACGTTAGCCAACGCCCTTTAATCAAATTGAATTCCAAAGTGTAATCAAGGTTCCAAAGACAACGTGATCTTGGCTTTTGCGGCCCGCGCTCGAGAAGCCGAAGAAAGGGGGGAGGTTGGACAGGTAGTGACTGACTTACTGACTTGCTGACTTGCTGACTTGCTGACTTGCTGACTTGCTGACTTACTGACTTGCTGACTTACTGACTGTGCAGAGTGTGCTGCACCGTATGAGGCACAGTCTGGATGATCATAGTGTTGCCTCGTTCCCTTGTGCGGACGTGGTGTCGCCAGATGGACATCGGGGTGGAGGACCAGCCGTCCCTCGAGCGCAGGCCCCGTGCACCATCTTCTCACATTTGATGAAATAGACACTTCTGCCCTGTGTGGATGCTCGAAGACGGCGGGAAAATACTTTGCCCCCGCCCCTCCCCTCTGTTGTGGTCTTTCTTGACTCGAGCTTCGCAGGCCCCTGAGCGAATTACCCGAAATCAATATTGATTTTCGCTTGACAAGCGGGCGAGCACACTAGGGAAGGGGCTGCGCCGCCAATCCACCAATCCACCCCCGCGAATCCGCCAATCCGCCAATCCGCCAATCCCCCAATTCGACCACGGTGCATCTTGGTGGTTTGTTCTTGTTGGTCATTGGTTTTGTTATCAGATAGCGAACGTCGCCGTCCCTGACAACTCCGAGGTCCGCTTGCACTCGTGCCTTTGCGCCTTTCCCCCCCCCCCCCCCCCTTAACTCGCTATCTCGATGCCCTTAACTCGCTATCTCGATACCTGCATCTACAGCCCCGAGTCCATCTCCGTGGACCTCTCTCCATGTGAGACGGTGGGCAGCTCGCTCGTGTGTATCCTGACCGACTGATGGATGCATCATGATGTTCCACGGCTCTTGGTTCCTTGTGGTTTGTTTCTTGCGTTCTCCGTTTCTCTCTAGACAAGTTGACAGTCGCGCTCCCATTGCGCCACTGCCCGTGTTTGGCGCGTCGCCACTCCCATGACATGTCCATCTCGTGGGTCGTCTCCCTCTCCTCCATCTCGCGCGGCCACATCTCGAGTCCATGATATCTGCCTTCGCGCCACGACCAGCCCTTCGCGCGCGCGGCCACCGACCATGGCATCCGTCTCGCTCCTCGCCTCTATCCAGGCGACGGGCCACGTCCATCTCATCGTCGGCGCCAACCCCCTCGCGGCCTCCCGCTGCTCGGCATCGCTCGCGGTCGGCGCGACGCCCCTCCTGATCGCGCCCGCCGCGGCCGAACTGCACTATGCGCTGCAGAGACGCATCGAGGCCGGCGAGCTGAAGTGGCTGCAGAAGGATTTCGAGGACGGCGACGTCGTGACGCGGGGGCGCGAGGAGGTCGGGCGGGTCGTCGACGCTGTGTTTGTGACGCTGGGCGCGAGAGACGCGATGAGTACGAGCCTTTCTCCAATTCCATCTCCATTTCCATTTCCATTGCCATTGCCATTTCTCTTTTTCTAGACGCGGAATCAGAGGGTGGTCAGCGAGAGAGCGAGAGCGCGAGCGCGCGCGAGAGAGAGGGGGGGGAGAGACAGAGACAGACAGACACAGAGAGCGCGCAAAGAGAGAAAGACAACAAGAAAGAAGGACATCCAGCTCACCATCGTCCACAACACCAGGTGCTCACATTGCCAGCCTCTGCCGGCGCCACCGCGTCCCCGTCAACGTCGCCGACGCTCCCTCGCTCTGTACCTTCGCCCTCCTCAGCACACACTCCTCCGGCCCTCTCCAGATCGGCGTCACGACCAACGGCCACGGCTGCAAGCTCTCGTCGCGCATCCGGCGCGAGGTGGCCGCCGCCCTCCCGGCCAACCTGGGCGCGGCGTGCGCGCGCCTGGGCGCGCTGCGACGGCGCATCCAGGAGGAAGACGAGCTCGCGCGCGACGGCGACGGCGATGGCGATGGCGACGACGACGAGGCCGGCGGCCAGACGGCGCGCTTCAACCGGCTGGTGACGGAGGCCGACCGGGAGGCGCAGAAGAGCCGGCGGCTGCGCTGGCTGTCGCAGATCTGCGAATACTGGCCGCTGAGCCGGCTGGCCAGCATCTCGGACGCGGAGGTCGCGCGCCTGCTGAGGGCGTACGCGGCGGGCCCGGCCCCGTCGGCGGCGGGACCGGGACCGGCCGCGGCCTGCGACGGCGGCGCGACGGGCGGCGGCCGGATCATCCTGGCTGGCAGCGGGCCGGGACACCCGGATCTGCTCTCGCGCGCCACCCACCACGCCATCCTGCGCGCCGACGTCATCCTCGCCGACAAGCTGGTGCCGGCCGGCGTGCTCGGCCTCATCCCCCGCCGGACCGCCGTCCACATCGCGCGCAAGTTCCCCGGCAACGCCGAGCGCGCGCAGGACGAGCTGCTCTCGCTCGGCCTCGCCGGCCTCCAGGCCGGCAAGACGGTGCTGCGCCTGAAGCAGGGCGACCCCTACATCTACGGCCGCGGCGGCGAGGAGTTCGAGTACTTCCGCCGCCACGGCTACGGCGACCGCATCGCCGTGCTGCCCGGCATCACCAGCGCCCTGTCGGCGCCGCTGTTCGCCCGCATCCCGGCCACGCAGCGCGCCGTCAGCGACCAGGTCCTCATCTGCACCGGCACCGGCCGCCGCGGCACGCCGAGCGTGCCGCCCGAGTTCGTGGACACGCGCACCGTCGTGTTCCTGATGGCGCTGCATCGCATCGACGCCCTCGTCGCCGATCTCACGACCCACCACAGCCTCGACGCGAAGCTCTTGTTGCCCGACGGCCGCCTGGACACGACGCGCCGGACCTGGCCGACCAGCACGCCCTGTGCCGTCGTCGAGCGGGCGAGCTGTCCCGACCAGCGCGTGATCCGGACCACGCTCGGCTATGTCGCCGCCGCCGTCGCCGAGGAGGGGAGCCGGCCGCCGGGCCTGCTGGTGCTCGGGAGTGCGTGCGAGGTCCTGATCCCGGCGGACCAGAGCCGCAAGTGGACGGTCGAGGAGGGCTTCGCCGCCTTCGACGAGTTTTGGGGCCCGACGACGGCGATGGGTGGATGGGAAGACGTACCGGTGCTGGATCCGGCGGCCGGAAAGGAACGGTCAGACGCCGTGAGGGGGGATGGCTTGGGGCGAGAGCTGAAGGGATGATCGGAGATGGCATTCGAACCTGTGATATGGGAAGGGATTGGAACGTCTAATGGCGGAGGGACTCGAAGGTCTCATTCGCGCCCTGGTGTGTATATCATATATGATATATCTGCTTAAGCGTTCGAAATGGCATCTAGTTTGTTGCATAGCGTGGGTATATGACAGGCAACAGACCGATACTTTTTAATACAAGTCTTTTAATACTGCCGATTTTATTTTTGTTTTGTTTAAAAAAGTATAATTCGTACCTCGGTTCATATATAATAATCTTATAAATTTGTTTAAGTGTCTGAAATTGTATGTATTTTATTGCATAGCGTGGATAGATACAAGACAAGCAATAAACCGATACTTCTCAATACGAATCTTTTAATACTGCCATCCTTACTTTTGTTTTGTTCAAAATGTATTACTCGTGCTTCCGTTTGTATATTATGTATCACAAAATTGTTTAAGCGTTTGGAATTGCATGTATTTTTTTGCATAGCGTAGATACAGGAGAGGCAATAGACTGATATCTTTATATACGAGTCTTTTAATACTGCCATTTTTATTTTTGTTTTTGTTTAAAAAGTTTTTTTCGTACCTCGGCTCATATATAATAATATTATAAATCTGTTGAAGCTTTTGAAATTGCATTTGTCTTTTTGCATAGCGTAAATACAGAACAGCCAATAAACTGATACCTTCTAACACGAGTCTTTTAATGCTGCTATTTTTACTTTTGTTTTGTTAAAAAAGGATTGTTTCGAGCTTCGGTTTGTGTATGATAATATTCATTAATTGTTTAAGTGTCTGAAATTGCTACTATTTTATTGTATAGCGTAGGTATAGCGTACGTACACAACAGGCAATAGACCGATACCTTTCGACACCAGTCTTTTAATGCTGCTAATTTTATTTTGTTTGCCTAAAAAGGATTATTCGTGCTTCGGTTTTTATATTATAATATTAAATACATATTTGACTGTCTGGAACTGCATTCATTTTATTGTATAGCGTAGGTATAGCGTAGATACAGGCCAGGCAATAGACCGATACCTTTTAACACGAGTCTTTTAATGCTGCTAACTTCATTTTGTTTTGCTTAAAAAGGATTATTCGCGCCCCGGTTTGTTTATCTTACATGAGATATCTGCTTTAGCGTCTGAACTTGCACACATCTTGTTGTATAGCGTAGGTACAGGATAGGCACTAAACCGATACCATTCGACACCAGTCTTTTGGTGCTGCTATCTCTATCTGTCTTGTTCAACGCTCGCGATGCGCTATGCGTAGCCTCCGCTCAATGGCCTGGGTATATCTTCTTCCCCGAGCCTCATCGAGCCGTACATCATCCCCCCGTGTGTCTGCACGACAGCATCCCAAATCCCATCAAAGCCACGTGTGTCCTGATCCAAACCTCTCATGACCGTTTCCGGCAGAATTCCCTTACGCCGAGGATCCATCTCCTCCCGCTTCACGTCGCCGCAACGCTCATCCTCAACTGCCTCTGCCTCTGCTGGGCCTGCAACTGCAACCGCTCAACCGCATATCCCAACCTCTCCCTCTTCCCCCGCAACGCCTTCAGCCTGCGCGCCTTCTCCTCCCCTCCCCTTCCGCCACCTCCTTCTCCTGTCGGCTTCTGCCCGCTCGCGTGCTTCGGTGCCGCCGCGCCCTCCAGCCGTCCCTCCAGCAGCTCCGACCGCGCCACCAGCGCGGCCTGCTTGCGCTCCAGCTTCGCGATGTGCGTTTCCGCCCGCGCGAGCAGCGTCGTGATGGCGGGCGCGAGCTCCGACGCGAGCGAGGACTGGGCCGCGATGAGAGTTGAGGAGGGCGTGAGTTCGAAATGCTGGGGCGCGCGTGGGGTGTTAGTAAGGGGCTGGCTTGATGGGTCGGAAAAGAATGGAGGAGCGGCGGTAGGACATGGCCAGAGAAGGATGGAGAAGGGGAAACAATGGGGTCACGCACCCGGGTGCTGGTCAGGACTTTCTTCAGTCGCGGAAAGTCGGAGATGCCTGTGTCGAGAATGGCGATGGAGCTGTCGAGAAGGGAGAGGGAGCTGCGGAGGGAGGAGACGGAGGCGGACAGGGAAGAGGAGGAGGACGACGACGATTGCGATTGCGATGACATGGTGTGTGCGGACGGTGGTTCGCAGGGCAGAGAATGCAGATTTGGATGTAAGGGAGTGGTGTGGACCTGTTGACGTGCTGATTCGCGTGCCGAATGAGGGGTGAGGCGACAATGTCAACAAACGACGACGCGAGCTCGGCTGGTCAGGTGACTTGGCCCGGTGTTTTTCCTTCCGTCCGTCGTATCCGACTGTTTCTCAGCCACCACTTCACACTTCTTTCGTATCTCGTGTATGATATCGGATAGGAATTTCCAGTACATGAACTTGCTGTGCTTTACTTCATTCCGTTCGTTCTCAATTTATACTTTTCTACGTTTTTACGTCTTACGTTTTACGTTGGTACGTTTTTCATTGGGCGCATCGCGGAACCCCCCTCTCCTTTCCGTTAAGCCTTTCGGCGAGACACATTTTCCCGTTTTCATCTATTATTCCTTTCTATCATTTTCCCGGTCAGTCGTCTCTCTTGAAAACCATCGGAGATCCGGAAAGATTTTCCGCTTTTCATATCCATCTCTCCGTTACAATACAGGCTAACATGTAAGTAAATAAGGTGCCAAACGCGTTTGTGCACGCCTTACGGTACATGCCTATGAATTAGATTATCAATAAAGCTATCGATTTAGACAGGAGTTAAAACCAAGCCAAACCCTTCTATTTTGATACTTCGTATACATGCTGGCTTTTCGCTTTGCGCAGTGCACGCAATCGATGGGGCACAAAGCGTATCAGAACATCACTTATGTATTGGAAAATTAGCTAATGTGCTTTGACGATTCAATGTTTTGCTTGCTTGATAATCTAGTGAGTATTTCCTCAACATCTTCAAATGCAATGTACACACAGTACTTATAGCGTTTCAAACGTGGTCAATAGGATTTATATCAAAGCTGCGCGCCAACCAATGAATGGTTCAGATCTTAGAGATTCCGAACTACAGTTTTGCGTTATTACAAACGTTTCAAATTCTTCAATCCATTTTCACTCTGTCGATGAAGCCTTAAATTTAAGCAAATCGCTTGCGCAATTTTCTTACAATTTCAAATGTACTTAAGAAGTTGTTTAGCGCGTCGCGCGCCAGATCGGGCGTGCACAAACACGTTGGGCATTTAGCTTTACCGTATCTATTTTAATCAATTGCCTTCCGAACAGTTGCTTGGTCCTCTGCATACACGAGAGCCCCTGGATAAAATAAATTGCTTTTTAAGCTTCATTATTGGAGGACTGAAATGTTCCCGACTGCCATCGCTCTGGGCCTCTTTCGCATCACTTGCCTGATACTCCGAGGCTGCAGCGGAATCTGACATTCCATCTTCGCTGCTGGGGTCAGAGGTTCATCCGAAGTCTATAAATGTAAAAAGTCGATACCGAGACCCGGGCGTTTGAAAGTATCCATCTCAGTATGCGTTTCTCCTTCCTCTGGGCCGCGGTTTCGGTAGCCACCGCAACGGTTTACGAAGCGGAAAATGCCACCTTTTCAGGAAGTGTTTACGTCGCGAGTGACCTCCCTGGTTACACTGGCTCTGGATATGTCGCTGGCTTCGCGGCCGCCGCCGACACGATCAGCTTTGCCATCAACAGCCTCACGCCTGGGAGCTACGATATCAGCGTGGTCTACAGCGCTCAATATGGAGACAAATTCACAAGTCTGACGGTCAACGGCGTCTCGTCCGAACTTGCTATCACCAACACCACGACCAGCACTTGGGCGACTTCGCAAGTTGGTAGATTCACGTTGGCAGCTTCGAACACCATCAGCCTGGCCAGTGATTGGGGGTGGTACTTCATCGACTCAATCATCGTTACGCCGACCCCGACGACGCCGACTCTCGTCGTCGATGTCACGAATGGCGCCAAGGCAGAGGCCGAGGATGGCATTCTCAATGGGGTGAATGCCGGGATGACCACTGCCGGATTCTCAGGCGCTGGATATGTCCAAGGCTTCGATCTGAGTACGGACAGCGTCACGATCACCCTCTTTAGCAAGACTCAAGCCTTGTACGATCTAGCCATTGGCTATGCCGCTACCTCTGGCGGGAAGCAGACGACCATGTCGCTGAATGGTGCTGCTGGTGCCAAAATCGTGCTTGCTGATACCACGGCTGCTGCCAGTCCGTGGGCCACTGTCTCGGCTGGCCAAGTGCTGTTGAATGCTGGGAACAACACGATATCGTTCACTAGTGACTGGTCAGTTGGCCCTCTTTCAGCGTTGTTGAATAACACTCTTCTCCCGAAGGCATTGTCAAAATAGAGAAGGTCACCCCGTTTCAACACCTGTTAAGCACTCTCTTGGGAACAAGCCAATTTCGTATAAAACGCCCGAACTGTGAAGCTCAAATCACTTACACGACATCGCTGACTGCTGCAAGGGGCTGGTACTTCATCGACTATATCACCGTGAAGCCATCGCCTGCTCCGGGCCCGCACTCTGTCACGAATTCCTTGGTCGTGCCCAACGTCCTCCCCGTCACTCAAGCTTTGTTCAACAAGCTGCTTTCAAGATACGGAACTGGAGACATATTCTCGGGCCAAGCAGCCCCCAGTGGAGTTGCCTGGCTGGAAGCAAACGTTGGCAAGACTCCTGCAATCTTGGGCCTTGATATGATCGAGTACAGTCCGACTCGTGTGGTAAGCCCCCTCCCTCCCCCGGCCAGGTCCGCTTTGCACTTCCATTCCTGACTTCTTCTAGGAACACGGCTCCACGAGTACCGCCGTTGAAGATGCGATAGCCTTCGACGCCCGCAATGGGATGGTCGCTTTCCAATGGCATTGGAACGCGCCCTCACACCTCGTCAACAACGGCTCGATTCCCTGGTGGCAAGGCTTCTACACCTACGGCACAACCTTCAACCTCACTCTTGTCCTCGCCAACCCCACCGGCGCCGATTACGCACTCATGATCTCAGACATGGATGCCATCGCGGCCCAGCTCCTTCGTCTGCAATCAGCCAATGTGCCCATCCTCTGGCGACCTTTGCACGAGGCCGACGGTGGATGGTTTTGGTGGGGGGCCTACGGGCCAGAAAGCTGCAAAGCTCTCTACCGGTTGATGTACGACCGATTCACCAACCACCACCAGCTTCGGAACCTGATCTGGGTCTGGAACTCCGTCACCCCGTCCTGGTATCCCGGCGCAGACGTTGTTGACATTCTCGGCTACGACTCGTACCCGCCGATTGGGGATCACGGCCCCGTCAGTGCCCAGTACCAGCAGCTGATCGCCTTGGGTGGTGACAGGAAGATGGTGACGCTGCCCGAGGTCGGCAACATTCCCGATCCTGACATCCTGAAACTGTACCACGCTGATTGGAGCTACTTCGTGACCTGGGACGGGGACTTCATCGAGTCGGAGACTTACAACCCTCTGGCTTTCAAGCAAAAGGTTTACAACGACCCAACGGTCCTCAAGCTCACCGACTTGGGTGACTGGAAAGGCACCAAGAAAAGGTAGTGGTGGAAAAGGTTGAAAGGGAAAGAAAACTTATTTGATTTGCTGTGTAGGGGCAATTATTATATATAGCAGCTCGCGAATCGTCTGTGTTTCCTAATGCGATGTGAGGTTCAAATGGCAGGGAAGTATTATTAAAACAAATCGGTAAATTAAATTCTGAACTGATTTGTGCTTTCAGCGATTTTCCTTGCTGTTTATATAACCAACCCAAGGCCGAAATTAATCAACTACGGTCGCTAGGATTATTGTCAGGAACCAATATTACGTGTATGAGTCAGGTAATTAGCCAAGTGTGACGATCTAATCAGTCGGAGGGCTGGGAAATCAGTCAACTGGTCGCCGTGTCACATGGTATAAGAAACGAGCCTTCGGTTCTGTAACAAAGATATTCATTTAGAATCAACAACTGCAAAAGGCAGAAGTTGCTAAAAAAAAAAAGCTTTATATATATGAATAATTTCTACAATTGATAAAAAGACCTATCAGAAGACCAAAGAGCTTGCAGCTACACGTAGTTGCTGAAATAACACGAGGAGCCAAAAAAGTAAGTCGTTATATTATTCCTCCGTCCGAAAAAAGCGCGCTTTCGAGCTTTTATTTATTAATACGTCGCTATCCAAATAATCGTACGAATCCAAACTTTCGGAATACGCTTTTAGCCAGTTTATAAGCTTTGCAAAAGAACCGGAAAGCTTTTTATGCGCCAAATAAAAATCGCGCATTTTTAAAAAAGCATATATAAAATCAGACGCGAAGTATCACGTGAGATTTTTATTTAAGCTTATTTAAAAAGCTTTGTATTAAAGATTTTCCGCTGCATTCGATAAGCGATTAATTTTTCGATTTCGTATTTAAGCTTATTAGTTATATTAATAAGTTTAAAAGCTAGATTAATTTATTTTGAAAGCGCGTCGTTAGCTGTTTTACGCAATCGACTAGCGTGAAAAACTAGGTGTACGTTTATAATATTAAAAAGGTCTAGCTTGAAAGCGTTGTCGAAAATTTTGGCTACAATTTTAAAAAGGCCGTTTGTAGAATTGTCGAGCTTGCGAAAGGGCCGGAAAATCGGAAATAAACGCATATCGAGTTATATATAATCGCCAACGTTAAAATCGATCGCGCGGCGAAATTTATTCGCATTTTTTTTTATTTTATCGTAGGCTTATTAAAAATGCGATTTAACGAGGTTTTAAACGTCGTAATAATGTTACGATCCTGGCTGCCAGTGGTATGGCTGCCAGTGGTATGGTTGCCAATGGTATGGTTGCCAGTGGTATAATTGCCGGTGGTGTTGGAATAAGGTTTGGGCACGGACCACCTCGGCCACTAGGCCTCGCGCTAAGTCACGTGACCCACAAACGCAATCCACTGTATATAAAATTCGCGACCCCGAGCATTCTAGCTCGGTGTTTTTCTTTTAATTTATATGCGTACTTTTTAATTTATATTATTTCGATTATTTTTAAGCTAGCTATGATATAAAAAAAGACTAAACAACTTTCGCTAAAAAGCTTTATATCCACGGTTAAAAATTCGATTTGCTTTTGCAACTCGAACTTTTTTCAGGCCGTTCGTACCGACGTTTATTTATCGGTGTTTTAATTAAAACTTCCTTTTATTAATTTTGTTTTCAGAAAAAGCTGGAGTCTTTTTTTCCTATTAATTCGATTTGCTTTTGCAATTCGAATCGCTTTTTTTTAATATTATAATATTTTATGTTTTTTTTATAAATCGACGCGGCATTCGAAAACGAACGCAATCCGTACGATTCGGCTTCGAATCAGCATTTCCACTTTTTGTTTTCGCTTTTAACGCTTTCGAATTTTCATTCGTTTCAGGTTTTTTCGACGACTTTGGCAGCGAATTTTTATTTTACGATTTTTTTACCGAATTATAGTTATTTGCAGCCGATTTATTTGCTAAATCTTTTCGTTTTACGATCGAATCTAAAATCGAATTATACGACGCTGATATTTTAATATTTTTAAACCGACGAATGCTTTTACGATTGCTTAATATATTTGCTAACGCTAAAAGATTTATTGCGGCCTAGCAGCTTCAAATCGCTTAAATAATCGCTTAAATTATTGCCGCCGCTCGCTTTCCAGCTTTTTTTGCTAATATCGTTCGCGACGCTTTTTTTTTATTTCGAGCTTCGCGCGCTTTTATCGCAAATTTTTAATTAATTTCCGAATATTATTTTTCCGTCTTCGACCCAGCTATTTTTCGAATCGAACTATCCAAAATTAAATATTTTCGCTACGCTTTTAGCGATTTTAAAAAAAAAATTAAATATAACGCATAAAAAATAAATATAAAACTGTTTATTAAAAAATATTTAAAAAACTTTATATAAAATATAAACTAAACCAAAGCATATTTCAAATATATTATTAGAAAAACAAAAACTATTATTTTAAAGCATTTAAATTCCGAGTTTTATAATTAAATTTAATCGGCCCGAAACGTTTTTCGCATTTTTAATTAGCGCTTTTTTAATTATAACCGCGTTTAATCTGCTAAATTGCAATATAATAAGCTTTATATAAATAACGGTCAAATTTATAATAACTTTTGTTTTTTGTTTATTCGCTACGTAATTATTAATAAAATTATTAAAAACCGTTGGTTTAAAAATATATGCGAAAAAGTTATTTTTATTTTTAAATACGATTTTCGAATAAAAAAGTACAAAATAAATAGTAATTATATTGCTTTAAACGAGTTTTTGGCCGTTGCGAATAAAAAATTACGCAATATCCGAGCTGAAAAAATAGCTTTTGCCCGTCGTATAAGCTATTTTTTTTTTGCTATAATTTTTGCTAATTAAAACTTTAGGCGTATTTTCGGTATTTTCAAAGTTTTATAACGTTTTATTTTTCCAGTTCTTTTTGTTCGCACGGCTTCTTTTTTTTTTAGCAGAAATTTTTACAAACGTATAGCTGCTATTTCTGCCATCCCCGGTTTTTCTTATTTGGCTGCGCGTTTTTTTGGCGCTTATTATAACTGCGGCAAGCCCGGCCATTTCGCAGATATTTGCTCCGACGTTAAATTTAATCGTAAAATCGCCGAAATAACTATCGACGAAAAGCAAAACGATCTGTCAAAAAACTTTTAAACCGTGGCAAAGATTTTTATTATAATAAAAAATTCGATTTATAAAAAGATTTAAAATTTAATCAACGCTTTTTAATAAAAAAACGATAGTTTTTAGTTTTTATAAAATTAATACGCAATAAATTATATATTAAAATATTTGTATATATCGATAGCGAAGCTAATATTTTCGGTACGATTAAAATTCTTTTAACGTACCAATTTTTTTAACGTTTCGAAATAAGTTTTATTCGGCTGTATAAATTTATTATATTTATCGGTTATAATAGCGAGCCGAAAAAGCTTATTTTTTCTGCTATTTTTTTTTTTTTTACGATTGACCGACGTCGTATAAATTTTTTTTTTCTGATTACAAACCTGGGTTTTACCGACGTTTTTATTAATCGCAAATTTTTATAATACTACGATTTAAAACAAGCGTATAACTAAAAAAAAAACAAAATAAAATAGCTATTCGATATGCCCGTTATTTTTTATTTCAACGAGCAGTTATTCGTCGATTTTAATCAGCGAAAAAAGCCTAAAATACTTAATCGCATATATTAAAAAAATATAAACAAACGAAACAGCGTAATAAAAACTTTACATATTTTTGCCAGCATTTTTACAACGATTAAAAAAGCTTATTTAGGCTTTTGTAAGAATTGAAAGGCAGGGAAACACTAGTTCAGATAATAAAGCTCAGATAAGGTTGGGTTGATAATCAGACTGATTTTTACTTTTTACATTTTTAATAAAAGGCGTGTATAAGTACAAAAGAAGGGGTGGAGCCCTCGAAAAAAGTATTTCCCAGAAAACCAGGCGAATTTCATTTAGTATGCTTTCCAGCTTTTATTCCGATTTTTTTTTAATTTTTTTTAATATAATTTTAATAATTGGTTTTTTAGCAATTATTTTTATAAAATGTTTTATTTAAATATTATTTTTAGCTTTTATAATATTATCCGGCTTTTACGGCCTATCCGCAGAAAGTATTATTCGAAGGTTGGTAAAAAGCAAAAGATTTTAGCGGATTATTTAATTTATATACGTAATATTGATTTTTAATATTATTTTTTTTTTTAGGCTTTTAGTTTTTAAAAACGATTGATTTTTTTATGCGTATGTTTCCGTATATAGCGTGCGTTACGCTTTCGAATAACGTGCGGTTTCTTCCGTTTTTGATCGTGAATTATAACTGTTTTTTCCGCTTTCGGTCGTAAATTATAGCTGTTTTATTATTTTTTTTTTTTATTTTCGGTAGCGCTTGTATTTTTATTTAAAAAAGCTTTTTTTTTTAAAATAGCCGCTATTTTTCTGCTTAACTTTTTTTTTTTTTTTTTTATTTTTATTTTTTCGTTAGTTTTTTTTTTTATTTTAATTAATTACTTTTCGCCGCGTTCGCCGCGAACTTTTAAAATACTTTTGATTTTTATTTGCTTTCGGTACGTCCGTTTGATTTTACGCGAAAAAGTATTATAACGGCTTTTTTGCTTTTTTGCGTTTTCGAGCTTTTTAGCGTAAAATGCAACCGCTGCAAAGCTTCGTATATTTAATATTTTTTTGTAAATTTTTTAAATTTTTATTCGAATTCGCTTTTAATTAGCTATAAGTTTTTATCGCACGCGTTATCGAAGCGCAAATTTTTTTCGCGGGCTTTAACGATTTTATAAATCGTTTCGATATTACTACCGCCGCTGCCGCTTTTTTTTTTTTTGCTATCGAAACCAAAGCTTTTGCTAAAACTTTTATCGATTTTATTATTTACGACGCTTATATAAATCGTTTAAAAAAAAATAACGCTTCGGCTTTTATAATAATCGAAAATCGTACGAATCGCGTCGCGGCTCGGATTGCCGCTGCCGCTGCTGCTGCTGCGCTCGTTTTTGCCGGTTTGGCGGCTGCTGCTGTTTTAAAAGCTTTGGCTGCGCCGGCCTTTTTATTTAACGACGCTAATATAAAACGTATTTTCCGACGTTTCGAAAACGTCGCTCGGATTTATTTTAATTAATTAAATTAAATTTTGGATTTTTACGAAAATATCGTAATTGTAATTTAAAATTCGATTACGGCTATCGTAAAAGTTTTAATTAAAATAAATCGAATATTTTGCGAATTCGTTTAGTATTAATTTTTTTTAATTTGCCGCTGCTTTTAAATTTAAAAAAAATAGCGATAAAAAAAAAAATAATAATAAAAATAAATTAGCTTAGCGGCGGTTTTAAAATTTTTTAAATGTTTTTGTTTTCTTTTTTTTTGCTTTTACGGCGCGCATTTGTTATTGCTCCGTTGCTATTATTTATCGTATTTTTTAAATATTTTTTTACAATTTTTTTTGCGTTCGTAAAATAATTTTCTGGCTTTTACGAGTTTTCGCTTAGTAAATAATCTTTTTATCGTATTAAATAATATCGGCTTTTTTTTGTATTTTTGTAAATTTATATTAATTTGATTTCGTATTTTTCGGGTTTTTAAAATTTTATTATATTATTTTTCGGCTCGGTATTATTCCGATTCTGCTAAGATTTTAATAGGAAAACGTAGAAATATCGTAATTACGATATTAAAAAAAAAGCTCGAATTAATAAACTTGGCCGTGCTTGTATATAATTCGCTTGATTTTAAAAAGCTTTAAATATTTATTTAAAAGCTTTCGAAAAAGTCGCAGTTATCGAAGGTTTTTAATCGATAATAATATTTTGTCGTTTATTTAAAATTTAGTTTTTTTGTATTTAACGTCGTAAAACTTTTTATAATTCGCGTTGGTTTTTTTTAGTTTTTTATTAAGTATTTTTTTTTTTTATAATATTTTAATTCGTTTTTCCGCTAACGATATTTTTTTTTTACGACGTCGCTTTCGACGTTGCTGCTAAGTTTTAAATAAAAGCCGTATAATATGCGAAAAAAAATAGAATTTATAAAAGCGTATATCGAATTATTATACGTAAATTCGGCTAAAGCAAACTTCGTAGCTTAATCGTTTTATCGATAATCGCAATACGTGCGAAAATAAAATTCTAAAATTTAATTTTAACGTTTCGTTTGGCTATCGGTTTAAAAATAAAAAACGGTGTTTAATCGACGTCGTATTTATAAATAAAATATTATTAAAAATTAGAATTTATTAATAAAAACTAACTTTTTGTTTATAATAATTTTTTTAAAACAGCTAAAATTTTTGTAAACGTATTATATAAATATCTTAGCCAAATCTGAGGCTAAAATCGTTTTTTATATCGGTATATATTTCGATAGCTTCGTATATCGGTTTATTATAACGAATATCGAATCGTAAATAAAATTTCGTTTTTTACTAAAAAATAAATTCGTAATAAAATTTATAATTATTTTTTTTAAAATTTCGTAAAAATCGAAAAAAAAATTAATTCGCTATAAGGTCGGTGTTTTTTAAATTTGCTTTTTTAGCATTTTTCATACGTATTAACGTAACGCTTTACGTCGTTTCGTAAACCAGGCCAGAAATACTTTTTTTCGATCAATTTTAACGTTCGCCGAAAGTTTTAATAACCGGCGGTCGGATCGTTATAATTAATTTTTAATATTTCGTTTTTAATAACGCTTTTATTCGAAATATACGTACGTTTTTTATAACGTAATAATTTATTTTAGCTTATACGCTAATATTTTTCGGATTCGATTCGATTGTTTTGCGAAGCCGATTCGTACGTTTTTTATAATATAAAAAAATCAAATTTTTGCAATTTAAAAATAATTTTATAAATCGATTCTGCTAGCTTGTTATTAGCCGTTTCGGATTATAATAATACAGCGGCTACGCTTCGTAATATATATTATTTGCAATTAGTAATATTAGCAAAAAACAATCCGGCGAAAAAGCTTTTTATTTAGCTTTTTTCCGTTTGTTTTTTATTTTTTAATTTCGTTAATAAAAGCTTCGAATATTTATCGGCGCGAAATAGTTTATGCTTCGATTTTAAGCGTGTTTTTATTGCGAAAAATATTTTAAAATATTTTAAATAAATTAATTTTAGCTTACGATGCAGCGTAAACAGCTATTCGTTATTTTTTTTTAAATTTTTTTTTAAATCTGGCCGGCGGAAAAAATTATCCGCCGGATTAAAAACTTTTGTTTTATATTCGATTGCAAAATCGTATTTAACTAATTCGTCGGCTTATTTCGCTTGGCGTCCGTTTAAACGTTTTTTTGTAAAAAAGTATTTTAAATTATAATAATTTATACGTATAATAATAACGTTAAAAGCGCTACGTAAATATTAGCTTTATTATTTAAAAGCGTAAATTATAATTATTAGTTTAGCGTCGTAAACTTCGTATTTTTGTTTTATAAAAAAAAGCTTTTTCGAATAATACGCGATAAAATACTAACGTGCTTTCGTATTTTTCTCGAATAATTAAAATAATATTCCGCTTATAACGAATTTCGAAGCGTTTATTTCGATTTGGATTTTTAATCGAAAATCGAAATAGCGTAAAATCGGTGTTCGGCAAAACTTTTTTTTTAAAAATAAAAAAGCGATTTTCGCTTCGAATAAAAAACGAAAAAGGTTCGATATTTTTTTTCGTTGCATTTTTTTTAAAAAATTTATAATAAATCGGCAAAGCTTAACGTAGTTTTTAATAAAACGTTTATAAAAATTAATAAAACTTAAAAACATTTGAATATTTCGCTACGTAATAAAAAAAAGCTATTTCCGAATATTATTTATTTTTTTTAGATTTATTTTAATTTCCGTAAAAATAACGACGAAGCCTAGGAATTTAACCGTATTCGTATTAAAAATATATTTTTTTAGATTTTCGTAAAGTTTGTTAATACGAAGTTTTTCGAAAAAAATTTTTATCGCGTTTGTATAATCGTCGGAATTTTCGGAAAATATTAAAATATCGTCGAAGTAAATTATATACGTAATATTTATTAAATCGATTAAAACTTAATTAATATACGTTTGGAAAATTGCTGATGCGTTCGAAAGGCCGAAAGGTAATACGCAGTATTCGAAATGTCCGTAACGAATGCGAAACGCAATTTTTTATTTATTTTCCTTTTTTATTCGAAAGCGATAATACGCCTAAATAAAATTTAATTTAATAAATATTTTAGCTTTTTTTAAACGATTTAAAATTTCGCTTATAAAAAATAGAAAAATTCGATTTTTAATTATAATTGCGTTTAAACTTTTATAATCGACGCATAATCGTAAATTTCCGTTTTTTTCGGTATAAATATTACCGATGCGCCGGCAAAGCTAATAAATTTTTTTATTCAGCTTTTTTCTAAGCTCGAATCGAAATATTCGCGCAATTCGATAAATTCGGATTCCGATAAAAAGTAAACTGGTTTTTAAAAAAAAAATTTTTTTTCCGCGAAATTTATTCGATATTTTATAAAATAATAAAAAGCTAGAATAACCGCGGCGGTATCGTTAAACACGTCGGCGTAATCGTCGTATTTAAAAGATAATTAATATTGTTTTTTAATAACTTTTTTTAAAACGATACAAAACGCTTGTTTTCTTTTGGATTTCTTTTTAAAACGTTTAATTATAACGAAATTAAATTGTAAGCGTTCGATTAAATATCGCTACGATTTAGCTCGAAAGCTTATAGCGGGATCGATATTTCGTAACTAAAGGAATTTTAAAATAAATAAAACTTTTGGAATATTTATATCGCAAGCTACGAAATCGTTTTGTATTTTTTTAGTTGTTTTATAATTATTAATAGCGCGAATAGATTGCGTATGCGTGCCGTAGATAATTACTTTTTTTTTTAATCGTAAATAAATTAATAAGTTTTTAAATTAATTTTTATTTATATTTAATTAATAATTTTTGGATTACGCAGTTTTTTTCCGCGCCGCAATCGATAAAAGCTCGTTTCGTACGAATTTCGCTTTTGGCTTTTTTAATTTCGATTAAAATTTACATTTTATGCTTTTTTTTTTCGCTCGATTTTATTAATAGCGACGAAATTAAAATCGAACGAAAGCTTTTTCCGAATTTTTAAATTTATTAGCTTCGGAGCAATTTAAAATTATATATTTTTTTTTGTTGCATTTATAATATTCGATTTTTAAATAATTAATTATACGATACTTTTTTTTTTGGCAGCGATTGCATTTCGAAAAGTAAAAGAAATCGTTAAAAGTTTTAAAATTTTAAAGAATTTTATTAAAATTATCGTTTTTTCGCTTTCGTTTTTTTTTTTGTAACGTATTTTCGAATCGAAAACGGTATATATTTGTTTTAGCTTTTAAGTTTTAATCGTAAATATAAGTCTTTTTTTTTTTTTTTTTTTTTGCGTTCGTTTCGTCGTTTATTATTTTTCGTTTCGTTGCTAATAATTTTATTAACATTTTCGATACGACGAACGATTAATACTAATTTTTCGTGCGAGCTTGTAGCTGCAATATTATTTCGTTTAATAATTTTTTTTCGAAAAATAAATCGGAGTTTTGCGAAAAGTATTTTTTTTTTAATCGTATTTGTGACGATCTAATCAGTCGGAGGGCTGGAAGATCAGTCAACTGGTCGCCGTGTTCACATGGTATAAGAAACGAGCCTTTGGTTTTATAACAAAATATTCATTTAGAATCAATAATTGCAAAAGGCAAAAGTTGCTAAAAGGAAAAAGCCTTATATATATAATAATTTCCATAATTAATAGAAGACCCACCAAAAAACCAAAAAGCTTGCAGCTATACGTAGTTGCTAAGATGATACGAAAGGTAGCAACAGAGTAAATCGTCACACTATTTTTCCGTCCGAAAAGCGCGCTCTCGAGCTTTTATTTATTAATACGTCGCTATCCAAATGATCGTACGAATCCAAACTTTCGGAATACGCTTTCAGCCAGTTTATAAGTTTTGCAAAAGGACCGGGAAGCTTTTTATGCGCCAAATAAAAGTCGCGCATTTTTAAAAAAGCGTATATAAAATCAAACGCGGAATATTACATAAAATTTTTATTTAAGTTTATTTAAAAAACTTTATATTAAAAGGTTTTTCGCTGTATTCGATAAGCGATTAATTTTTCGATTTCGTATTTAAGCTTACCAATTATATTAATAAATTCAGAAGCTAAATTAATTTGATCTGAAAGCGCGTCGTTAGCTGTTTTACGCAATCGATTAACGTAAAAAACTGGATATACGTTTATAATATTAAAAAGGTTTAGTTTAAAAGCGTTGTCGAAAATTTTGGCTATAATTTTAAAAAGGCCGTTTGTAAAGTTATCGAGCTTGCGAAAGGGCCGAAAGGTCGGAAATAGACGCATTGTAAAAGTATGTAGGAAAACCAGACTGATACGGCCACATGTCGGTGGGTAAGATAGTCTAGGGAATCCCTAAAAGAAACTGAAAAAAGGAAAAAAAAAATGAATGAAGGTATAAATTGAACTGCGTGCCTATAGTATTATTTAAAGGAGTGCTTTGCTTTTATATTTATTGAAAGTAATTAATGGCAGAGAGTTTCGAAAGGGTTTATGCCTCGATTATAGCTAAAACTATTAATTCTTATTAATACAAAGTATTACCGTTTTACATCCTGTTTTAAATAATATACGTAATCGTTTCTGATTACGATCAAAAAAAAATTCTAACAAATGCAATTTAATTTATTTTTTATAATTTAAAAACCAATTAACCATAAACTAAACTTTTTAGCCCTATACTTTTTCGGTTTCTTAACCCGTTCTTGGCCTTTTTGCTATTGGCTTCTGCGGAAAGATAGCGTTTCGCTTGTCGTTTGAATTATTTTATTTATTTTGCTTTTCTGAAAAATGGCTTAATAAAATGTCAATCGAAGTATCGTTTAGATTTACGAACGTTTTAATAACTTTTTCGTCGATGATATTGTCAGGTATCGCCGCGACGGATGCTTTTTACGATTTTTCTTCGTAGATAATAAATTTCAGTTTTTGTACGTAATTCTACGTTTTGCAAAAAGCGTAAAAAGTCTTATATTAAAATCGTGAAAATAATCGATTAATTCGTCGTAATTAAAACCGATTAACGTTTTTGCTTCGCGTAAAACTAATAGGTCGGATTACGGTTATTTACCGACGAATGCTTTTAAAAAAGCTCCGAAGCCTGTAAAAAAAACTATTTTACGGAATGGTTCGGAAATAGTCGTTTACAATCGAAATTACCGAAAATGCTATAATTGCTTTCGTCGCAATATAAACAATATCAGATTGCTTATCGGATTATCGTTTTCGAAATAGTTTTTGTATTTCTGCGCCGTATAATTGTTCGAATAAATTAATATTGCGCCGTCGGTTTTTTAGGTTCTGAATCTGACGAAAACCTTTTGCTTAATCGAAAAGCTGATAAAAGTTATTTCATTTTCCATTTCGTAGCTTTCGGTTTTGTAGTCCGATAAAATAGCCGAGGCTATTATTTTAAACGCGCTAAAATATAAAAAAGCTAAGCTTTTTTGAATGGTTTTAATTAGCTTGGCGTCGTAATATAATTACAAATAAACTTCGATTATTTCCGAATTATATGCGAATACAGACAGAACGTAATAATCGAAAATAGCGTCGGTAAGGTTTTCGATCTTTTTTCCTTTTTAAAAATCGGCGATATCGAATTTTATAATTGTAATACGGTCGGGGCCAGCGAAATTTAAAACGATCGGAACGTTAAAATATGCCACGAAACGGCAGTTTCCAAAGTTTCGAATAATCAAAATAGCAAAATAAAAGCCGGAGTATATTCTAAAAGCTTGTTAAATAAAATTATAAAACATATTAGCGAAACTGTAAGCGCTTTCTGGGTTTTAATCAGTCGGAAATGATGCTTATATATAGCTATCTTTTTTTTTATAAAATATAGCAATAGCTTATTTTCTCCGTTGTGAAACCTTACGTAATTAACGAATTCGCAGCTTAGTTCGGATAAATTTTAAAAAATATTTTCGGTTAAAAAGCCAGAAAAATCGGCGTTTAGAAATATTCGTTGCTTTTATTTTTCTACGTTTCAGTCGAGTTTCGTAGTCGCGCTAAAAGCTTTAGAATCTGCTTTGAAATTTGCGTAGCCCAAATAAGCCTTCGCACGCGCTTAAATAATTTTCGCAGTTTTTCGTCGGAATATAAATTAATTATTAAAATTAATTTCGAACACGTCGTAATTCGAATTTCTGATAACAGCGAATCGATTAGCAAAACCGATAACGTTAATTTTTTTTATAATTAAATCGCAATACGCCGCGTAATAACGCATATAAAAATAGCAGAATTTGCCGTTTTTTCTGATATTAACGTTATTCGTAAAAACGAAATTAAAAAATCGAAGTTTTTTAGCGAAAAAAAGTTCGAATAAAAACGGGTCACCGTTTTCAAAAATCTTTTTTATTTGCTTTGGCGTATTATATTTGCAATTTTCCGAAAAAAGCTTAGTTTAATTTTCGTTCGAAGCAAAAAGAAAAAAACTAACGGATTCACCTAGCTTTTATATAAAAATATCGAAGTAAAACTTCTGAATCGTTTCGTCGTCGAAAGCGAAAGTTTTAAGCAAAATAATTTGATTTTATGCTTTTTGTATAATTTTTTTCGCAATAATTTCGATATTTTTTTTCAGACTTTTTCGATCGAATCGTATAATAATCGAAATTTTAAATGTTTTTATCAGAATCTAAAATATTAGCGGTTCGACGTTTTTAAACGCAGCAAGCGTTTTTGGTATTTGCGTATTTAATTTCGAAAAATTAAATTCAAAATCGTTTAAATTTTTTTTTTTCGGGATACCGGTATTTTTTAAATTCGATTTTGTAAAATCGTCGCGTTTTCTATTAATTAATATAAAACGGTGATACCTTGTATTAATAGGAGTTGGTAGTTTTAGCTAAGGTCGAGGCATGGACCCCTCCGAAACTCCCTGCCACTGACTACCTTCAACAGGTATAAAAGCAAAGCACCCCCTTAAATAGTACCATAGGCACGCAGTCCAATTCATACCTTCATTTATTTTTCTTTTTCTTTTTTCAGTCTTTTCTAGGAATTTCCTAAACTATTTTACTTATCGATATATGGCCGTATTAATCTGGTTTTCCTATCTATTTTTACATTTGATAATTTACGCAAAGATTTAAATTTCGGTGTTTCGTTTTTATATATTCGCCGATGCATCTTTTAAATTTATAATCAAAATCGATTTCGATATTTCGCCATTACGGCTTAAAAAACCTTTTATATGGTATTATTCGCAGCTGCATTATATGAAAAACCTTTAATAGCTTTTTTTATTTTGCGCATAATTATTAAATTATAAAAATGCAATATATTTTAAAAACGTCTGAAATTACGGTCAGGCAATTTTGTACCGTGCGAAGTTTAAAGCTCGAAAATCGCTTTTTTATTTAAAAATAACAAATCGAATATTGGTTCGTACGCTTCGACCGCTGCGCTCGGCCCTTCTGAACTAGATTTCTTTTGGTTAAACGCCTGGCGAAAATTCAACCTTCTGATTTTACGCTTTATAATTGTGGCAATTACAATTTGCGGCTTTTTATTAAAAGTAATAAAAAAATGGCTATACGTATATTGGCCTGAGCCACGGAATATCGAAACCGTAAATTATATAATAATATTATATTAATCTAATTAATTTACCAAAAAACAAGTTTTTCAACACGCTACCCAAATGTTTAAACGCAATCTTATTTTATTTAATTTTTTTAAAAAACACAAAAACCTTTTTAATAGCTCCTCTATTAAAAACGATTTTTTTTATACTAAAAACCCCTAACCTGCAATTCCAGAAAATATTTATTCGTTTAATTCAAATCTTATTAATATTTTCGCTAATATCATAAACAACAACGCTTTTCGTTTTTTTATACGAAGCCGCATACCTTTTCCTAGCTCTTCTGGTGCATTTTTATTTAGTAGCGCCAACGTTACCGATTTTATCGAAAAATATAAAAAAACCTATAAGAATTTCGAAATCTCAGAAACTGAAATATTCGATAAACTCCCTCGCTATTATAACCCAACTATTAAAAATATTATTAAATCGATAAATAAATAAAAAATTATTAAAGCTCGAAACTAGCGTAAGCTAATTAAAGCTTTGAAATCGGAATTCCGAAACCACGATCGTTAATAAATCCGCGATATTATCGCTTTTTTAAACAGTTTATTATAACAATTCGCTAAGTCAAAAAACTCAAAGCTTATTATCGTACTTATATAAAAGTATTTAACGTTTTCGTTAATAAAAAAGTCTTAAGCGAAATTAAATAAAAAAAATTGTTTTTATTTGGCCTTCCAACCAGTATTCGCAACAAAATTATTAAGTATTTTAAAATTGATAAACAAAATCTTAAAACCTTCGATTAATATTCCAAATTTGTAAAATTCGTTTTTAAACAAAACCAGAGCGAACGTATTATTAAAATTATAAACCAAAAGAAATTTCCATTTCCTATTTACAAAAAAAACGTGGAAGCTTTAATGCAAAAATATGCCCAGCCATTAAAAATTACCGAGATCGCTAAAAAACAATCAATTATTATATTATTTAATCGTTCTGCAAAACCTACTAACTTAAAAAAACTTAATAAAAATATCGAAACTTTCGTATCAAAATTTACCGATATTAAAATTTAAAAACTTTAGAGCAAGGTCGAAAGTTTTATGCAATAGCAGAAAAAACTCCCTTACGTTAACTCGGATAACAAAAACGATTAAAATAACCTTTATAATAATTACTTCTCTTAAAATGCGCGAAGCGATTAGCTTCGCCAAGCCACCGTAAAAGTAATAGCTGCCTAATAGCAACCTCTCCGTATTAGCAATCAAAATCAGCGAAATATTAATTATAATAACGATTATTAAAAAAAAAGAAAAAACCAACGCGAAAACCAAAATCGCGGCTATCAAAATGATAAAAGTAACTATTAAAACAGACTCCGTGGCCCTAAGTATAAATTCTGTAACAATAAAGAAATTTATTGCGAAAAACCCTATATTCGCTCAAAATGCAAAGCATTTAATTTCTGTATAAATAATAATATTTATTATATTAACAAATATAAAACGATTTGCTTCGGACCGACGAAAACAAAAATAAGCCTTTTTAATAAAGCTGAAAACCAAAGCTGATTAAATACTATTCGCTTAAAAATAAAAAGTACGAAATGAAACGATTGCTTAAAAAACAAAAAAAATGCGAAAACGATTTTTATTAATAAAAAAGAAAACATTCCCGAAAGCGTGCTAATCAAAAAAAAAACCCCTATCCTAAATATAAATAAAATTCAAATGTATAAATAAAAAACAAATACATATATTTTTAATACAAATATCGCATCTGCAAATATTATAATTGCATAATCAAACCAGCGAATCATAAAAAAGCAAAATGCTTCTGTTTTATTCGCCAAACCGATTAATATAAAAAAAAACGTTAAAATCGAAAAAGAAAAAAATTTTAAAATTCGAAAAAGAATCGATAAAACTATTAAAAAAACGCTTATAATAAAAAAAATTAACGACGATATAAACGATATCGATACCGACACTTCGGTCCAAATTATTCAAAAAGTTCCAGCTTTTAAACGCCTACTACTAATGCGAAGCGAAAAATAGATCGATAAATATATTAGCCCCGAAGCCGTCGACGAAGCTATTAAAAAAATTATAAAACAAAAAATTAAATTAAAATTTAGCGACCTATTTAATACAAAAGAAAAATTCGATAAAATTATTAACAAATAAATTCTTGCATTAAAAAAAAACGAAAAAGTTAAAATCATCCGAAAAAAAAACGACCTTGAATTAAAAAAAAACCAAAAGGAAATTTATAACATCGCAATTAATTTAGCCGATAAAAAGAAATCCTCGGAAAAAATCAGCTTTTTGATCCTCGCTATAAAAACCCAAAAGTCAAAACAACGAAACTGCCCTTATACGGCTATAAAAGCACCAAAAATAAAAACAATGCTTAAGAAAAATACGACCGCCCTCGCTCTATTCGATAATAAAGCCGAAATCAATTGCATAAACCAGAAAACGGCAAAAGCCAGTAATATTCCGATTATTACCGATAAACGAATAATTTACATAACCGTTAATAAAAACACTATTAAATTCGACGGAATTATACGAAATATTAAAATCGACGTTGAAAATATTATTATTTATAGAAACTTTTTAATAATAAAAAAATATTTTTATCCTATTATTTTTAAAATGCTCTAAATCCTGGAAAGTTTCGTCAGTTTCAAATACACCGAAAACGGCCAAATAAAAGCCTTTTTCTGAAACTGGAACCGATCTTTTTAAAATCAAATTACCGTCGCCGGCGATAAAGTTTTTTTAATCGACGTTTTATCGGAAAACGAATAACCGGCTTTGATTTTAAAACAAACGCTAAGCTTTAACAAAACCTGGAAAATATTCGGCTAAAAGCATTTATATTACTAATCGAAATAGCACCGCGAATAAAATTAGCCAATATTAATATTTTTGGCTACCAACTCGAAAATAAAAGTTCCGAAGATTTCGTTTTCGTATTAAACAAACCCGACCCATATATTTTATCTTTTTGTATTAATATCAGCACTTTTTATAAACGCAAAGCTGATAAAATACGACTCGTAAACTTTGGCAAATCCGGTAGAAATATTTCCGAAGAAATTAACGATTAATTTAAAAAGAATAAAGCAACAAAACTATTTTAATCAATTATTAGCGAATTCGAAAAACTTATTATCGGCCGATTTTTTAGTTTATTATTTAATAGCCGATTTACAAAAAAACGATTTGATAATTTAGCAATCGGAACCCAATTTCTGCTAAAAAAAAAAAAAGTTTTATACGAAGTTTTACGCAACCGAAAAAAAGCTATAATTTTCGATTTCACCGAAATAAACCAATTCAGCTTTGACGTTACGCTTTATATCGATATTAAAACCGTATTTCACGAAGCCTGGCAAAAAAAGACTTTTTCAGTCCTTAAGACCTTTTAAAATAAAATAATCGAAATGCTAAAAAAACGAATTAAATAAAAAATCTTCGAATTTTGCCACGGCCTATACAAAAACAAATAGTTTATCGTTACGAAAAAAAAAAAAAGCATTTATAAACTTATTATCGCAATCGTCGAAATAAACAGAATAACGATACGAAACGCTAACGTACCATCTAACGTCGATTAATTTTCAAACGAATTCGCAAAATTAACGATCGCTTTTTTTTTCGATTTATTTTCCGGCTACGACCATTTAATGTTTAATCTA
The DNA here is from genome assembly GCA_009599575.1 of Blumeriella jaapii. NCBI lineage: Eukaryota > Fungi > Ascomycota > Leotiomycetes > Helotiales > Drepanopezizaceae > Blumeriella > Blumeriella jaapii. Next base: position 194,239 of record VWND01000019.1, on the reverse strand, counting down.
CGATTTCGAAATATAACGGCAATTCAAATTCCAATCGGTTTATTGCGTATAACGAAAGTACTTATAAAAGCCATTAATTTAATCGTTTAATTCGTAAAAGTCGTATATAAGATTTTTATAATTTGCATTTTTAACATTGCTTTCTTTTATATTAACGACGTTAAAATAAAAAGCCCCAAATTATATTATAATAATAAAAAAATCCTTTTTGAAATTCGACGTTATATAATAAAACATATTTAAAATATCGATAAAATTATAATTTGTTTCGAAAAAGCCAAAGCTATTATTGGCCTTCGATTAAAATTTTATATATCCGAAATAAATATCGTTGGTTATATAACTAACAGCGCTGGCCGCTATTCCTAACGAAAAAAAATTAAAAAAATCTGCGAATAAAAAAAATGCGAAAATATTACCGAAGCCAAAGCTTTTATTAGCGTTATGATTTATTACCGTAATTAAATCAAAAACTTTTTTTAAAAAGCTGCATTTATTTACGCTACGATAAAAAAAAAAGTCGATTTCGTTTAAGAAAAAAAACAAAACAAAATTATAAAAATTTTCAAAAACGACTTTTTATCGGCCTTATCGCTTATGCGAATCGATTATAGCCCAAACGCAGAAAAAATTATTTTAATTATCGACGCTAATATTTTCGGTTAAAAAACTGTATTATAATAAATCGATAAAAACAAAAAACGGCACTTTTCACGATTCGAAAGCAGCCTATAATTTTCCGCTAAAACACGCTACGATATTATCAAACGAAAATATCGAAGCGTTTTTAAAATAATAAAAAAAATGAAAAGCGAATTGTACGACGTGTATTTTATTTTAAAAACAAACGCAAAAATCTTTATCGACCAACTAAATAAAAAAGCTAATAATCTATCAAAAGCGCTCGTTATTAATTAAATAGCTTGGATACGACTTATAAATTTCGAAATTAAACATATTAAAAAAATAACCAATATAACGGCAAACGGCTTTTTCAAACGAAAACGTTTTTATCCGTTTAATTTCGCTGAAAAAAGCGAACAAAATATTAACGAATAAATTGCTAACGAAATCGGCTGCTTCGCTATCTGCGCTCTGAGTTTCATAAAGCCAAAACCATTCGCGTTGCTATCTCGGTTAGCACCGCGAATAAAAAACATTAATTTTCGGGCCGAAAAAGCATTTGCGTTATTATTTCGGCTAGCACCGCGAATAAATTTAACCGAAAACGATCGGAATAAGCCGATTAGCGACGAAAATAATTTTTTAATCGATAATTACGAAACCGAAAACTTTTATTTTATCGCATATTATTTAACCACGTTATTCAAACTATTTAATATATTAAATTATCAATTTAAATTATTTAAAAACCAAGCTTTCGATTATATTTTAACCGATAAAAAACTATACAAAATAAAAAACAATATATATCAAAAACGCTTAATAATAAATAATAAAGCCGATAAGTTTCAAATTATAAAAAAAGCCCACGAAAAAGTGTTCTATAAAAAAGCTAAAGCCATTTATCACCGAATTAAAAACGACTTTTAATAAAAAAAATGCTTCGAAAATTGCAAAGCTTTCGTCAAAAGTTGCATTTCTTGCTAAAAACGAAAGCCTGGCCGAAAAAAAAACTTATTATATCCGACGTAGTTTTTTAAAATTTAAAAAAAAATTAATTTCGATATTATACGCGTATCAACCACCGATCGCGGCCATATATGCTTCGTATTCGCTATTAACGATCTATTTGAATAATCTGAAAAGCGACCTTTCCGAAACGCTATTTTCGAAGCTATAGCGATCTTTTTTTAGAAAAACGTTATATATCGATACGGTTTGTTTAGCAAATTAAACGTTGATAATAAATCCGAAAACAAAAGCGTTATCGAAACTTTTACAAAAAAATACGGCATTTAGCGTATTTAAATTTCAGCCTATAATTCGAAAAGCAACGGATCCGTTAAACAAAATTATAGAAATATTTTCGACGGCCTATCAAAAGCTATTCGAAAAAGCTATAAGCGTTAATCGCGGAAATTCTCGGAAATGCTTTTTGCTATACGTATATATATATACGCTTTTATTAAAATAATTTCATTTTTTATTTAATACGACAGAAACGCTCGACTGTTTTTAAAAACAAAATGGCTTGTATAAAAGCTTTATAACGTAGTTAAAATAAAAACGAAAGCGGATCTGTTAGCAATAAGATTTAAATAGCTAAATTACCGCGATATAAATATAAAAAAAATAATCTTAAAAAAAAAAAAATATAAAAAAGCAGCTAAAAAAGTCTGAAATAAAACCAAAGTTTTAAAAAAAACATTAATTAAAAAAAGAAATTTAATTTTAATTTACGACGTTTAGCGCGCTATTAACAAATCGGCCGATACTAAATTTAATTATAAATAGCTCGAATCTTACGAAATATGCGAGGCCGAGTTGAATAAAAGCTATTACAAGCTTACGAAACTCGATAAAACAAAATTAAAAAAAACGTTCGCCGCCAATCGGTTAAAGCGATTTTATAAAAAAAACCAGCAAATTTACCCCTTGGATTCTGATTCAAACAGCGATTTCGATTCCAGCGATTCCGACGACGACTCCGATTAAAGCGATTATATTCCTAAAAAAAAAAAACCTTCTGGAAAAATCTGAAAACAGCCGAACGACGACCCCGCTGCTGAAAGCATAATTTAAATCGTAATTCCACCTATAACCGAAAAGAAAAAAAATGCATACAAAATTATTTACTAACTGTTCTATTGTTTTTATTATTTATTGTTTTTTCTTTTTATTATACGCTGTTTTATTATTTTTGTCTTTATATACACTGTTTATTTTTAAAACCTTTTTCTATATTGTTTAGAACACCTACTGTACTTTTCTTTATTTAACTGTACTTTTGTTTATCAAAACAAAAGCTTTGTATATGCTTAAGCCGCACATCTGATATATTTATATTACTCGCATATTTTACGAAAACTATTTTTTATGCATTTTATTATTTGCTACTTTTTATATTGTTTATTTTTTTTCGTTATTCTGAACGAATGCCTGCCTGAACAATTATAATCTATTAGAAAAACAGCATGCGGATTTCCGTAACTTTTGGATACAAATATCCTACAATTTTCGTATTTTTTCCATCTATTTTTTAACAAATACAACACATCTTTCTAATTAATAAACTTATCGATACCATATCGTTCCTTAAATAAAGCGTTGCCAAACTTAGCAAATTTATTTTTAATTTATTTTAGAACGAAACTATCATACGCAACCTTTTCGAATTTAAATAAGCATATAATACCGCCATCCCAAATTAATAAGCAGCTTTCGTAAAAACATTTATAAAACAATTCGATATAATAATTAAAAACGTTAACGAATTTTTATTCGACTACGAAAGCTTCGTTAAAGTTAAATTCGTTCGCAAAAACCTTAATTACGATAAATTCCTGTTAAACTACGATAACGCTTTAAAAGCTTTCGCCGGAGTAAAAAAAGCTCGAAATAACAAAAAAAAAGTAACCGATCGAATATTGCGCTTTTTGCTAAATCAACGAGAAAAAGATATTTAAAAATACGTTTTTAGCAAAATTACCGGTATTATTTTATTTCGATATTTCGCTCGCTTTTTCGAAACTATTACTTTTATTAAAAAAAAAGTCTGGATACTAAACGCTTATATTTTTAAAACGTAAGCTCTGAAAACCAACAATCCAAAAATCCGCAGATTCACAGACTTTTCTACGGCTGTTTGCAAACTAATCGACGACGCTATATAATCGCCAAAAAAAGTTTTAATCGGCTGCGAAACCTTAAGTTTAATCCTTTTCTAAAGCAAAAGACTAAGCGTCGCCAAATGCGGTATTTTTATACCGAAAAAAAAAAACGACGCCATTCCGATATTTTAAACTTACGACGACGAAAAAAACGAAAAAGCTAATATTATTTTCGTTTAATTCGAAAAAACATACGCGGTAGCAATTAACACTTTCAGAACAGCTAAAACAATTCGACGACTTTTATTTTTAATTATCGAAAACGAATCCGAAAACGAAACTAAAAGCGTAACAGCAAACAACCGCTTATTCGAATACAAAAAACCTATTGTATTTGTGAAAACGATTCCGAAAAAAATAAAAATAAAAAACGTAAAAAAGCGCGCCGATATTTCCGAAACTTTTTTTGTTCGAAGAAAAAAACCATTCACGTCGCCAGCAAAAAAGGCACCGCGAATAAAAACAGCCGGAAATCAACGCCGAGCCATAAGCTTTAAGCCAATTAATAAAAAACGCGACGATTCTATAAAATCAGATTTAAAAAACCTTAGTATTTCGAAAAAGAAAAATTCAAACGATTTTAAATCTGATTTTTCGAAATTAAATACGCAAATATCAAAAACGCTTGCTGCGTTTAAAAACGTCGAACCGTTAATATTTTAAATTTTGATAAAAGCATTTAAAATCTCGATTATTGCGCGATTCGACCGAAAAAGCTTAAAAAAAAATATCGAAATTATCGTAAAAGAAATTATACAAAAAGCACAAAATTAAATTACTTTGCTTAAAACTTTCGTTTTCGACGACGAAACAATTCAGAAGTTTTACTTCGACATTTTTACACAAAAGCCAAATAAATCCGTCAGCTTTTTTTCTTTTATATCGAACGAAAACTGAATTAAGCTTTTTTCGAAAAATTGCAAATATAATACGCCAAAGCAAATAAAAAAAACTTTTGAAAACGGTGATCCGTTTTTATTTAAGCTTTTTTTCGCTGAAAAACTTCGATTTTTTAATTTCGTTTTTACAAATAACGTCAACGCCAGAAAAAACGGCAAGTTCTGCTATTTTTATATACGCTGTTACGCGGCGTATTGCGATTTAATTACAAAAGAAATCGACGTTATCGGCTTCGCTAATCGATTCGCTGTTATTAAAAATTCGAATTACGACGTATTCGAAATTGATTTTAATAACCAATTTATATTTCGACGAAAAACTACGAAAACTATTTAAGCACGTGCTAAAGCTTATCTGGGCTACGCAAATTTCAAAACAGATCCTAAAGCATTTAGCGCGATCACGAAGCTCGATTAAAACGTAAAAAAATAAAAGCAACGAATATTCCCAAAAGCCGACTTTTCTAGCCTTTCGACCGAAAATATATTTTAAATTTATCTAAATTAAACTGCGAATTCGTTAATTACGTAGGATTTCACAACGGAAAAAACAAATTATTATTGCATTTTATAAAAAAAAAAATAGCTATATACAAATACTATTTTCGACTAATTAAAACTCAGAAAGTATTTACAGCCTTTTTCGCTAATATACTTTATAATTTTATTTAATAAGCTTTCAGAATACATTCCGGCCTTTACTTCGCTGTTTTGATTATTCGGAATTTCGAAAACTGCCGCTTCGTAGCTTATTTTAACGTTCCGATCGCCCCAGGCCTCGCTGGTCCCGACCGTATTACAATTATAAAATTCGATATCGCCGACCTCCAGGAAAAAAAAAAAATCGAAAATCTTACCGACGCCATTTTCGATTACTACGTTCTGTTTGCTTTCGTATACAACTCGGAAATAATCGAAGTTTATCTGCAATTATACCACGACGCAAAGCTGATTAAAATTATTCAGAAAAGCCCAGCTTCCTCGTATTTCAGCGCGTCTAAAACAATGGCCTCGGCTATTTTATCGGACTACGAAACCGAAAGCTACGGAATAAAAAATGAAATAACTTTTGTCAGCTTTTCGACTAAATAAAAGGTTTTCGTTAGATTCAGGATTCAAAAAACCGACGGCGCAATACTGGTTTACTCGAACAATTATACGACGCAAAAATATAAAAATTATTTCGAAAACGATAATCCGATAAGCAATTTGATATTATTTATATTGCGGCGAAAGCAATCATAGCACTTTCGGTAATCGCGATTGTAAACGATTATTTCCGAACCATTCCGTAAAATAATTTTTTTTACAAATCTCGGAGCCTTTTCAAAAGCATTCGTCGGTAAACAACCGTGGTCCGATTTATCAATTTTACGCAAAGCAAAAGCGTTAATCGATTTTAATTACGACGAACTAATCGATTATTTTTACGATTTTAATACAAAACTTTTTAACGCCTTTTGCAAAGCGTAGAACCACGTACAAAAGCTGAAATCTATTATTTACGGAAAAAAATCGTGGAAAGCATCCGTCGCGGCGACACCTAATAATATTATCGACGAAAAAGCTATCAGAACGTTCGTAAATCTAAACGATACTTCGATTGATATTTTATCGAGCTATTTTTTAAAAAAGCAAAATAAACAAAATGATTTAAACGATAAGCGAAACGCTATTCTTCCGCAAAAGCCAACAGCAAAAAAGCCAAAAACGGATTAGAAGACCGAAAAGTGTAAAGCTAAAAAGTTCGGTTTTTGATTAATTGGTTTTTAAATCATATAAGATAAACTAAATTGCATTTATTAAAATTATATTTTTCGTTAATCGTAATTAAAAACGATTACGTATATTATTTGAAACAAAATGTAAAACGGTAATATTTTATATTAATAAAAGTTGATAGTTTTAGCTAAAATCGAAGTATAAACCCTTCCGAAACCCTTTGCCACTAATTACTTTCAACAAGTATAAAAGCAAAGCATCCCTTTAAATAATACTATAAGCACGCAGTCCAATTTATATTTTCACTTATTTTTTTTTTCTTTTCTTCAATTTCTTTTAGGAATTCCCTAGATTATCTTACCCACCGATATATGGCCGTATCAGTCTGGTTTTCCTACCTACTTTTATATTAGCTTAAAATCTATAGCTCGGCGTTGATTTTCGGCTATTTTCATTCGCGGTGCCTTTTTTGTTAGCGACGTAAATAATTTTCTTTTCCGAATAAAAAGGGTTTCGGAAATGTCGGCGCGCTTTTTTACGTTTTTTATTTCTATTTTTTCCGGAATTATTTTTATAAATACAATAGATTTTTTATATTCGAATAAGCGGTTATTTGCCGTTACGCTTTTGATTTCGTTTTCGAATTCGTTTTCGACAATTGAAAATAAAAATCGCTAAGCTGTTTTAGCCGTTTTAAAAATATTAATTATTATAGCGTATATTTTTTCGAACTAAACGAAAATAATATTGGCTTTTTCGTTTTTTTCGTCGTCGTAAATCTGAAATGCCGAAATGGCATCGTTTTTTTTTTTCGATATAAAAATGCCGCATTTGGCGACGTTTAATTTTTTGCTTTAAAAAAGAATCAGATTTAAAGTTTCGCAGCCGACTAGAATTTCTTTTGGCGATTGCATAACGTCGTCGATCAGTTTACAAACAGCTATAAAAAGGCTTGTAAATCTGCGGACTTTTAAATTATTGGCTTTCAAAACTTACGCTTTAAAAATATAAGCGTTTAGTATCCAGATTTCTTTTTTAATAAAAATAATAGTTTCGAAAAGGCGAGCGAAATGCCGAAATAAAATAATACCGGTGATTTTGCTAAAAACGTATTTTTAAATATTTTTTTTTCGTTAATTTAGCAAAAAGCGTAATATTCGGTCTGTTATTTTTTTTTTGTTATTTCGAGCTTTTTTTGCTTCGGCGAAGGCTTTTGAAACGTTGTCGTAATTCAGCAGAAATTTGTCGTAATTAAGATTTTTGCGAACGAATTTAGTTTTAACGAAGCTTTCGTAATCGAATAGAAATTCGTTAACGTTTTCAGTTATTATATCGAATTGTTTTATAAATATTTTTACGAAAGCTGTTTATTAATTTGGAATAGCGGCATTATATATTTGTTTAAATTCGGAAAGGTTGCGAATAATAGTTCCGTTCCAAAGTAAATTAAAAATAAATTTGCCAGATTTAATAACGCTTTGCTTAAAAAACGATATAATATCGATAGGTTTATTAATTAAAAAAATATATTATATTTGTTAAAAAATAAATGGAAAAAAATACGAGAATTATAAAATATTTATATTTAAAAGTTACGGAAATCCGCATATTATTTTTTTAATAAAATATAATTGTTCAGGCAGGCACCCGTTCAGAACAACGAAAAAAATAAATAATATAAAAAGTAGCAAATAATAAAATGCATAAAAAATAGTTTTCGTAAAATATATAAGTAATATAAATGTATCAAATATGCGGCTTAAATATATATAAAACTTTTGTTTTGGTAAACAAAAAGTATAATCAAACAAAAAAAAGTATAATAAATATTCCAAATAATATAAAAAAAGATTTTAAAAATAAACAGTATATATAAAACAAAATGATTAGATTGTATATAAGCAAGCAAAACAAAAACAATAAAACAATATATAATAAAAAAAAAAACAATAGATAATAAAAACAATAGAACAATTAATAAACAATTTTATAAACACCTTTTTCTTTTTCGGTTATAAATAAAATTACGATTTAAATTATGGTTTTAGCAGCAGAAGCATCGTCCGGTTGTTTCCAGGCCTTTCCAAAAAATTGGGCTTTTTTTTTTTTAGAAATATAATCGTTTTGGTCGGAATCGTCGTCGGAATCGCTGGAATCGAAATCGCTGTCTGATTCAGAATCCAAAAAATAAATTTGCTGGTTCCTTTTGTAAAATCGTTTTAATCGGTTAACGGCGAACGTTCTTTTCAGTTTTGTTTTATCGAATTCCGTAAACTTGTAATAGCTTTTATCCAATTCGGCCTCGTATACTTCGTAAAATCCGAGCTATTTATAATTAAGCTTAGTATCGGCCGATTTGTCGATAGCGCGCTAAACGTCGTAAATTAAAACCAAATTTTTTTTTTTAATTAGCGTTTTTTTTAAAATTTTGGTTTTATTCCAGATTTCCTTAGCTGCTTTTCTATACCTTTTCTTTTTTAAAATCATTTTTTCCATATTTATATCGCGGTAATCGAACTGCTTAAATCTTATTACTAATAAATCAATTTTCGTTTTTATTTTAACTACGTTATAAAGCTTTTATACAAGCCATTTTGTTTCCAGAAGCAGTCGAGCGTTTCTGCCGTACTAAATAAAAAATAAAATTATTCTAATAAAAGCGTATATGCATATGCGCATAGCAAAAAGCATTTCCGAGAATTTCCGCGACCAACGCTTATAGCTTTTTCGAATAGCTTTTGAAAAGCCGTTAAAAATATTTTTATAGCTTCGTTCTACGAAGCCGTTGCCTTTTGAATTATAGGCTGAAATTTAAATACGCTAAATGCCGTATTTTTTTATAAAAGTTTCGATAACGCTTTTGTTTTCGGATTTATTATCGACGTTTAATTTATTAAACAAACCGTATCGATATATAACGTTTTTTCAAAAAAAAATCGCTATAGCCTCGAAAATAGCGTTTCGGAAAAATCGTTTTTCAAGCTATTTAAATAAATCGTTAATAACGAGCATAAAATATATATAACCGCGATTAGTAATTAATACGCGTATAACGTCGAAATTAATTTTCTTTCAAATTTTAAAAAACCACGTCGGATATAATAAATTCTTTTTTCGGCCCGGCTTTCGTTTTTAGCAAAAAATGCAACTTTTAACGAAAGCTTTGCAATCTTCGAAGCATTCTTTTTATTAAAAATCGTTTTTGGTTCGGTAATAAATGGCTTCAGCTTTTTTATAAAACACTTTTTCGTAGGCTTTTTTTATAACTTGAAATTTATCGATCTTATTATTTATTACTAATCGTTTTTAATATATATTGTTTTTTATTTTATACAGCTTTCTATCGGCTAAAATATAATCGAAAGCCTGGTTTTTAAATAATTTAAACTAATAATTTAGCATATTAAATAATTTAAATAAAATAGTTAAGTAATATACAATTAAATAAAAGTCTTTAGTTTCGTAATTATCGATCAAAAGTTTATTTTCGTCGCTAATCGGCTTATTCCGATCGTTTTCGGTCAAATTTATTCGCGGTACTAACCGAAATAATAACGCGAATGCTTTTTCGGCCCGAAAATTAATGTTTTTTATTCGCGATGCCAGCCGAAATAGCAACGCGAATGGTTTTGGCTTTATAAAACCTAGGGCGCAAATAGCGAAGCAGCCGATTTCGTTAGCAATTTATTCGTCGATATTTTATTCGTTTTATTCAGCGAAATCAAACGGATAAAAGCGTTTTCGTTTGGAAAAGCCGTTTGCCGCTATATTAATTATCTTTTTAATATATCTGATTTCGAAATTTATAAGTCGCATTTAAGCTATTTAATTAATAACGAATACTTTTGGTAAATTATTAGCTTTTTCGTTTAGTTGGTCGACAAAAACTTTTGCGTTTGTTTCCAAAATAAAATATACGCCGTATAATTCGCTTTTTATTTTTTTTATTATTTTAAAAGCGCTTCGATATTTTCGTTTGGTGGCGTCGTAGCGTGCTTTCGCAGAAAATTATAAGCCGTTTTCGAATCGTGAAAAATGCCGTTTTTTATTTTTATCGATTTATTATAATACAGCTTTTTAACCGAAGATATTAACGTCGATAATCAAAATAATTTTTTTTGCGTCTGGGCTGTAATCGATTCGCATAAGCGATAGGGCCGATAAAAGGTCGTTTTTAAAAACTTTTATAATTTTGCTTTATTTTTTTTTCCAAACGAAATCGACTTTTTTTTTTATCGTGGCGTAAATGGATGCAGCTTTCTGAAAAAAGTTTTTGATTTAATTACGGTAGTAAATCACGACGCTAATAAAAGCTTTGGCTTCGGTAACGTTTTTACACTTTTTTTATTCGCAGATTTTTTTAATTTTTTTTCGTTGAGAATGGCGGCCAGCGCTGTTAGTTATATAACCGACGATATTTATTTCGGATATGCAAAATTTTAATCGAGGGCCAATAATAACTTTGGCTTTTTCGAAACAGATTATAATTTTATCGATGTTTTAAATATATTTTATTATATAGCGTCGAATTTCAGAAAAGATTTTTTTATTATTATAATATAATTTAAAACTTTTTATTTTAACGTCGTTAACGTAAAAAAAAGCAATATCGGAAATATAAATTATAAAAATCTTATATACGATTTTCACGAATTAAACGATTAAATTAATAGCTTTTATAAATACTTTTGTTATACGTAATAAACCGATTAGTATTTAAATCGCCGTTATATTTCGAAATCGTAAATCAAATATTAAATGGTCGTAGCTAAAAAACAAATCGAAAAGGAAAGCGATTATCAGTTTTGCGAATTCGTTTAAAAATTAATCGACGTTAAATGGCACGTTAGCGTTTCGTATCGTTATTCTATTTATTTCGACGATTGCGATAATAAGTTTGTAAATGCTTTTTTTTTTTTTCGCAACGATAAATTATTTGTTTTTGTATAAGCCGTGGCAAAATTCGAAGATTTTTTACTTAATTCGTTTTTTTAACATTTCGATTATTTTATTTTAAAAAACTTTAGAAATTAAAAAGATTTTTTTTTGCCAGGCTTCGTAAAATACGGTTTTGATATCGATATAAAACGTAACGTTAAAATTAAATTGGCTTATTTCGGTAAAATCGAAAGCTATAGCTTTTTTTCGGTTGCGTAGAATTTCGTACAAAATCTTTTTTTTTTTTGGCAAAAATTGGGTTTCGATTGCTAAATTATCAAATCGTTTTTTTATAAATCGGCTGCCAAATAATAAGCTGGAAAATCGGCCGGTAATAAATCTTTCGAATTCGCTAATAACTGGTTAAAATAATTTTATTATTTTATCTTTTTTAAATTAATCGTTTATTTTTCCGGAAATATTTCCACCGGATTCGCCGAAATTCACGAATCGTATTTTATCAGCTTTACGCTTATAAAAAGTGTTAATATTAATACAAAAAAATAAAATATATAAATCGGGTTTGTTTAATACGAAAACGAAATTTTCGGAACTTTTATTTCCGAGCTAATAGCTAAAAATATTAATATTAATTAATTTTATTCGCGGTGCTATTTCGATTAATAACGCGAATGCTTTTAGCTAAGTATTTTTCAGATTTTCTTATAGCTCAGCGTTTGTTCTGAAACCAAAGCCGGCTATTCGTTTCCCGATAAAACGTCGACTAAAAAGATTTTATCGCCGGCGATAATAATTTGATTTTAAAAAAATCGGTTTTAATTTTAGAAAAAAGCTTTTATTTGGCCGTTTTCGATGTATTTAAAACTGACGAGACTTTCCAGAATTTAAAGCATTTTAAAAATAATAAAATAAAAGCATTTTTTTATTATTAAAAAGTTTTCATAGGTAATAATACTTTTAACGTCGACTTTTATATTTCGTACAATTTTATTAAACTTAATAATATTTTTATTAACGATAATATAAATTATTCGTTTATTAATAATAATCGGAATACTATTGGCTTCGGCTGTTTTTTAATTTATACAATTAACTTCGGTTCTATTATCGAATAAAACAAGGGTTATCGTGCTTTTCTCAAGCATTGTTTTTATTTTTGGCGCTTTTATAGCCGTATAAGGGCAGTTTCGTCGTTTTGACTTTTGGGTTTTTATAACGAAAGCCAAAAAGCTAACTTTTTCCGAAGATTTCTTTTCATCGGCTAAATTAACTGCGGTATTATAAATTTCTTTTTGGTTTTTTTTTAATTTAAAATCGTTTTTTTTTCGGGTGATTTCAACTTTTTCGTTTTTTTTTAGTGTAAAAATTTGTTTATTAATAATTTTGTCGAATTTTTCTTTTGTATTAAATAAATCGCTGAATTTCAATTTAATCTTTTGTTTTATAATTTTTTTAATAACTTCGTCGACGGCTTCGGAACTAATATATTTATCGATTTATTTTTCGTTTCGCATTAATAATAGGCGCTTAAAAGCTGATATTTTCTGAATAATTTAAACCGGAATATCGGTATCGATATCGTTTATATCGTCGTTAATTTTTTTTATTATAAGCGTTTTTCTAATAGTTTTTTCGGTTTTTTTTCGAATTCTAAAATTTTTTTCTTTTTCGATTCTAACGTTTTTTTTTATATCAGTCGGTTTGGCGAATAAAACAAAAGCATTTTGCTTTTTTATAATTCGCTGGCTTAATTATGCAGCTATAATATTTGCAAATGCGATATTTATATTAGCAATATATATATTTGTTTTTCATTTATATATTTAAATTTTATTTACGCTTAAAATAAAAGATTTTTTTTTAATTAATACGCTTTCTGAAATGTTTTTTTTTTTATTAATAAAAATCGTTTTTGCATCTTTTCTGTTTTTTAAACAATCGTTTTATTTCGTACCTTTTACTTTTAAGCGAATAATATTTAATCAGCTCTGATTTTTAGCTTTATTAAAAAAGTTTATTTCTGTTTTCGTCGGTCCGAAGCAAATTGCTTCGTATTTATTAATATAGCAAACGCTATTATTTATATAGAAATTAAATGCTTTGCATTTAAAACGAATATAAGATTTTTTGCAATAAATTTTTCTGTTATTACAAAATTTACACTTAAGGCCACGAAGTCTGTTTTAATAATTACTTTTATTATTTTAATAGCCGCGATTTTGATTTCCGCGTTGGTTTTTTTCTTTTCTAATAATCGTTATTATAATTAATGTTTCGCTGATTCTGATCGCTAGCACGAAAAGGTTGCCACTAAGCAGCCATTACTTTTATAATGGCTTGGCGAGGCTAATCGCTTCGCGCATTTTAAAAAAAATAATTGTTGTAAAAGCTATTTTAATCGTTTTTATTATTCGAATTAACGTAAAAAAGTTTCTTCTGTTATTGCATAAAATCTTCGATTTTGTTTTAAAATCCTTAAATCTTAATATCGGTAAATTTTAATACGAGAGTTTCGATATTTTTGTTAAGCTTTTCCAAATCTGTAAATTTTGCAAAACGATTAAATAATATAATAATTAGTTGTTTTTTAGCGATTTCGATAACTTTTAATAACTGGGCATGTTTCTGCATTAAAGCTTCCACGTTTTTTTTGTAAATAAAAAAGGGAGATTTCTTTTAATTTATAGCTTCGATAATACGTTCGCTTTAGTTTTGTTTAAAAACGAATTTTATAAATTTGAAATATTAATCGAAGATTTTAAGATTTTGTTTATTAATTTTAAAATGTTTAATAGTTTTATTGCGAATGCTAGTTGGAAGGCCAAGTAAAAACAGTCTTCTCTGTTCGATTTCGCTTAAAACCTTTTTGTTAACGAAAATATCAGAAACCCTCGTATAAATACGATAATAAGCTTTAAGTTTTTTGGTTTAGCGGATTGTTATAATAAACTGTTTAAAAAAAGCGATAGTATCGCGAATTTGCTAGCGATCGTAGTCTCGGAATTCCGATTTCAAAGTTTTAATTAATTTACGCCAGTCTCGAGCCTTAATAGTTTTCTATTTATTTATCGATTTAATAATATTTTTAATAATTAGGTCATAATAGCGAAAAAGTTTGTCGAACATTTCAGTTTCCGAAATTCCGAAATCCTTATAGATTTTTTTATATTTTTCGATAAAATCGGTAACGTTGGCGTTATTAAATAAAAATGCATCAAAGGAGCCAAAAAAAGGCATACGGTCTCGCATAAGAAAACGAAAAGCGTCGTTGTTTATAATATTAGCGAAAGTATTAGTAGGATTTAAATTAAATAAATAAATATTTTCTGAAATTGCAGATTAAAAGTTTTTAATATAAAAAAAATCGTTTTTAATAAAGAAATTATCAAAAAGGTTTTTGTGTTTTTTGAAAAAATTAAATAAAATAAAATTACGTTTAGATATTTAAATAATATATTAAAAAACTTGTTTTTTGGTAAGTTAATTGAATTAATATAATATTGCTATATAATCCACGGTTTCGATATTTCGTGGCTCAAGCTAATATACGTACAGCTATTTTTTTACTATTTTTAATAAAAAGCCGCAAATTGTAATTGCTATAATTATAAAACGTAAAATTAAAAGGTTGAATTTTCGCCAGACGTTTGATTAAAAGAGATTTAATTCAAAAAGGCCGAGCGCAGCGGTCGAAGCGTACGAATCAATATTCGATTTGTTATTTTTAAATAAAAAAGCGACTTTCGCGCTTTAAATTTCGCACGGTTCAGGATTGCTTAACCGTAATTTCAAACGTTTCTGAGATATGTTGCATTTTTGTAATTCAATAATTATGCGCAAAATAAAAGAAGCTATTAAGGATTTTTTATATAATGCAACTGCGAACAACACTATATAAAAAGTCTTTCAAGCCGTAATAGCGAAATATCGAAATCGATTTTAATTATAAATTTAAGAAATATATCGGCGAATATATAAAAACGAAACACCGAAGTTTAAATTCCTGCGTAAATTATTAAATATAAAAGTATATAAAAAAATCAGACTGATACGGCCATATATCGGTGGATAAAATAATTTAGAAAATCCCTAAAAAAAACTAAAAAAAGGAAAAAAAAAATAAATGAAAATATAAATTAAACTGCGTACTTATAATACTATTTAAAGGGGTGCTTTGCTCTTATATCTGTTAAAAATAATTAATGGCAGGGGGTCTCGGAGGGGTCCATGCCTCGACCATAGCTAAAACTACCAACTCCCATCAATACAAGGTATCACCGTTTTACAGCATATCGAGTTATACGTAATCGCCAATATTAAAATCGATCGCGCGGCGAAACTTATTCGTACTTTTTTTTATTTTATCGTAGGCTTATTAAAAGTGCGATTTAGCGAAATTTTAAGCGTTGTAATAGCGGCGAGCGTACGCACGAACTTCGTCTGCGTTTAGCTTATGTAAAAGATTAAAAAAGAAGGAAATATCGAGCTTCCAGTTTCAATTAATATAAAAAACATAACCGTGTACAATTTCAAAAAGTAAAAAGCCATTTAGATTTTCGTAAAAAAGGATTATTTAAGCGAAATCTATTATTAAAAGAAATTCGTTTTAATCGTTTTAATAAAAATTTACGAAAAGTCGAAAGCGTTTTTGCAAATATTAATTATAAATTTCGGTCTGACTATCGGTTTTAAAATAAGCGGCTATCGAAAACTTTAATTGCGTACCGAGTATTTTGTTTAATTCAGACCAGAAGATAAACTAATACTAAAAGCTACGATCGCTAATAATACTTTTTAAAAAGCTAAAATACTTATATACGTAAAATATATACAATTTAACAAAGCTTCGAGCGTCGATATTTTTATAACAAAAAATCGAAATAGCTTGCTTGGAAAAGCGATTTATTATTACGAATACGTTATCGTAGCCGTATTTATTTTTATTAAAGTTGCAAAAGTCTATTATAACGTATTTTTAAAAATGGTCAAAAACAGGAAAAAGCTGAAAAAGGCCGGGGCGTTTATTTTTTAAAATAAAACTTTTTCGATAAACGTAGCAGTTGCGATAATATTGTTTTACGAAAGCTGTTATACCTCGCCAATAATATTAATCCGAAAGCAATTGCGTAGTTTTGCGAGCGCTAGGATAAACGGTGGAAATCTGGTCGTGTATTTTTCGTATAAAAGCCAGACGAAAATAATCGACGTTTAGTATTATTAAGCGACCGTAATATAACAGCAAATCGCGTTTAAATATATACGAAAACGAAGTATTATTATCGTCGTTTTTTTTTATAGCGTTTTGTATAGCTTTTTTTCGAAGGGCCATTAAGTTGCTAGCTATGCGATTAGCGTGAAAAATTTAATTAACGATACGAAATACGAATAAAAAATCAGCTATTTCAACGATAAAAACAGCTGTTTCGAAAGCCGTAAAAAATCGAAGTTTTTTAATCAAAAAGCGGTGGTCGATTTAATCTGCTCGGAAAAAGATTTGCAGGCGCTGAATATGTTTAAAAAAGTTTTAGCGGTCGAATTCGCTCGTACGACGTATTAATACGTCAGCTAAAAAATTATGTTTATTTGGTCTGTACGTAATAAGAAAATTGTAGTCGGCGAAAAGCTCGGTCCAGCGTGTTTATCGAGCGTTTAAAAGTTTGAAAATTATAAAATATTTTAAAATTTTGTAATTAATAATTATTTTAATTTAATAAACTAAACTAATTAGTTCAGCACGAAAATTACTTAGAAATTTTACGATTGCGAATATCTTTTTATCGTATACGACGTAGTTTAGTTTTGCGAAAGCTATGGTTTTGCTGAAATAAGCGATTAAAAGCCAGTCGTCGTTATGAAATTGCGAAAGTACAAAAGCTATTACGCCGTCGAAAGCGTTAGTTTTTAATATGCAAAAAAAGTCTTGCTTATAATATTATAAAATTAATGCAATAATAAAGATTAATATAAAAAGGTCGAAATTCTTTTGATATTTAAAAGTGAAATTATAAAAAACGTTAGCTTTGGTTAAATAAACCAAAGGCTTTGCAATTATACCGTAATTTCGAATAAAACGTCGGTAGAAATTACAAAAACCAAAAAAGCTTTATATATTTTTTATAATAATAAAAAGCTTTCAGTGGGCGATTACGGAGATTTTTTTGGATTTATTTCTAAGCTTTTAATCGAAATAATAAAGCCTAAATAACGGGTTCGAATAACGTTGAATTTAGATTTTCGAATATCGGCCTGTAATTCAGCGTCAGCGAGCTTTTGAAACACTTTGCGAACGTATATAACGTGTTTTAAAAAATCGGACGAATAAATAAAAATATTATTCAGATATATAATGCAAAAATCGTTTAAATAATCGAAAAAAACGTCGTTTATATAACGTTGGTAAATTGCGAATTTATTAATAAAGCCAAAAAATAGCATTTTGCATTTATAAGCGCCGTAACGCGTACGAAACGTCGTTAGTTTTTTATTAACGGAGTTTATTCGAATTTTGTAAAAAGCTTAACGAATATCGAGCTTCGTAAAAATTCGTACTTCCGAAAAACGAGCAAAAGTTTTATCGATAAAAAAAAAAGAATAGCGATTTTTACGAATAATATTATTAAAAGCTCGATAATCGATACAAAAACGCAATAAATCGTCGGGTTTTTTAGCGAAAAGCATTAAAGCAGCGAAAAAAGCGGTAAAAAGTTCGATAAAGCTTTTATTAAAATTATTTTGCAAATAGATTTTAACAATTTCGAGCTTTGGAATCGATATTTTATATAAAAAAGTGTATTTCAGCTTTTTTTTATTTATAATAAGCTCGATTTTATAATCGTAGGGCCGGTAAAAGGCTAGCTCGTTATTAGCGGCCTTAAAAAACACGTATTCGAGGTTTTTGTACTTCGAAGGAAAAAATTCGAAAGAAAATTTATTCGAAATTAACTTTGCTAAGCTGATTAAAAGGGTCGAAATCGATATTTTATTGGTTTTGAAACGTTCGAAAAAATTATAAAATTAAATTTTAAAAAAAATGTTATACGTAAAATCGTTTAGTATTTTGTCGATCTCGTATAAAAAAGTTGAAAACATTTTAATTGCTTTTTTTCTGAAAATCAGCTTAAAAGCGTATATAATAATCTGGCAAATAGAAATTAAATAAGCAGTGGATTAAAAGACTCGTTTTCGAATTGATCGTTTGGAAAATTTAAAAAGTGGCTTATTTAAACTATCGATTATATTAAGCTGAAAGGCCATCGCGGCGAAAGCTTTTTTTCGGTTTTTGATATAATTGTTTTTCGTAAAACGAAAAAGCTGTTTTGACGAAGAAAAAAAAAAAAAGAAAAAATAATAGAAAAGAAATCGTTAGCCTGGAAAAATGATGTAATTTTTTGTATTATTTTATTGGCGTCGCTATCGAAATTAGCACCGCGAATGAAATTCGATTTTTTCGCGCTTCGCATAGCGTCGTAGGTTTGCCACAATTGGTTAAGATTTTTATCACGTTTTATAGCGTCGTTTTGATAGCGAAATTAAATTTTTCGGAAATGCAAATAAAAAACTTTAATATAACAAGCGTAAAAAACTATAAAAAAATAAAACTTCGGCTAATAAAGCTTGCGTTTATTATAATTTAATAAAACTTAATATTCGGCAACTAAGCTTTTTCTAAAATCATATTATAATTTCCGAAGTTAATAATTAAAAAAAAAATAAACGATTGTATTCGATTATTAATAATAAAATTAAAAAACGTAAAATATATAATTAAATAGCCACGAGCTTTATTATACTTTTTTATAAAAAAAAAAGCCGGAAAAGATTAAATTAAAAGTTAAAAAAAAAAAAAAAAAAATTTGATTAGCGCCGAATCGATTAACGCATAACCGTTCGCTTTAAAATCGGCGAACGCTTTTATTTTGTACGAAAAGCTATTTTTAATAAATATAACGGAAATTATTAATAAATCGCTATTAAAAAGCTTTCGAACGTTAAAATAACGTATATCGCGTAATACGCCTAAAAAAAAAGCTTTGCTTAGGCCTGGGCGTTTTTCCGATTGGCGGAAAAGCTTTTAACTTTCTTATATACGTCTTAAAAATCGTTTGAAAAAGGATTTTCGTTTTTATTATTATTATTAAAAAGCGAATCTTCGGCCGGTTCGACTTCGTTTATATTTATTAATTTAAAAGAGCTTTTGGATAAAACCGAGGATCGGCCCGTAAAAAGTCGTGCAAATTGGTTTTTTTAAACTTTTTGATATGAAATAAAAAACGAGCGTTATCGTTGGTCCGATCGGAAAAAAAAAACGCCAAAAAAAGCGTTTTGGCGTAAAAAAGGAGAAAAAACAAAGGGCTAAAAAAAAGCTTATAAAGCATTTAAACGACTTTCGTACGTACGATTTAATTTGTAATACGCTTTGGTTAAAATACTATTATTTTAATAAATGGTAGATTTAATAAAAAAGCGATTCGCGTATAAAATTCGTTCAGCCAATTAATTTTATTTTTTTTATCGGACGGCGATAAGCCAATTTTTAAAAATCGTTGTACGCGCCTATTTCAAATGCAATTTTTCTCGTAAACGTTTTAATATTTTGTCGCGAAAAGCGTTTCGAAGCTGTTTATCAGTTCGTATTTAAACGTTCGCTGCGAAAATAAAAAATCGCAAATAAAATCGTTAAAAATCGTCGTGCGTATTTATTGCAAGCATTTTAAATTCGTTTTCCGCCTTTTAAACGTTTGAAAAGTCGGCCAGGAAATCGGCGACCTTTTTTATTAATTTTTCGAAAAATATAAAATCGGAACGGTCCAAGATACGCGGGGTTAGGAACTTTTTTGCTACGCTTTCGGTCTGATCGAATATATAATTTTTGCGAAATCGATCGTCAGCGAAATAATCGTAATAAAGTTCGAGATTATCGAAAACTTTAGTTTTTTAATAACGTATTTTATAATTTTTATTATTATTTAATTTAAACTTAAAATTCGGAACGCGTTTTATACGAGCTAATCGAAAGTCAGCAGATAAATAGAAATTATAGCGTTTAAAAGGCGCGCTAAGATTTTGGCCGTTATAAAAAGATTTAAAAAAAGTTCGCGAAAAGCGTGGAAGCTGGTTTGCAGCGCTTGTTGGTTAAAATAAAACGTTGCGAAAAGAAAAAAAAGCAGCAGATTCGCGATTAGCAAAAGCACGTTCGATAGATTTTATTAAACGCTTTAATTAAAAGGTTTGTCGCAATCGTATAATTTTTAAAAGTTGTCGTTTACGCTTTTGCGCTTTTTTTAGTTGATTTTGCAAAAGTTTTAATTAAACGTTTTTAACGCTAGGCTGCGAGGAAAAGATGGCAAGCGAAATGGTTGACGCTTTGCCCTTTCCTTTGTTTTTTTTTTCTCGAAGGAAAAATTATTTTTCAAAAAAAAAAGTTTTTGGAGGAGGCTGCTTTTTCGCTGATTAAGAAAAAGGTTAAAGTGTAATAGCAGAAGCTAAAAAGCTCTGCTAAAAGGGGGATCGTTGAACAAAAGCTATTTTTCGCAAAATACGGAAATAAGCCTTTTTACGACCGGTCGATCATTTTGGTGTAATCCGTAAGAAATTCGAGAAAAAAAATAGTTTACGCCGTCGCCAGCGTAAAAAAAAAGTTATTGATAATATAACGATTTAATCAGTCGAAAAGCTAAAAAATCAGTTAATTAATCGCCGTATTTATATAATATAAAAAACGAGCTTTTGGTTTTGTAATAAAATATTTATTTAGAATTAATAACTGCAGAAGGCAGAGGTTGCTAAAAGAAAAGAGCCTTATATATATAATAGTCTCTACAGTTGATAGGAGACCCATCAGGAGACCAGGGAGCTTGCAGCTACACGTGGTTGCTGGGGTGACACGAGAGGTGGCAACAGAGTGAGTCGTTACAGTATTATTTATTATTTGCAACTGCTGTTCGAAATTATTTAAATAAACAACGAAATCGTTAATTAATTTATGCTTTTTTTGTTTCGCTTTATCGTATAAATTCGAAGTCGCGATTTTTCGATTTTTCGTATTTATTAAAAAGTTTAATATTTATTTTTTAAAATCGTTTTATATAATTCGAATATTCGTAAAACGTCGTTTGTATCCGATTCACTTTTTTTTTATTTTATCGTCGAAAGCTAAAACACAGGCGTTAATTTTCTTTTAATTAATACAAAATATTACTTTTTTATTCTGGCGGAAACTTCGCTTTATACGCCGAATAAAAAATTAAGCTTTTTTAATATTTTTCTTTCGATATATTAGAAAATCTTTTATTTTTAATGCTTTTCGGCTCGAATTCGCTGTGTTTTTTACAAAAAATATAATATGCTTAAAAAAAATGCTAAATCGTTTTTAATAAGTATTATTATCGTAATATTTCGAAAATATTTTATAATAATCGTTAGCTGTCAGGAACCAACATCACGTGTATAAATCAGGTGATCCGCCAAAACCCTCTGCCTTCTACCAACCTTCGAATAATACTTTCTGCGGATAGGCCGTAGGGGCCGGATAATGCTATAAGGGCTGGAAATAACATTTAAATAAAACATTTTATAAGAATAATTGCTAAGGAATCAATTATTAGGATTATATTAAAAAAGATAAAAAAAGGTCGGGATGGGGACTGGAAAAGCATATTAAATGAAATTCGCCTGGTTTCTTAAGAAATACTTTTCTCGAGGGCTCCATCCCTTTTTTTATATTTATACACGCTTTTTATTAAAAATATAAAAAGTAAAAATCAGTCTGATTATTAACCCAATTTTATTTAAGCTTTATTATCTGAATTAATGTTTTTCTGCTTTTTTAATTTTTATATTTTAATTTTTTTACTTATCGGAACGGCAGTTCGATATTATTAAAATAATTTCTATTATACTATTACATTTATATCGTTATTATCGATATTATAGCTTTTCGTATTCGCAGAAAACAAGCATTTCCAGCTATTTAAAAAAACTTAGCATTTTCGGCTGTTTAGAAAAACCTTGTATTATCGTTTTTTTTGACGTTATCAGTTTTACCAAAGGCCGAAAATATTTTATTTTTAAAGCGCGACGATTTTCTAACTTTTTTTATCGAAAAAATTATTAAAAAAAGCCACGCTTAAAGCGATTCGGAAAAACTTTTTACCGAAATCTTGATTTATTTGATTAATAAACGAACCCGCGCCGAACAAAAAAAAAACGATAAACGTAGAAAAATAAAAAAAATACGAGCTAAAATAAAGCAGAAAAAAATTGAAAAAAAAATCTACGAAATAATTAAAAAACTCGAAAAAACCAAAAGACGCCGAAACGAATTCCGAAAAAAAGTTAAACAATTTTAACGAAAACTTAACGCTTTCGAAAATATCGAAAAAAAGGTTTTTATATTTTTTAATATCGTTTCAATTGAAAAAAAACAGAAAATAACCCAAGCCGGCGATTATTATAAAATATCCTCGAAGCACTACGATAATAATACTTATTGAAAACGACTTAGCATTTTTTTTAAGCATATTATATTTTTTATAAAAAATATAGCGAATTCGAGCCGAAAAGTATTAAAAATAAAAGACTTTTTAATATATCGAAAAAAAAATATTAAAAAAGCTTAATTCTTTATTCGGCGTGCAAAGCGAAGCTTCCGCCAGGATAAAGAAGTAATATTTTGTATCGATCAAAAGAAAATTAACGCCTGTGTTTTAGCCTTCGACGATAAAATAAAAAAAAGATAAATCGGATACGAACGACGTTTTACGAATATTCGAATTATATAAAACGATTTTAAAAAATAAATATTAAATTTTTTAATAAATGCGGAAAATCGAAAAATCGCGGCTTCGAATTTATACGATAAAGCGAAGCAAAAAAAGCATAAATCAATTAACGATTTCGTTGCTTATTTAAATAATTTCGAACAGCAATTGCAAATAACAAACGATGCGATTAAAAAAAAATGCTTTTCGCAAAACTCCGATTTATTTTTCGAAAAAAAATTATTAAACGAAGCAATATTGCAGCTACAAGCTCGTACGAAAAATTAATATTAATCGCTCGTCGTATCGAAAATGCTAATAAAATTATTAGCAACGAAACGAAAAATAATAAACGACGAAACGAGCGCAAAAAAAAAAAAAAAAAAAAATTTATATTTACGATCAAAGCTTAAAAGCTAAAACAAATATATACCGTTTTTGATTCGAGAATACGTTATAAAAAAAAAAACGAAAGCGAAAAAACAATAATTTTAATAAAATCCTTTGAAATCCTAAAACTCTTAACGATTTTTTTTACTTTTCGAAATGCAGTCGCTGCTAAAAAAAAAAGCATCGCATAGCCAATTGTTTAAAAATCGAATATTATAAATATAATAAAAAAAAATATATAGCTTTAAACTGCTCCGAAGCTAATAAATCTAAAAATTCGGAAAAAGCTTTCGTTTGATTTTAATTTCGTCGCTGCTAATAAAATCGAGCGAAAAAAAAAAGCAGAAAATAATAATTTCAATCGAAATTAAAAAAACTAAAAGCGAAACTCGTATAAAACGAGCTTTCATCGATTACGGCGCGGAAAAAAACTGCGTAATCCAAAAGTTATTAATTAAATATAAATAAAAACCAATTTAAAAACGTATTAATTTATTTACGATTAAAAAAAAAAAGTAATTATCTACGATACGCATACGCAATTTATTCGCGCTATTAATAATTATAAAATAATTAAAAAAATATAAAACGATTTCGTGGCTTATAATATAAATATTCCAAAAGTTTTATTTATTTTAAGATTTCTTTAATTGCGAAATATCGACTCCGTTATAAATTTTCGAATTAAATCGTAGCGATACCCAGTCGAACGCTTACAATTTAATTTTGTTATAATTAAACGTTTTAAAAAAAAATTCAAAAAAAAGCAAGCGTTTTATATCGTTTTAAAAAAAGCTATTAAAAAACAGCATTAATTACCTTTTAAATACGACGACTACGCCGACGTGTTCGACGATACCGCCGCGGTTATCTTAGCTTTTTATTATTTTATAAAATATCGAATAAATTTCGCGGAAAAGAAAAACCTTTTTTAAAAACCAGTTTATTTTTTATCGGAATCTGAATTCACCGAATTGCGCGAATATTTCGATTCGAACTTAAAAAAAAGCTGGATAAAAAAGTCTATTAGCTTTGCCGGCGTACCGGTAATATTTATACCGAAAAAAAACGGAAGTTTACGATTATGCGTCGATTATAAAAATTTAAACGCAGTTACGGTTAAAAATCGAACTTTTTTATTTTTTATAAGCGAAACTTTAAATCGTTTAAAAAAAGCTAAAATATTTATTAAGCTAAATTTTATTTGGGCGTATCACCGCTTTCGAATAAAAAAGAAAAATAAATAAAAAACTGCGTTTCGCATTCGTTACGGACATTTCGAATATTGCGTATTATTTTTCGGCCTTTCGAACGCATCAGCAATTTTCCAAGCGTATATTAATTAAGCTTTAGTCGGTTTAATAAATATTACATATATAATTTATTTCGACGATATTTTAATATTTTTCGAAAACCCCGACGATTATATAAACGCGGTAAAAAAAGTTTTCGAAAAACTTCGTATTAACAAATTTTACGAAAATCTGAAAAAATATACTTTCGATACGAATACGATTGAGTTTCTAAGCTTCGTCGTTACTTTTACGAACATTAAAATAAACTCAAGGAAAATAAATAATATTCGAAAATAGCCCTTTTTTATTACATAGCGAAATATTCAAATGTTTTTAGATTTTATCAATTTTTACAAACGTTTTATTAAAAACTACGCTAAGCTTTGCCGATCTATTACAAATTTTCTGAAAAAAATACAACGAAAAAAAATATCGGGCCTTTTTCGTTTTTTATTCGAAGCGAAGCTCGCTTTTTTACTTTTAAAAAAAAAGTTTTACCAAGCACCGATTTTACGCTATTTCGACCTTTGATTAAAAATCCAAATCGAAACAAACGCTTCGAAATTCGCTATAAGCGGAATATTATTTTAATTATTCGGAAAAAATGCGAAAGCACGTTAATATTTTATCGTATATTATTCGAAAAAGCTTTTTTTTATAAAACAAAAATACGAAGTTTACGACGCTAAACTAATAGCTATAATTTACGCTTTTAAATAATAAAACCAATATTTATATAACGCTTCTGACGTTATTATTATACGTATAAATTATTATAATTTGAAATACTTTTTTACGAAAAAACGTAAACGGACGCTAAGCGAAATAAGCCGACGAGCTAGCTGAATACGATTTTGCAATCGAATATAAAACAAAAGTTTTTAATCCGGCGGATAGTTTTTCCCGCCGGCCAAATTTAAAAAAAAATTTAAAAAAAAATAACGAACAGCTGCCTACGCTGCATCGTAAGCTAAAACTAGCTTATTTAAGAAATTCTAGAATGTTTTCCGTAGTAAAAACACGCTTAAAATCGGAATATAAATTATTTCGCGCCGATAAATATTCGAAACTTTTATTAACGGAATCAGAAAATAAAAAGCAAGCGAAAAAAAGTCAAATAAAAAGCTTTTTCGCCGGATTATTTTTTGCTAATATTATTAATTGCAAACAATATATATTACGAAGCGTAGCCGCTGTATTATTATAATCCGAAACGGCTAATAACGAATTAGCAAAACCGATTTACAAAATTATTTTTGAATTGCAAAAATCTGATTCTTTTATATTATAAAAAACGTACGAATCGGCTTCGTAAAACAATCGAGCCGGATTCGAAAAACATTGGCGTATAAATCAAAATAAATTACTACGTTATAAAAAACGTGCGTATATTCCGAATAAAAGCGCTATTAAAAGCGAAATATTAAAAATTAATTATAACGATCCGACCGCCGGCTATTAAAGTTTTCGGCGAACGTTAAAATTGGTCGAAAAAAAATATTTCTGGCCTGGTTTACGAAACGACGTAAAACGTTACGTTAATACGTATAAAAAGTGCTAAAAAAACAAACCTAGAAAACACCGATCTTATAGCGAGTTAATTTTTTTTTCGACTTTTACGAAACTTTAAGAAAAAATAATTATAAATTTTATTACGAATTTACTTTTTAGCAAAAAACGAAATCGTATTTACGATTCGATATTCGTTATAATAAACCGATATTGTAAAACGGTGATACCTTGTATTAATGGGAGTTGGTAGTTTTAGCTATGGTCGAGGCATGGACCCCTCCGAAACCCCCTGCCATTGACTATTTTTAACAGATATAAAAAAGCAAAGCATCCCCTTAGATAATACCATAAGCACGCAGTTTAATTTTATACTTTTATTTTTTTTTTTTTTTTTTTTTTTTAATCTTTTCTAGAAATTCTCTAAATTATTTTACTTACCGACATATGGCCGTATCAGTCTGGTTTTTCTATTTATTTTTACATTTAATAATTTACGCAGAAATTCAAATTTCGGTGTTTCGTTTTTATATATTCGCCGATGTATTTTTTAAATTCGCAATTAAAATCGATTTCGATATTTCGCTATTACGGTTTAAAAAATTTTTTATATAATATTATTCGCAGCTGTATTATATAAAAAACTTCTAATAGCTTTTTTTATTTTGCGCATAATTATTAAATTATAAAAGTACAATACATTTCAAAAACGTTTGAAATTACGGTTAGGCAATTCTGAACCGTGCGAAATTTAAAACTCGAAAATCGCTTTTTTATTTAAAAATAACAAATCGAATATTGGTTCGTACGCTTCGACCGCTGCGCTCGGCCTTTTTAAATTAGATTTTTTTTAGTTAAACGCCTGGCGAAAACTCAACCTTTTGATTTTACGCTTTGTGATTATAACAATTACAATTTGCGGCTTTTTATTAAAAATAATAAAAAAATGGCTATACGTGTATTGGCCTGAGCCACGGAATATCGAAACCGTAAATTATATAACAATATTATATTAATTTAATTAACTTATTAAAAAACAAGTTTTTTAACATATTATTTAAATATCTGAACGCAATTTTATTTTATTTAATTTTTTTAAAAAACACAAAAACCTTTTTAATAGCTCCTTGGTTAAAAACGATTTTTTTTATATTAAAAACCCTTAACCTGCAACTCTAGAAAACATTTATTTATTTAATTCAAATCCCACCAATATTTTTATTAATATTATAAACAACGACGCTTTTCGTTTTTTTATACGAAGCCGCATGCTTTTTTCTGGCTCCTTTGGTGCACTTTTATTTAATAGCGCCAACGTTACCGATTTTATCGAAAAATATAAAAAAACTTATAAAAATTTCGGGATTTTTAAAATTAAAATATTCGATAAACTTTTTCGCTATTATAATCTAATTACTAAAAATATTATCAAATCGATAAATAAATAAAAGGTTATTAAAGCTCGAAATTAGCGTAAGCTAATTAAAACTTTAAAATCGGAATTCCGAAACTACGACCGCTAGCAAATTCGCGATATTATCGCTTTTTTTAAATAGTTTGTTATAACAATTCGCTAAACCAAAAAACTCAAGGCCTATTATCGTATTTATACAAGGGTTTTTAACGTTTTCGTTAATAAAAAAGTTTTAAACGAAATCGAGCAAAAAAGATTATTTTTATTTAGCTTTTTAACTAGTATTCGCAACAAAACTATTAAGCATTTTAAGATTAATAAATAAAACTTTAAAACTTTCGATTAATATTTTAAATTTATAAAATTCGTTTTTAAACAAAACCAAAGCGAACGTATTATCGAAGCTATAAACTAAAAAAAATCTCTTTTTTTTATTTATAAAAAAAACGTAAAAGCTTTAATATAAAAATATATCCAGCTATTAAAAATTACCGAAATCGCTAAAAAACAACTAATTATTATATTATTTAATCGTTTTGCAAAACTTATAAACTTGGAAAAGCTTAATAAAAATATCGAAATTCTCGTATTAAAATTTACCGATATTAAGATTTAAAAACTTTAAAGCAAAGTCGAAAGTTTTATGCAGCAGCAAAAAAAACTTTCTTACGTTAATTCGGATAATAAAAACGATTAAAATAGCTTTTATAATAATTACTTCTTTTAAAATGCGCGAAGCGATTAGCTTCGCTAAACCATTATAAAAATAATGGCTGCCCAATAGCAACTTTTCCGTGCTAGCGATTAAAATCAGCGAAATATTAATTATAATAACGATTATTAAAAAAAAAAAAACCAACGCGGAAACCAAAATCGCGGCTACCAAAATAATAAAAGTAATTATCAAAACAAATTCCGTGGCCTTAAATATAGATTTTGTGATAACAAAGAAATTCACTGCGAAAAACCTTATATTCGCTCAAAATGCAAAATATTTAATTTTTATATAAATAATAAAATTTGTTATATTAATAAGTACGGAGCAATTTGCTTCGGACCTACGAAAGCAGAAATAAGCTTTTTTAATAAAGCTGAAAACCAAAGCTGATTAAATATTATTCGCTTAAAAATAAAAAATACGAAATAAAACGATTGCTTAAAAAACAGAAAAAATGCAAAAACGATTTTTATTAATAAAAAAGAAAACATTCCAGAAAGCGTATTAATTAAAAAAAAAACCTTTATTTTAAGCGTAAATGAAATTCAAATATATAAATAAAAAACAAATATATATATTATTAATGCAAATATCGTATTTACAAATATTATAACTGCATAATTAAACCAGCGAATTATAAAAAAGCAAAATGCTTTTGTTTTATTCGCTAAACCGACTGATATAAAAAAAAACGTTAGAATCGAAAAAGAAAAAAATTTTAAAATTCGAAAAAAAACCGATAAAACTATTAAAAAACGCTTATAATAAAAAAAATTAACGACGATATAAAAAATATCGATATCGATATTCCGATTTAAATTATTTAAAAAATACCAGCTTTTAAGCGCCTACTATTAATACGAAGCGAAAAATAAATCGATAAATATATTAATTCCGAAGCCGTCGACGAAATTATTAAAAAAATTATAAAATAAAAAATTAAATTAAAATTCAGCGATTTATTCAGCATAAAAAAGAAATTCGACAAAATTATTAATAAATAAATTTTTATATTAAAAAAAAACGAAAAAATTAAAATTATTCGAAAAAAAAACGATTTTAAATTAAAAAAAAACTAAAAAAAAATTTACAACACCGTAATTAATTTAGCCGATAAAAAAGAATTTTCGGAAAAAATTAACCTTTTGGCCCTCGCTATAAAAACCCAAAAATCAAAACGACGAAACTACTTTTACACAATTATAAAAGTATTAAAAATAAAAACTATATTTAAAAAAAATACGACAGCCCTCGTTTTATTCGATAATAAAACCGAAATTAATTATATAAACCAAAAAACGGCCGAAGCCAATAATATCCCGATTATTACCGATAAACGAATAATTTACACTACCGTTAATAAAAATATTATTAAATTTAATAAAATTGTACGAAATATTAAAATCGACGTTAAAAATATTATTATTTATAAAAATTTTTTAATAATAAAAAAATACTTTTATTTTATTATTTTTAAAATGCTTTGAATCCTGGAAAATTTCGTCAGTTTTAAATATATCGAAAACGGCCAGATAAAAGCTTTTTTTTAAAACTGGAACCGATTTTTTTAAAATTAAATCACCGTCGCCGGCGATAAGGTTTTTTTAATCGACGTTTTATCGAGAAACGAATAGCCGGCTTTGGTTTTAAAATAAACGCTAAGCTATAACAAAACCTGGAAAATACTCGGCTAAAAGCATTCGCGTATTAATCGAAATAGCACCGCGAGTAAAATTGGCCAATATTAACATTTTTAGCTATTAATTCGAAAATAAAAGTTCCGAAAATTTCGTTTTCGTATTAAACAAATCCGATTTATATATTTTATTTTTTTATATTAATATCAGCATTTTTTACAAGCGCAAAGCTAATAAAATACGATTCGTAAATTTTAGCGAATCCGATAGAAATATCTCCGAAAAAATAAACGATTAATTTAAAAAAAATAAAATAATAAAACTATTTTAACTAGTTATTAGCGAATTCGAAAGATTTATTACCGGCCGATTTTCCAGCTTATTATTTAACAGCCGATTTACAAAAAAACGATTTGATAATTTAGCAATCGGAACCTAATTTTTGTTAAAAAAAAAAAAGTTTTGTACGAAATTTTACGCAATCGAAAAAAAGTTATAGCTTTCGATTTTATCGAAATAAGCCAATTTAATTTTAACGTTACGCTTTATATCGATATCAAAACCGTATTTTACGAAGCCTGGCAAAAAAAAACCTTTTTAATTCTCAAAGCTTTTTAAAATAAAATAGTCGAAATGCTAAAAAAACGAATTAAGCAAAGAATTTTCGAATTCTGCTACGATTTATACAAAAACAAATAATTTATCGTTGCGAAAAAAAAAAAAGCATTTACAAACTTATTATCGCAATCGTCGAAATAAATAAAATAACGATACGAAACGCTAATATGCCATTTAATATCGATTAATTTTCAAACGAATTCGCAAAATTAACAATTGCTTTTTTTTTCGATTTGTTTTCCGGCTACGATTATTTAATGCTTGATTTACGATTTCGAAATATAACGGCAATTTAAATATTAATCGGTTTGCTGCGTATAACGAAAATATTTATAAAAGTTATTAATTCAGTCGCTTAATTCGTAAAAGTCGTATATAAGATTTTTATAATTTGCATTTTTGATATTGTTTTTTTACGTCGACGACGTCGAAATAAAAAGCCTCAGATTATATTATAATAATAAAAAGATCTTTTTTAAAATTCGACGTTATATAATAAAATATATTTAAAATATCGATAAAATTATAATTTATTTCGAAAAAATTAAAGCTATTATTGGCCTTCGATTAAAATTTTGTATATCCGAAATAAATATCGTTGACTATATAATTAACAGCGCTGGCCGCTATTTTTAACGAAAAAAAATTGAAAAAATTTGCGAATAAAAAAAATATAAAAATATTACCGAAGCCAAAGCTTTTATTAGCGTTGTTATTTATTACCGCAATTAAATTAAAAACTTTTTTTAAAAAGCTGCATTTATTTACGCTACGATAAAAAAAAAAATCGATTTCGTTTAAAAAAAAAAACAAAATAAAATTATAAAAGTTTTTAAAAACGATTTTTTATCGGCCTTATCGCTTATGCGAATCGATTATAGCTTAAACGCAAAAAAAATTATTTTAATTATCGACGTTAATATTTTCGATTAAAAAGCTGTATTATAACAAATCGATAAAAACAAAAAACGACACTTTTTACGATTCGAAAGCGGCTTATAGTTTTTCGCGGAAACACGCTACGATATTACTAAACGAAAATATCGAAGCGTTTTTAAAACAATAAAAAAAATAAAAAGCGAATTGTACGGCGTATATTTTATTTTAAAAACAAACGCAAAAGTTTTTGTCGATTAATTAAATAAAAAAGCTAATAACCTGCCAAAAGCATTCGTTATTAATTAAATAGCTTAAATGCGATTTATAAACTTCGAAATCAAATATATTAAAAAAATAATTAATATAGCGGCAAACGGCTTTTCGAAACAAAAACGTTTTTATTTATTTGATTTCGCTAAACAAAACGAATAAAATATCGACGAATAAATCGCTAACGAAATCGGCTGCTTCGCTATTTGCGCTTTGGGTTTTACAAAGCCAAAACCATTCGCGTTATTATTTCGGCTGGCACCGCGAATAAAAAACATTAATTTTCGGGCCGAAAAAGCATTCGCGTTATTATTTCGATTAGCACCGCGAATAAATTTAACCGAAAACGATCGGAATAAATCGAATAACAACGAAAATAAACTTTTAATCGATAATTACGAAACCGAAGATTTTTATTCGATCGTATATTATTTAATTATTTTATTTAAATTATTTAACGTATTAAATTATTAGTTTAAATTATTTAAAAACCAGGCTTTCGATTATATTTTAGCCGATAAAAAGCTATATAAAATAAAAAATAATATATATTAAAAACGCTTAGTAATAAACAATAAAACCGATAAATTTCAAATTATAAAAAAAGCTTACGAAAAAATATTTTATAAAAAAGCTAAAGCTATTTGTTACCGAATTAAAAACGATTTTTAATAAAAAAAATATTTCGAAAACTGCAAAGCCTTCGTTAAAAGCTGCATTTTTTATTAAAAACGAAAGCTTGGCCGAAAAAAAAAAACTTATTATATCCGACGTAGTTTTTTATAAATCTGAAAAAAAATCAATTTCGACGTTATACGCGTATCGATTACCGATCGCGGTTATATATATTTCGTGCTCGCTATTAACGATTTATTTAAATAGCTTAAAAAGCGATTTTTCCGAAACGCTATTTTCAAAGCTATAACGACTTTTTTTTAAAAAAACGTTATATATCGATACGGTTTGTTTAGCAAATTAAACGTCGATAATAAATTCGAAAACAAAAGCGTTATCGAGATTTTTATAAAAAAATATAATATTCAGCGCATTTAAATTTCAGTTTATAATTCGAAAAGCAACGGATTCGTTAAACGAAATTATAAAAATATTTTTAACGGCTTTTTAAAAGCTATTCGAAAAGATTATAAACGTTGGTCGCGGAAATTCTCGGAAATGCTTTTTGTTATGCGCATATATATATACGCTTTTATTAAAATAATTTTATTTTTCATTTAGTATAGCAAAAACGCTCGATTACTTTTGGAAACAAAATAGTTTGTATAAAAGTTTTATAACGTAATTAAAATAAAAACGAAAGCAAATTTATTAATAATAAAATTTAAATAATTAAATTACCGCGATATAAATATAAAAAAAATAATTTTAAAAAAAAAAAAGTATAAAAAAACAGTTAAAAAAATCTGAAATAAAACCAAAATTTTAAAAAAAACGCTAATCAAAAAGAAAAATCTGATTTTAATTTACGACGTCCAGCGCGCTATCGATAAATCGGCCGATATTAAGCTTAATTATAAATAGCTCGGACCTTACGAAATATGCGAGGCCGAATTAAATAAAAGCTATTATAAACTTACGAAATTCGATAAAACAAAACTAAAAAAAACGTTCGTCGTTAACCGATTAAAGCGATTTTATAAAAAAAACCAGCAAATTTATTCTTTAAATTCTAAATCAAAAAGCGATTCCGACTTTAGCGATTCCGACGACGATTCCGACCAAAACGATTATACTTCTAAAAAAAAAAAACCCTTTAGAAAAGTTTGAAAACAGCCGAACGATAACTCCGCTGTTAAAAACACAATTCAAATCGTAATTCCATTTATAACCGAAAAAAAAAAAAATGCATACAAAATTGTTTACTAACTGTTCTATTATTTTTATTATTTATTGTTTTTCTTTTATTATATATTATTCTATTGTTTTTGTTTTGCCTTAATTATATACAACTTAATTATTCTGTTTCATATATATTATTTATTTTTAAAACCTTTTTCTATATTATTTAGGACATCTATTATACTTTTTTTTGTTTGACTATACTTTTGTTTATTAAAACAAAAGCTTTATATATATTTAAGCCATATATTTAATATATTTATATTATTCGCACATTTTACGAAAACTATTTTTTATGCATTTTATTGTTTGCTACTTTCTGTATTATTTACTTTTTTCGCTGTTTTAAACGAATATTTATTTAAACAATTATAATTTATTAAAAAAACAGCATACGGATTTTCGTAACTTTTAAATACAAATATTTTATAATCTTCGTATTTTTTCTTAATTACTTTTTAACAAATATAATATACTTTTTTAATTAACAAATCTATCGATATTATATCGTTTTTTAAGCAAAATATTATTAAACCTAGCAAATTTATTTTTAATTTATTTTGGAACGGAACTATTATACGCAATTTTTCCGAATTTAAGCAAATATATAATACCGCTATTTTAAATTAATAAGCTGTTTTCGTAAAAACGTTTATAAAATAATTCGATATAATAATTAAAAACGTTAACGAATTTTTGCTCGATTACGAAAGCTTCGTTAAAATTAAATTCGTTCGCAAAAGCTTTAACTATAATAAATTTCTGCTAAATTACGATAACGCTTTAAAAGCTTTCGCCGAAGCAAAAAAAGCTCGAAATAACAAAAAAAAAGTAACAGACCGAATTTTGCGTTTTCTGCCAAATTAACGAAAAAAAAATATTTAAAAATACGTTTTTAATAAAATCATCGGTATTATTTTACTTCGGCATTTCGCTCGCTTTTTCGAAACTATTATTTCTATTAAAAAAAAAATTTGGGTATTAAACGCTTATATTTTCAAAACGCAAACCTTGAAAGCCAACAATTCAAAAGTCCGCAAATTTATAAGTTTTTTTATAATTATCTGCAAATTGGTCGACGACGCTATATAATCGTCAGAAAAAATTCTAATCGGCTGCGAAATTTTAAATCTGACTTTTTTTTAAAATAAAAAACTAAGCGTCGCTAAATGCGGCATTTTTATACCAAACAAAAAAAACGACGCTATTCCGATATTTTAAATTTACGACGACGAAAAAAACGAAAAAATTAATATTATTTTCGTTTAATTCGAAAAAACATACGCGGTAGCAATTAATATTTTTAAAATAGCTAAAACAATTCGGAAATTTTTATTTTTAACGGTCGAAAACGAATCCGAAAACGAAATCAAAAGCGTAATAGCAAACAACCGTTTATTCGAATATAAAAAATTTATTATATTTATAAAAACGATTCCGGAAAAAATAAAAACAAAAAACGTAAAAAAGCGCGCCGATATTTTCGAAACTTTTTTTATTCGGAAAAAAAAACTATTCACGTCGCTAACAGAAAAAGCACCGCGAGTAAA
Source organism: Blumeriella jaapii (assembly GCA_009599575.1). Classification (NCBI taxonomy): domain Eukaryota; kingdom Fungi; phylum Ascomycota; class Leotiomycetes; order Helotiales; family Drepanopezizaceae; genus Blumeriella; species Blumeriella jaapii. The sequence continues at coordinate 159,029 of VWND01000019.1, read as the reverse complement.
AACAGCCGGAAATCGACGCCGAATTATAAGCTTTAAGCTAATTAACAAAAAACGCGACGATTTTACAAAATCGAATTTAAAAAACGCCGGCATTTCGAAAAAGAAAAATTCAAACGATTTTAAATTTGATTTTTCGAAATTAAATACGCAAATATCAAAAACGTTTATTGCGTTTAAAAACGTCGAACCGCTAATATTTCAAATTTTAATAAAAATATTTAAAATTTCGATTATTATACGATTCGACCGAAAAAGCTTGGAAAAAAATATCGAAATTATCGCGGAAAAAATTATATAAAAAACACGAAATCAAATTACTTTGTTTAAAACTTTCGCTTTCGACGACGAAACGATTCAGAAGTTTTACTTCGATATTTTTATATAAAAGCTAAATGAATTCGTTAGCTTTTTTTTTTTTGCTTCGAACGAAAACTAAATTAAGCTTTTTTCGGAAAATTACAAATATAATACGCCGAAATAAATAAAAAAGACTTTTAAAAACGGTAATCCGTTTTTATTCGAGCTTTTTTTCGCTAAGAAATTCCGATTTTTTAATTTCGTTTTTACGAATAACGTTAACGCTAAAAAAAACGGTAAGTTTTGCTATTTTTACGTGCGTTATTACGCGGCGTATTACGATTTGATTATAAAAAAAGTCGACGTTATCGGTTTTGCTAATCGATTCGCTGTTATTAAAAATTCGGATTACGACGTATTCGAAATTGATTTTAATAATTAATTTATATTCCGACGAAAAACTGCGAAAACTATTTAAGCACGTGCTAAAGCTTATTTGGGCTACGTAAATTTTAAAATAAATTTTAAAATATTCAGCGCGATTACGAAACTCGATTAAAACGTAAAAAAATAAAAGCAATAAGTATTTCTAAAAGCCGACTTTTCTGGCCTTTCGACCGAAAATATATTTTAAAATCTATTTGAATTAAATTGCGAATTCGTTAATTATATAAAATTTCATAACGGAAAAAATAAGCTATTGCTGTATTTTATAAAAAAAAAAATAGTTATATATAAATATTATTTCCGATTAATTAAAACTTAAAAAACATTTACAGCTTTTTTCGTTAATATATTTTACAATCTTATTTAACAAGCTTTCAAAATGCACCCCGGCTTTTACTTCGCTGCTCTGATTATTCGGAATTTCGAAAACTGCCGCCTCGTAGCTTATTTTAACGTTTCGATCGCTTTAGGTTTTGCTAATTCCGATCGTATTATAATTATAAAATTCGATATCGCCGATTTTCAGAAAAAGAAAAAGATCGAAGATTTTACCGACGCTATTTTCGATTACTACGTTTTGTTTGTTTTCGCATATAATTCGGAAATAATCGAAATTTACCTGTAATTATACCACGACGCAAAGCTGACTAAAACCATCTAAAAAAGCTTAGCTTTTTTGTATTTTAACGCGTTTAAAGCAATGGCCTCGGCTATTTTATCGGATTACGAAACCGAAAGCTACGAAATGGAAAATGAAATAATTTCGGTTAGTTTTTCGATTAAACAAAAGGTTTTCGTTAAATTTAAAATCTAAAAAACCGACGGCGTAATACTAGTTTATTCGAATAATTATACGGCGCAGAAATATAAAAACTATTTCGAAAACGATAATCCGATAAGTAATTTAATATTATTTGTATTGCGGCGAAAGCAATTATAGCATTTTCGGTGGTTTCGATTGCAAACGATTATTTCCGAACTATTCCGTAGAATAATTTTTTTTACAGGCTTCGGAGCTTTTTCAGAAATATTCGTCGGTAAATAACCGTAATTCGATTTATTAGTTTTACGCGAAGCAAAAGCGTTAATCGGTTTTAATTACGACGAATTAGTCGATTATTTTTACGATTTTAATATAAGATTTTTCAGCGCTTTTTGCAAAGCGTAGAACCACGTTTAAAAACTGAAATTTATTATTTACGAAAAAAAATCGTAAAAAGCATTCGTCGCGGCGACGTTTAATAATATTATCGACGAAAAAGCTATTAAAACGTTTATAGATTTAAACGATACTTCGATTAACATTTTATCGAGCTATTCGTTAAAAAAGCAAAATAAATAAAATAATTTAAACGATAAGCGAGACGCTATTTTTTCGCAGAAGTTAATAGCAAAAAAGCCAAAAACGGGTTAGAAAACCGAAAAAGTATGAGGTTAAAAAGTTCGGTTTTGATTGATTAATTTTTAAATTATATAAAATAAACTAGATTGTATTTATTAAAGTTATGTTTTTCTTTGGTCGTAGTTAAAAACGATTACGTATATTATTTGAAACAGAATATAAAACGGTGATATCTTATATTAATAAAAGTTAATAGTTTTAGCTATGGTCGAGGCATAAACCCCTCCGAAACCCTCTGCTATTAACTACTTTTAACAGATATAAAAGCAAGGCATCCCTTTAAATAATACCATAAATACGCAGTTTAATTTATACTTTTATTTATTTTTTTTTTCCTTTTTTTAGTTTTTTCTAGGGATTTCCTAGACTATCTTACCCACCGATATGTGGCCGTATCAGTCTGGTTTTTCTACCTACTTTTACAATATACGAAGTTATCGAAATATATACCGATACAAAAAACGATTTTAATTCCAGATTTAATTAAAATATTTATATAATACGTTTATAAAAATTTTAATTGTTTTAAAAAAATTATTATAAACAAGGTCAGTTTTTATTAATAAATTCTGGTTTTTAATAATATTCCATTTACAAATACGACGTCGATTAAGCACCGCTTTTTATTTTTAAACAAATGGCCAAACGAAACGTTAAAATTAAGTTTTAAAATTTTATTTTCGCACGTACTGCGATTATCGACAAAACGATTAGGCTACGAAGCTTGTTTTAGCCGAATTTATATATAACAATTCGATATACGCTTTTACGGATTTTATTTCTTTTCGCATATTATACGGCTTTTACTTAGAATTTGATAGCAACGTCGAAAGCGACGTCGTAAAAAAAAAGGTACCGTTAGCGAAAAAGCGAATTAAAATATTGCAAAAAAAAAAAAAAAAGTATTTAATAAAAAGCTAAAAAAAGCCAACGCGAATTACAAAAGATTTTACGACGCTAAATACAAAAAAACTAAATTTCAAATAAACGATAAAATATTATTATCGATTAAAAATCTTCGACAGCTGCGATTTTTTCGAAAGCTTTTAAATAAATATCTAAAGCTTTTTAAAATCAAGCGAATTATATACGAATACGGCTAAGCTTATTAATTCGAACTTTCTTTTTAATATCGTATTTACGATATTTTCTACGTTTTTCTACTAGAATCTTAACAGGGTCGGAACGATACCGAGCCGAAAAATAATATAATAAAATTTTAAAAACCCGAAAAATACGAAATCAAATTAATATAAGCTTATAAAAATACAAAAAAAGGCCGATATTACTTGATACGATAAAAAGGCTATTTACTAAGCGAAAACTTCTGAAAGCTAGAAAACCATTTTACGAACGCAAAAAAGGTTGTAAAAAAATACTTAAAAAATACGATAAATAATAACAACGGAGTAATAACGAATGCGCGCCGTAAAAAAAAAAAAAAAAAAACAAAAACATTTAAAAAACCCTAGAATCGCCGCTAAGCCAATTTATTTTTATTATCGTTATCCTTCTTTTTATTATTATCGCTATTTCCTTTAGATTCAAAAGCAGCGGCAAATTAAAAAAAATTAATACTAAACGAATTCGCAAAATATTCGATTTATCCTAATTAAAGCTTTTACGATAGCCGTAATCGAATTTTAAATTGCAACTACGATATTTTCGTAAAAATCTAAAATTTAATTTAACTAATTAAAATAAATCCGAGCGACGTTTTCGAAACGTCGGAAAATACGTTTTATATTAGCGTCGTTAAATAAAAAGGCCGGCGCAATCAAGGTTTTCAAAACAATAGCAGCCGCCAAACCGGCAAAAACGGGCGCAGCAGCAGCAGCGGCAGCGGTAGCCCGAGCCGCGGCGCGATTCGCACGACCTCCGACTATTATAAAAGCCGAAGCGTTATTCTTTTTTAAACGATTTATATAAGCGTCGTAAATAATAAAATCGATAAAAGTTTTAACAAAAGTTTTGGCTTCGGCAGCAAAAAAAAAAAAAGCGGCAGCGGTTATAATAATATCGAAACGATTTATAAAATCGTTAAAATCCGCGAGAAAAATTTGCGTTTCGATAGCGCGTACGGCAAAAACTTATAATTAATTAAAAGCGAATCCGAATAAAAATTTAAAAAACTTATAGAAAAGCACTAAATATGCGAAGCTTTGCAGCGGTTGCATTTTACGCTAAAAAGTTCGAAAACGCAAAAAAGTAAAAAGTCCGTTGTAATATTTTTACGTAAAATCAGGCGAGCGCACCGAAAGCAAATAAAAATCAAAAGCATTTTAAAAATTCGCGGCGAACGCGGCGAAAAACAATTAATTAAAATAGAAAAAAGCTGACGAAAAAAAAAAAAAAAAAAAAAAAAAAAAAAAAAAAAAAAGCAGAAAAAAATAGCGGCCATTTTAAAAAAAAAAAGCCTTTTCAACGAAAAATACGAAACGCTATCGAAAACAAAAAAAACAAAATAGCAAAACAATTATAATTCACGACCGAAAACGGAAAAAACAGCTATAATTCACGATCAAAAGCGAAAAAAACCGCACGTTATTTCGAAAGCGTAACGCACGTTATATACGAAAGCATACGTATAAAAAAATCAATCGCTTTTGAAAACCAAAAGCCTAAAAAAAAAAAAAATATTAAAAACCAATATTACGTATATAAGTCAGGTAATCCGCTAAAACCCTTTGCCTTTTACTAATCTTCGAATAATATTTTTTGCGAATAGGCCGTAAAGGCCGGATAATACTATAAAAGCTAAAAATAACATTTAAGTAAAATATTTTATAAAAATAATTGCTAAAAAACCAGTTATTAAAATTATATTAAAAAAGATAAAAAAAAGTCGGGATAAAAGCTAGAAAAATATATTAAATAAAATTCGCTTGGTTTCCTGAAAAATACTTTTTTCGAAGGCTCCACTTCTTCTTTTGTACTTATACACGCCTTTTACTAGAAATATAAAAGGTAAAGATCAGTTTGATTATTAACCCAATCTTATCTGAGCTTTATTATCTGAACTAGTGTTTCCCTGCCTTTTCAATCCTTATATTAGCTTAAATTATTTTCTGTTTTTTTTTAATTGAAACGGTATTAGAAAATATAAAAACCTTTTTTTCGATATTTTCGAAAGCGTTTAGTTTTTATTAGAATTATTTAATTTTTTTTCGGAATTCGTTTCGGCGTTTTTTGGCTTTTTCGAGTTTTTTAATTGTTTCGTAAATCTTTTTTTTAGTTTTTTTCTGTTTTATTTTAGCTCGTATTTTTTTTATTTTTTTATATTTATCGTTTTTTTTTTATTCGGCGCGGATTCGTTTATTAGCTAAATAAATTAGAATTTCGGTGGAAGGTTTTTTCGAATCGCTTTAAGCGTGGTTTTTTTCAGTAATTTCTTCGATAAAAAAAGTTAGAAAGTCGTCGCGCTTTAATAATAAAATATTTTCGACCTTTGGTAAAATTGGTAACGTTAAAAAAAACGATAATACAAAGTTTTTTTAAGCAGCCGAAAATGTTAAATCTTTTTAAATAGCTGGAAGTATTTGTTCGCTGCGAATGCGAAAAGTTATAATATCGATAATAACGATATAAATATAATAATATAATAAAAAATTATTTTAATAATATCGAACTGCCGTTTCGGTAAATAAAAAAATTAAAATATAAAAATTAAAAAGCAAAAAAATATTAATTCAAATAATAAAACTTAAATAAAATTGGGTTAATAATCAAATTGATTTCTACTTTTTACATTTTTAGTAAAAAGCGTATATAAATACAAAAGGAGGGATGGAGCTTTCGAAAAAAGTATTTCCCAGGAAACCAAGCGAATTCCATTTAGTATGTTTTCCAGCCCTTATTCCGACCTTTTTTTAATCCTTTTTAATATAATTTTAATAACTGGTTTTTTAGCAATTATTTTTATAAAATGTTTTATTTAAATATTATTTCCAGCTTTTATAATATTATCCGGCCTCCACGGTCTATCCGCAGAAAGTATTATTCGAGGGTTAGTAAAAGGCAGAGGGTCTTGGCGGATCATCTGACTTATACACGTGATGTTGGTTCCTGACAGCTTTAAAGCTGGTAAATCTTCCACGTTTATACGAAATTTTAAAAGCAGTTTAAATAAAATAAAAAAGTTTTTTATTGGCAGTTTTAAACCGATCAAGCCGGTTTTTTTAACCGGGCTAATTGCTACTTTTTTTACTTTTAATTATAATATCAATTGTATTTCCGTTTTTGTATTTAGCGTTTTGCAAACACGTTACGAAAAGCGAATACGAGCCGCGAAAAAAAAAAAATTATTATTATCCAGCGATTGCACGTTTATTATTTTTGTATATAATATAAACAAAAAACGTTCCCGCCGTACGAAAATCGCCGAATTTAAAAAAATTATATAATTCGCGGCAATAAAAAGCATTTCCGTTTCCGACGCTTTGCAAACCAAATATAACGATAACGTGATTTTTATAAAAAAGCTTTTTCCAATTTAATATTCGGAATTCGAAAAATTGTTTTATAAATAAAAAAACGATAAGCTCGCTTTTCGCCGCTTCGATATAAATTACAAAATACATTTTACCACGGAAAATACGCTTTTTATAAAACTATTTAAACGCTTTACGAATAAACAATTTACAAAAGTCAAAAGCTATATTTTCGATAATTTGCATAAAAACTTTATTAAACTTTTTAATGCTTTTTTCGCCGCCCCGATTTTATTTATTAAAAAGTCGGACGGCTTTATGCGTTTGTATATCGATTACCGCAAGTTTAACGATTTTACGAAAAAAAATCCTTATCTTTTGATTTTAATCGACGAAATGCTGGCGCAAATTATTAAAGCCAAAATGTTTACGAAAATTAATATTTAATAAGCATTTAATCGAATCCGGATATTCGAAAAGTTTGAAAAATTAATTAGTTTTCGTATCCGATATAATATATACAAATATAAAATCCTTCCGTTCGGTTTTATTAATAAGCCCGTTATATTTCAACGCTTTATTAATAATATTTTTATAAAATATTTAAATAATTTCTGCTCGGCGTATTTTAACGATATTTTTATTTATTCCGCGAATAATTTAAAATATAAAATCTACGTTAAAAAGATTTTGTCGATTTTAAAAAAACACGATTTAAAAGCTGATATTAAAAAATACGAATTTAATATTACGAAAATTAAATTTCTAAGTTTCGTTATTAATATTCAAAGTATTAAAATAAATCCGGAAAAAATCGCTATTATTAAAAACTGATAATATGCAACGAATATGCGAAGCGTGCAAAGCTTTCTGAGCTTTTGCAATTTTTACAAACGCTTTATAGCCGGTTACAGCCGCATTTGCCGCTTTTTTATTGTTTTTATAAATAAAAACGTTTTTTTCGTATTCGAAAAAAAGCAGAAAAACGTATAAAAAACATTGCGCAAAACTTTGCTGAATGCTTTTATTTTATGCTATTATAACTTTTATAAATAAACGCGCCTGAAAACCGACTTTTTTAATAAAATAATAATTAGCATATTATCGCAATTGCAAAAAAATAACTTTTATTATTGTAAAAGTAGGTAAGAAAACCAGACTGATACGGCCATATGTCGGTGGGTAAAATAGTCTAGGGAATTCCTAAAAGAAACTAAAAAAAGAAAAAGAAAAATAAGTAAAGATATAAATTGGATTGCGTGCTTATAGTATTATTTAAAAAGGTGTTTTGCTTTTATATCTGTTAAAAATAATTAATAGCAAAGGGTTTCGGAAAGATTTATGCTTCGACTATAACTAAAACTATTAATTTTTATTAATACAAAATATTACCGTTTTATATCCTGTTTCAAATAATATACGTAATCGTTTCTGACTACGACTAAAAAAAAATATAATTTTAATAAATGCAATCTAGTTTATTTTATATAATTTAAAAACCAATTAATTAAAAAACCGAACTTTTTAGCTCTACGCTTTTTTGGTTTTCTAACCCGTTTTTAGCCTTTTTACTATTGGCTTCTGCGAAAAGATAGCGTTTCGCTTATCGTTTGAATCATTTTGTTTATTTTGCTTTTTTGAAAAGTAATTCGATAAAATATCAGTCGAGGTATCGTTTAAATTTACGAACGTTTTAATAGCTTTTTCGTCGATGATATTATTAAATATCGCCGCCACGGATGTTTTCTACGATTTTTTTGCGTAAATAATAAATTTTAGCTTTTGAACGTGGTTTTACGCTTTGCAAAAAGCGCTAAAAAGTTTTGTATTAAAATCGTAGAAATAATCGATTAGTTCGTCGTGATTAAAACCGAACGCTTTTGCTTCGCGTAAAACTGATAAATCGGACTACGATTATTTACCGACGAATACTTTTGAAAAAGCTTCGAAGCTTATAAAAGAAACTATTTTACGAAATGGTTCGGAAGTAATCGTTTGCAGTCGAAACTACCGAAAATACTATGATTGTTCTCGCCGTAATATAAATAATATTAAATTGCCTATCGGATTGTCGTTTTCGAAATAGTTTTTATACTTTTGCGCCGTATAATTATTCGAGCAAATTAATATCGCGCCGTCGGTTTTTTGGGTTCTGAATCTGATAAAAACCTTTTGCTTAATCGAAAAGCTGATAAAAATTATTTTATTTTTTATTTCGTAATTTTCGGTTTCGTAATCCGATAAAATAACCGAGGCCATTGTTTTAGACGCGCTAAAATACGAAAAAGCTGAGCTTTTTTAAATAGTTTTAATTAGCTTGGCGTCGTGGTATAATTGCAGATAAACTTCGATTATTTCCGAGTTGTATGCGAATGCAAGCAGAATATAATAGTCGAAAATAACGTCGGTAGGATTTTCGATTCTTTTTTTTTTTTAAAAGTCGGCGATATCGAATTTTATAATTGTAATACGGTCGGGGCCAGCGAAATTTAAAACGATCGGAACGTTAGGATATGCCACGAAGCGATAGTTTTTAAGATTCCGGGTAATCAGAACAGCGAAGTAAAGGCCGGGATGCATTTTAAAAACTTATTAAATAAAACTATAAAATATATTAGCGAAAAAAGCTGTAAACGCTTTTTGGGTTTTAACCAGTCGGAAATAGTATTTATACATAGCTATTTTTTTTTTTATAAAATGCAGCAATGGTTTGTTTTTTCCGTTATGAAACTTTATATAATTAACGAATTCGCAATTTAATTTAAATAAATTTTGAAATATACTTTCGGTCGAAAAGCCAAAAAAATCGGCTTTTGGGAATATTCGTTGCTTTTATTTTTTTACGTTCTAATCGAGCTTTATAATCGCGCTAAATACTTTAAGGTTTGCTTTAAAGTTTGCGTATTTTAAATAAGTTTTAGCACGTGCTTAAATAGTTTTCGCAGTTTTTCGTCGAAATATAAATTAATTATTAAAATCAATTTCGAATACGTCGTAATTCGAATCTCTGATAGCAGCGAATCGATTAGCGAAACCGATAACGTTAATTTTTTTTATAATTAAATTGCAATACGCCGCGTAACAGCGTACGTAAAAATGGCAGAATTTGCCGTTTTTTTTGGCGTTAACGTTATTTATAAAAACGAAATTAAAAAATCGGAGTTTTTCAGCGAAAAAAAGCTCGAATAAAAACGGGTTACCGTTTTTAAAAGTTTTTTTTATTTATTCCGGCGTATTATATTTGCAGTTTTTCGAAAAAAGCTTGGTTTAGTTTTCGTTCGAAGCAAAAAAAAAAAAAGCTAACGGATTTATTTAGCTTTTGTGTAAAAATATCGAAATAAAACTTTTGAATCGTTTCGTCGTCGAAAACGAAAGTTTTAAATAAGATAATTTGATTTTATATTTTTTATATAATTTTTCCCGCGATAATTTCGATATCTTTTTTCAGGCTTTTTCGGTCGAATCGTATAATAGTCGAGATTTTAAATGCTTTTATTAAAATTTAAAATATTGGCGGTTCGACGTTTTTAAACGCAGCAGGCGTTTTTAGTATTTACGTATTTAATTTCGAAAAGTCAGATTCAAAATCGTTTGAATTTTTTTTTTTCGGAATGCCGGCGTTTTCTAAGTCCGATTCTGTAAAATCGTCGCGTTTTTTATTAATTAATTTAAAGCTTATAGCTCGGCGTTGATTTTCGGCTGTTTTTATTCGCGGTGCTTTTTTTATTAACGACGTAAATGATTTTCTTTTCCGAACAAAAAAGGTTTCGGAAGTATCGGCGCGTTTTTTTACGTTTTTTATTTTTATTTTTTCCGGAATTGTTTTTATAAATATAATAGGTTTTTTGTATTCGAATAAGCGGTTGTTTATTATTACGCTTTTGGTTTCGTTTTCGGATTCGTTTTCGATAATTAAAAATAAAAATCGCCGAATTGTTTTGGCTGCTCTGAAAATATTAATTGCTATTGCGTATGTTTTTTCGAATTAAACGAAAATAATATTGGCTTTTTCGTTTTCTTCGTTATCGTAGATTTAAAACGTCGGAATAGCATCGTTTTTTTCGTTCGGTATAAAAATACCGTATTTAGCGACGTTTAATCTTTTGCTTTGAAAAAAGGTCAGATTTAAGATTTCGCAGCCGATTAAAATTCTTTTTAACGATTATATAACATCGTCGATTAATTTGCAAACAGCTATAAAAAGGCTTGTAAATCTGCGGGCTTTTGGATTATTAATTTTTAGAGCTTGCGCTTTAAAAATATAGGCGTTTAATACCCAGACTTTTTTTTTCGTAGGGGTAATAATTTCGAAAAAACGAGCGAGATGCCGAAATGGAATAACACCGGTGATTTTGCTAAAAACGTATTTTTGAATATTTTTTTTTCGTTAATTTGGCAAAAAGCGCAAAATTCGGTTTGTTATTTTTTTTTTATTATTTCGAGCTTTTTTTGCTTCGGCGAGGGTTTTTAAAACGTTGTTGTAATTTAGCAGAAATTTGTCGTAATCAAAGCTTTTGCGAACGAATTCAGCTTTAACGAAACTTTCGTAGTCGAATAAAAATTCGTTAACGTTTTTAGTTATTATATCGAATTGTTTTATAAATATTTTTACGAAAGCTGCTTATTAATTTGGAATAGCGGCATTATATGCTTGCTTAAATTCGGAAAAGTTACGTATAATAGTTCCGTTCCAAAATAAATTAAAAATAAGCTTGCCAGGTTTAGCAACGCTTTATTTGAAAAACGATATAATATCGATGGGTTTGTTAATTAAAAAAGGTGTGTTGTATTTATTAAAAAAAAAATAAAAAAAAATACGGAGACTATAAAGTATTTATATTCAAAAGCTACGGAAATCCGCATGCTGTTTTTTTAATAAATTATAATTATTTAAATAAACATCCGTTCAGAATAACGAAAAAAATAAACAATGCAGAAAGTAGCAAATAATAAAATGCATAAAAAATAGTTTTCGTAAAATATGCGAGTAATATAAATATATCAAATATACGGTTTAAAATATATACAACGCTTTTGTTTTAATAAGCAAAAGTACAATCAAACAAAAAAAAGTATAATAAATGTCTTAAATAATATAGAAAAAGGTTTGCAAAAATAAATAATATATATAAAACAAGATAATTAAATTATATATAAACAAAGCAAAATAAAAACAGTAAAATAATATATAATAAAAAAGGAAAAACAATAGACAACGAAAATAGTAAAACAATTAATAAATAATTTTGTAAGCATTTTTCTCCTTTTCGGTTATAGGTGAAATTACGATTTAAACTATGGTTTCAGCAGCGGGATTATCGTTCGGCTGTTTTCAGACTTTTTCAAAAGGTTTTTCTTTTTCAGAAGTATAATCGCTTTGGTCGGAATCGTCGTCGGAATCGCTGAAATCGGAGTCGTTTTCTGATTTAAAATCCAAAAGATAAATTTGCTAATTTTTTTTATAAAATCGCTTTAACCGGTTGGCGGCGAACGTTTTTTTCAGTTTCGTTTTATCGAATTCCGTAAGCTTATAATAGCTTTTATTTAATTCGGCCTCGCATACTTCGTAAAATCCGAGCCATTTATAATTAAGTTTAGTATCGGCCGATTTGTCGATAGCGCGCTGAACGTCGTAAACTAAAATCAGATTTTTTTTTTTAATTAGCGTTTTTTTTAAAATTTTGGTTTTATTTCAGATTTTTTTAGCTGCTTTTTTATACTTTTTTTTTTTTAAAATTATCTTTTTTATATTTATATCGCGATAATTTAGCTATTTAAATTTTATTATTAATAGGTCTGCTTTCGTTTTTATTTTAATTACGTTATAAAGCTTTTATATAAGCCATTTTGTTTTCAGAAGTAATCGAGCGTTTCTGCCGTATTAAATAAAAAATAAAATTATTCTAATAGGAACGTATATATATATGCGTATAGCAAAAAGCATTTTCGAAAATTTCCGCGATCAACGCTTATAGCCTTTTCGAATGGCTTTTAAAAAGCCGTTAAAAATATTTTTATAGCTTCGTTTAACGGATTTATTACTTTTCGAATTATAGGCTGAGATTTAAATGCGTTAAATACTATATTTTTTTATAAAAGTTTCGATAACGCTTTTGTTTTCGGATTTATTATCGACGTTTAATTTGCTAAATAAATTATATCGATATACAACGTTTTTTCAAAAAAAAATCGCTATAATTTCGGAAATAGCGTTTCGGAAAAGTCGCCCTTTAAGCCATCCAGATAAATCGTTAATAACGAGCATAAAACATATATAATCGCGATCGATGGTCGGTACGCGCGTAACGTCGAAATTAATTTTTTCTTAAATTCTAAAAAACTACGTCGAATATAATAGGTTTTTTTCTCGGCCAGCCTTTCGTTTTTAGCAAAAAATACAGCTTTTGACGAAAGCTTTATAATTTTCGAAGCACCCTTTCCATTAGAAATCGTTTTTAATTCGGTAGTAAATAGCTTTAGCTTTTTTATAAAACATTTCTTCGTAGGTTTTTTTTATAACTTGAAACTTATCAGCTTTATTATCTATTACTAAGCGTTTTTAATATATATTGTTTTTTATTTTATACAGCTTTTTGTCGGCTAAAATATAATCGAAAGTCTGGTTTTTAAATAATTTAAACTGATAATTTAGTACGCTAAATAATTTAAATAAAATAATTAAGTAATATGCGATAAAATAAAAATCTTCGGTTTCGTAATTGTCGATCAAAGGTTTATTTTCGTCGCTAATCGGCTTATTCCGATCGTTTTCGGTTAAATTTATTCGCGGTGCTAATCGAAATAATAACGCGAATACTTTTTCGGCCCGAAAATTAGCGTTTTTTATTCGCGGTGCCAGCCGAAATAGCAACGCGAATAATTTTGGCTCTGTGAAACCCAAAGCGCAAATAACGAAGCAGCCGATTTCGTCAGCGATTTATTCGTCGATATTTTATTCGCTTTATTTAGCGAAATTAAACGAATAAAATCGTTTTCGTTTAGAAAAGCCGTTTGCCGTTGTATTAGTTGTTTTTTTAATATATTTAATTTCGAAATTTATAAATCGCATCCAAGCTATTTAATTAATAACGAATGCTTTTAATAAATTATTGGCTTTTTTATTCAGTTGGTCGACAAAAACTTTTGCGTCCGTTTTTAAAATAAAATATACGTCGTATAATTCGCTTTTTATTTTTTTTATTGCTTTAAAAGCGCTTCGATATTTTCGTTTAGTAGCATCGTAGCGTGCTTCCGCGAAAAATTATAAATCGCTTTCGAATCGTAAAAAATGCCGTTTTTTGTTTTTATCGATTTGTTGTAATACAACTTTTTAACCGAAAATACTGGCGTCGATAATCAAAATAATTTCTTTTGCGTCTGGACTGTAATCGATCCGCATAAGCGATAAGGCCGATAAAAAGTCGTTTTTAAAAACTTTTATAGCTTTGCTCTGCTTTTTTTCTTAAACGAAATCGATTTTTTTTTTTATCGTGGCGTAAATAAATGCAGCTTTTTAAAAGAAATTTTTGATTCAATTACGATAATAAATTATAACGCTAATAAAAGCTTTGGCTTCGATAATATTTTCGCATTTTTCTTATTCGCAAATCTTTTTAATTTTTTCGTTAAAAATAGCGGCCAGCGCTATTAATTATATAACCGACGATATTTATTTCGGGTATATAAAATTTTGATCGAAGGCCAATAATAGCTTTAGCTTTTTCGAAGCAGATTATAATTTTATCGATGTTTTGGATATATTTTATTATATAACGTCGAACTTTAGAAAAGATTTTTTTATTATTATAATATAATCTAGGGCTTTTTATTCCGACGTCGTTAACGTAAAGCAGAACAATGTCAGAAATGCAAATTATAAAAACCTTGTATACGATTCTTACGAATTAGGCGACTGAATTAATAGCTTTTATAAGTATTTTGATTATACGCAATAAACCGATTGAAATTTAAATTGTTATTATATTTCGAAATCGTGGATTAAGTATTAAATAATCGTAGCCGGAAAATAAATCGAAAAGGGAAGCGATTGTTAATTTTGCGAATTCGTTCGAAAATTAATCGACGTTAAATGGCACATTAGCGTTTCGTATCGTTATTTTATTTATTTCGACGATTGCGATAATAAGTTTGTAAATGCTTTTCTTTTTTTTCGCAATAATAAACTATTTGTTTTTGTATAAGCCGTGGCAGAATTCGAAAATCTTTTGCTTAATTCGTTTTTTTAGTATTTCGATTATTTTATTTTAAAAAGCTTTAAGAATTAAAAAAGTTTTTTTTTGCCAGGCTTCGTAGAATACGGTTTTGATATCGATATAAGGCGTAATATCAAAACTGAATTGGCTTATTTCGGTGAAATCGAAAATTATAGCTTTTTCCCGGTTGCGTAAAATTTCGTATAAAACTTTTTTTTTTTTTGGCAAAAGTTGGATTCCGATTGCTAAATTATTAAATCGTTTTTTTGTAAATCGGCTGCCAGATAATAAACTGAAAAATCGGCCGGTAATAAATTCTTCGAATTCGCTAATAATTAATTACGATAATTTTATTATTTCGTTTTTTTCGAACCAATCGTTTATTTCTTCGGGAATATTTTTATCGGATTCGCCAAAATTTACGAATCGTATTTTATTAGCTTTGCGCTTATAAAAAATGCTGATATTAACACAAAAAAGTAGAATATATAGGTCGGGTTTATTTAATACGAAAACGAAATCTTCGAAATTTTTATTTTCGAATTAATAGCCAAAAATGTTAATATTAGCTAATTTTATTCGCGGTGCTATTTCGATTAATAACGCGAATGCTTTTGGCTGATTATTTTCCAGGTTTTATTATAGCCCAGCGTCTGTTTTAAAACCAAAGCCGGCTATTCGTTTTCCGATAAAACGTCGATTAAAAAAACCTTATCGCCGGCGACGGTGATTTGATTTTGAAAAAATCGGTTCCAGTTTCAAAAAAAAGCTTTTATTTGGCCGTTCTCGGTGTATTTGAAACTGACGAGACTTTCCAGAATCCAAAGCATTTTAAAAATAATAAAATAAAAGCATTTTTTTATTATTAAAAAGTTTTTATAAATAATAATACTTTTAACGTCGATTTTAATATTTCGTACAATTTTATTAAATTCAATCGTGTTTTTATTAACGATAATATAAATTATTCGTTTATCGGTAATAATCGGGATACTATTAGCTTCGGCTATTTTTTGGTTTATATAATTAATTTCGGCTCTATTATCGAATAGGGCGAGGGCGGTCGTACTTTTTTTAAGCATTGTTTTTATTTTTAATATTTTTATAGCCGTATAAAAGCAGTTTCGTCGTTTTGATTTCTGAGTTTTTATAATAAAGGCCAAAAGGCTGACTTTTTCCGAGGATTTTTTTTTATCGGCTAAATTAATTACGATATTATAAATTTTTTCCTGGTTTTTTTCCAATTCAAAATCGTTTTTTTTTCGAATAATTTCAATCTTTTCGTTTCTTTTTAATGCAAAGATTTGTTTGTTAATGATTTTGTCGAATTTCTTTTTTATATTAAATAAATCGCTGAATTTTAATTTAATTTTTTGTTTTATGATTTTTTTAATAGCTTCGTCGACGGCTTCGGAGCTGATGTATTTGTCGATTTATTTTTCGCTTCGCATTAGTAATAAGCGTTTAAAAGCTGGTACTTTCTGAATAATTTGGACCGGAATATCGGTATCGATATTTTTTATATCGTCGTTAATTTTTTCTATTATAAGCGTTTTTTTAATAGTTTTATCGGTTTTTTTTCGAATTCCGAAATCTTTTTTTTTTTCGATTTTAACGTTTTTTTTCATATTAATCGGTTTAGCGAATAAGATAGAAGCATTTTGCTTTTTTATGATTCGCTAGCTTGATTATGCAGTTATAATATTTGCAAATACGATATTTATATTAATAATATATGTATTTGTTTTTTATTTATATATTTAAATTTTATTTACGCTTAGGATAGGAGTTTTCTTTTTAATTAGTACGCTTTCTGGAATATTTTCTTTTTTATTAGTAAAAATCGTTTTTGCATTTTTTTTGTTTTCTAAGCAGTCGTTCCATTCCGTACTTTTTATTTTCAAGCGAATAATATTTAATCAGTTTTGATTTTCAGCTTTATTAAAAGGGTCTATTTCTGCTTTCGTCGGTCCGAAGCAAATCGCTCCGTATTTATTAATATAACAGATATTATTATTTACACAAAAATTAAATGCTTTGCATTTTAAACGAATATAAGGTTTTTCGCAGTGAATTTTTTTGTTGTCATAAAATTTATATTTGGGACCACGGGATTTGTTTTGATAATTACTTTTACTATTTTGGTAGCCGCGATTTTGGTTTCCGCGTTGGTTTCCTTTCTTTTAATAATCGTTATTATAGTTAATATTTCGCTGATTCTGATCGTTAGTACGAGAGGGTTGCTATTAGGCAGCTATTACTTTTACGATAGCTTGGCGAAATTAATCGCTTCGCGCATTTTGCGAAAAATAATTGTTATAAAGGCTATTTTAATCGTTTTTATCGTTCGAGTTAACGTAGAAAAGTTTTTTCTGCTGTTGTATAAAATCCTCGATTTTGCTTTAAAATCTTTGAATTTTAATATCGGTAAATTTTAATACGAGAATTTCGATATTTTTGTTAAGCTTTTCCAAGCTAATAGATTTTGCAAAGCGATTGAATAATATAGTAATTGGTTGTCTTTTGGCGATTTCGGTAACTTTTAATGGCTGGGCATATTTTTGTACTAAAGCTTTTACGTTTTTTTTATAAATGGGAAAAAAAGATTTTTTTTGGTTTATAGCTTTAATAATACGTTCGCTTTGGTTTTGTTTAAAAACGAATTTCACAAATTTGAAATACTAATCGAAAGTTTTAAAATTTTGTTTATTAATTTTAAAATATTTAATAATTTTGTTACGAATGCTAATTGGAAAATCAAATAAAAACAATCTTTTTTGCTTAATCTCGTTTAAAACTTTTTTGTTAACGAAAACGTTAAATATCCTCGTATAAATACGATAATAAGCTTTGAGTTTTTTAGCTTGGCGAATTGTTATAACAAATTGTTTAAGAAAAGCGATAGTATCGCGGATTTGCTAGCGATCGTGGTTTCGGAATTCCGATTTTAAAACTTTAACTAATTTACGCCAGTTTCGAGCCCTAATAGCTTTTTATTTATTTATCGATTTAATAATATTCTTAATGATTAGGTTATAATAACGAGAAAGTTTATCGAACATTTTAGTTTCTAAGATTCCGAAATTTTTACAGGTTTTTTTATATTTTTCGATAAAATCGGTAACGTTAGCGCTATTAAATAAAAATGCATTAAAGGAGCCAAAAAAAAGCATGCGGCCTCGTATAAAAAAACGAAAAGCGTCGTTGTCTATAGTATTAGCGAAAGTGTTAGTAGGGTTTGAATTAGACGAATAAATGTTTTTTGGAGTTGCAGGTTAGGGGTTTTTAATATAAAAAGAATCGTTTTTAATAGAGGAGCTATTAAAAAGGTTTTTGTATTTTCTAAAAAAATTAAATAAAATAAAGTTGCGTCCAGATATTTGAATAGCGTATTAAAAAACTTGTTTTTTAGTAAGTTAACTGAATTAATATAATATTGCTATATGATCCACGGTTTCGATATTCCGTAGCTCAGGCCAATACACGTATAGCCATTTTTTTACTATTTTTAATAAAAAGTTGCAAATTGTAATTGCTATAATTACAAAGCGTAAAATCAAAAGGTTGAATTCTCGCCAGGCGTTTAACCAAAAGAAATTTAGTTCAGAAGGGCCGAACGCAGCGATCGAAGCGCACGAACTAATATTCGATTTGTTATTTTTAAACAAAAAAGCGATTTTCGAGCTTTGAACTTCGTACGGTACAAAATTGCCTGACCGTAATTTCAGACGTTTCTGAAATATATTGCATTTCTGTAATTTAATAATTGTGCGCAAGATAAAGGAAGCTATTAGAGGTCTTTTATATAATGCAGCTGCGAACAACACTATATAAAAGGTTTTTAAGCCGTAATAACGAAATATCGAAGTCGACCTTAACTATAAATTTAAAAAATACATCGGCGAATATATAAAAACGAAACACCGAAGTTTGAATTTTTGCGTAAATTATTAAATGTAAAAGTAGGTAGAAAAACCAGATTAATACGGCCATATGTCGATAGGTGAGATAGTCTAGGGAATCTTTAGAAGAAACTGAAAAAAGAAAAAAAAGAATAAGTGAAGGTATGAATTGGACTGCGTGCCTATAGTATTATCTAAGGGGGTGCTTTGCTTTTATACCTGTTGAAAGTAATCAGTGGCAGGGGGTTTCGGAGAGGTTTATGCCTCGACCATAGCTAAAACTACCAACTCCTATTAATACAAGATATCACCGTTTTATATTATTCGGTCGGTTTTTTTTTCAAAATTATAATCGACGCCGAGCTTAATTATCCGATTTACGACAAAAAGCTTTTCGCTATTTTTCGCTTTTTTAAAAATTACAAGCCGAAGCTATTAAACGCTTAAAAAAACATATATATATATACCGATTATCGCGTTTTAAAATATTTTATAATAATTAAAAACTTTTCGGCCCGATAAATTCGATAAGCCGAGTTTTTCGCCGATTTTTATTTTATAATTATATACCGGTCGGAAATTATTAATACGCTCGCTAATATTTTTTTTCGCAAAAACCAAAATATTTTTTTATTAAAAGCACGACAGCGAGCAGCTCGAAAGCAGCAAATACTTTTCGACGATAAATTAAATTTTTAGATTTTAAAAAAAATGGCTGTTAAAAGCATAACCACGCTAGCGCCTATAAAAATAGCTTCCGATAAGCACGATAATAACGGCATTTTTTTTCGAAAAAAAACAGCGAAAAATCGAAAAAAAATAAAATATTTATAAAAAAATCCGCAAATTTAATTTTCGTAATCGCATACGATATATATAATTATATAATTATAAACGATTTGCTATAAGCTAATAAAAACTTTTTTTTTTTCGAAGCGCAACGAATGCAAATCCGCAATTATAACTTTAATTACTAATTGCGATAAAACAAATTGTTTTTCCAAAACAAATTAATAATACTTTTAAAACTTTCCGAACTGCGAACCTTTCTGATCCGATATATTTATAAACAGCTTTGCGTAATATACGCTGAAATAAAAAAAATAAAGCTTTTAATCGGTCGCAAATATTATTAAAAAGTTATAAAAGCAGATATATAATAATACGTTTCGAATTGTCGTTGCATACGAATAAAAGTTAAACGCGACAAAACCCCGGGCTTTTTAAAGCTTTTGCTTATACTTAGCAGATTTTATTAATATTTAACGATAGATTTTACGAAATTTTTATTAAACGAAAATAATTACGATTTTGCTTTCGTAATAATAAATCGTCTGTTTAAAAAGCTTTTGTTAGTCTTTTGCCATAAAATTATTACAGCGAAAAAACTAACAGCTTTGTTTTTGATTTATTAAATACGCTATTTCGGCATGCCGGATTTAATTATTTCGGACCGAAAAGTTTAGTTTGTTTCGGTTTTTTAACAAAAACTCTGCCGTATATTAAAAACCAAAATCAAATTGACTATTGCGTACAATTTTAATATCGATAAACAAACCGAAATAATAAACCAGTATATTAAGCAACGCTTTCGCTCCTTTTGCTTTTATTATTAAAATAATTAAAAACGCTTTTTATTTTTAATAAATATTATATAACTGATTTTGCCGCACGAATCTGTTACGATCCTGGCCTGGCTAGTGGTATGGCTGCCAGTGGTATGGCTGCCAGTGGTATGGCTGCCAGTGGTATGGCTGCCAGTGGTATGGCTGCCAGTGGTATGGATGCTGGTGGTGTTGGATTAAGGTTTGGGCACGGACCACCTCGGCCACTAGGCCTCGCGCTAAGTCACGTGACTTATAAGCGCAACCCATTGTACATAAAGTTCGCGATTCCGAGCATTTTAGCTCGGTGTTTTTTTTTTAATTTATATGCGTATTTTTTGATTTATATTATCCCGATTATTTTTAAGCTAGCTATAATATAAAAAAAAATTAAACAATTTTCGCTGAAAAGCTTTGTATCTACGGTTAAGAATTCGATCTGCTTTTGCAATTCGAACTTTTTTTAAATCGTCCGTACCGACGTTTATTTATCGGTGTTTTAATCAGAACTTTTTTTTATTAATTTTGTTTTCAAAAAAAGCTGGAATTTTTTTTTTTTATTAATTCGATTTGCTTTTGCAATTCGAATTACCCCTTTTTAATACTACAATATCCTATGCTTTTCTTATAAATCGACGTGGCATCCGAAAACGAACGCAATCCGTACGATTCGGCTTCGAGTCAGCATTTCCATTTTTTGCTTTTGCTTTTGCCGCTTCCGAATTTCCATTCGTTTCAGGCTTTTTCGACGATTCTGGCAGCGAATTTTTATTTTACGACTTTTTTATTAAATTATAATTATCTGCTGGATTTCTTCGTTTTATTATCGAATTTAAAATCGAATTATACGACGCTGACATTTTAATATTTTTAAACCGACGAATACTTTTACGATTGTTTAGCATATTTGCCAACGCTAAAAGATTTATTGCGGCCCAACAGCTTCAGATCGCCCAAATGATCGCTTAAGCTATTGCCGCCGCTCGCCTTTCAGCCTTTTCCGCTAATATCGCCCGCGACGCTTTTTTTTTATTTCGAGCTTCGCGCGCTTTTATTGCAGACTTTTAATTAATTTTCGAATATTACTTTTTCGTTTTCGATTTAGCTATTTTCCGAATCGAATTATTTAAAATTAAATACTTTCGCTACGCTTTTAACGATTATTAAAAAAAAATTAAATATAACGCATAAAAAATAAATATAAAACTGTTTATTAAAAAGTATTTAAAAAAATTTATATAAAGCATAAACCAAGCCAAAATATATTTTAAATATATTATTAAAAAAATAAAAATTATTATTTTAAAGTATTTAAACTTCGAATTTTATAATTAAGCCTAATCGGTCCGAAACGTTTTTCGTATTTTTAATCAGCGTTTTTTTAATTATAACCGCGTTTAATTTATTAAATTGCAATATAACAAATTTTATATAAACAATAGTTAAATTTATAATAATTTTCGTTTTTTGTTTATTCGTTACGCAGTTATTAGCAAAGTTGTTAAAAACCGTTAATTTGAAAATATATGCGAAAAAATTATTTTTATTTTTAAATACGATTTCCGAATGGAAAAGTATAAAATAAATAATAATTATATTGTTTTGAACGAGTTTTTGGCCGTTGCGGATAAAAAGTCACGCAATATTCGAATTGAAAAAATAGCTTTTGCCCGTCGTATAAGCTATTTTTTTTTTGCTATAGCTTTTGCTAATTAGGATTTTAGGCGTATTTTCGGTATTTTTAAAGTTTTATAACGTTTTACTTTTCCAGTTTTTTTTATTCGCACCGTTTTTTTTTTTTTTAGCAAAGATTTTTACGAACGTATAACTGTTATTTCTGCTATTTCCGGTTTTTTTCGCTTAGCTGCGCGTTTTTTTAGCGTTTGTTATAATTGCGGCAAACCCGGCCATTTCGCAAACATTTGCTTCGACGCTAAATTTAGTCGCAAAATCGCCGAAATAGCTATCGACGAAAAACAAAACGATTTATTAAAAAACTTTTAAGCCGTGGCAAAAACTTTTATTATAGCAAAAAATTCGATTTATAAAAGGATTTAAAATTTAATCAGCGCTTTTTAATAAAAAAGCGATAGTTTTTAGTTTTTATAAAATTAATACGTAATAAATTATATATTAAAATATTTGCATATATCGATAGCGAAATTAATATTTTCGGTACGATTAAAACTTTTTTAACGTATTAATTTTTTTAACGTTTCGGAATAAGTTTTATTCGGCTGCACAAATTTATTATATTTATCGGCTATAATAGCGAACCGAAAAAATTTATTTTTTTTGCTATTTTTTTTTCTTTTACGATTAACCGACGTCGTATAAATTTTTCTTTTCTGATTACAAACCTGGGCTTTACCGACGTTTTTATTAATCGCAAATTTTTATAATATTACGATTTAAAACAAGCGTATAGCTAAAAAAAAAACAAAATAAAATAGCTATTCGATATGTCCGTTATTTTTTATTTTAACGAGCAATTATTCGTCGATTTTAATTAGCGAAAAAAGCCCAAGATGCTTAGTCGCATATATTAAAAAAATGCAAACAAACGAAACAGCGTAATAAAAGTTTTATATATTTCTGCCAATATTTTTACAACGATTAAAAAAGCTTATTTAGGCTTTGGAGCTGATAAACCCTCCATATTTATACGAAACCTTAAAAGCAGTTTGTATAAAATAAAAAAGTTTTTTATTGGCAGCCCTGAACCGACCAAGCCGATCCTTCCAACCGTGCCAATTACCCTTTCTATTTCCAATTGCAATATCAGCTGTATTTCCGCCTTTGCATTTAGCGCTTTACAAACACGTTACGAAAAGCAAATGCGGACCGTAAAAAAAAAAGGTTATTATTATTTAACGACTGTACGTTTGTTACCTGTTGCGCTATATTTACATTCCTTTATTTCCTTTCATTTCTTTTGTTCCAGATTCATTCTTTTTGTACGCTTTCAGTAGTTAGATGTTCCTGAAGCTCGGAAAGGCTCGTAGTCACGTGATAACGAGCCTTTTCGGAAACTAGTTTTTCCGAGCGACTGACTAAGCGAGCCCGAACTTTCCGTTTTCTGCGGAAAGCTCGCCAGTCAAACTTAAAATAATATAAGTAATATTTTACTGCATATAATTTATCCGTTACAGCCTTCGGTAAGGATTTCTACCGATTATTTAGCTATATACGACAGTTATAAGCTCCGGAGCCAATTAATAAGCTTTTTTCTGCAATATATACGCTAGAAGATTCGTTGGAAGCTTTTACCGATTAATCCATTCGAATTATCAAAAAATATTCGTAAAAGGTTATATTTTGCAAAGTTTTTTTTATTTAGCAAAAAGCTACGAATCGATAAAAGGCTATTAAAAGTGCGGAAAGCATCAATTCTTCGATCTTTTTAATTTACAAATTTCATTTTTATTTTTTTATTTTTTTCAATTTAATTAATCGATCCTTCACAACGAAAACAATATATCGGCTTTTACGAAAAAGAAAGTTTTCTTTTACGACCCAAAATCGTGGATCTTTTGATTAGGAGCGTACAAATTTCACCGATTAAAAATTCTTTTTTTCGAATATACCGATTCTGATTTTTCATTTCGTTTTTTTATTAATAAACGATTATAAAAATAATCGTTATATTAATTTATCGATTAAAAAAACAAAAAGCGCTAAGCAGACTACGATAGAAAATGCGTCGAATACAACGGCATAACCGAGGCAAAAAAGGCCGCCGTTACGATTAGTAATCCTTCCGACAGGCTTCGACTAGCCAATCTGATTTTCGACGATTTGAAAAATAAAATCGATTATTTTTTTAAAAACTATTTAAAAAAGCTTAAAAATGGCAGAAGTACGTTACTGCCTATTAAAAGTTGTTCGATTAAATCTTTTTAATTATAAAAATCAGTTTAATAAATTTTGCAATTGCTTAATCGAAGATCAACGCTATTAATAATAAAAAAACGTACGTTATTTTTCATATTGATTTGTAGAAAAACTTTTTAATAAATAGAAATATGCGTAGAATCAAGAATTTATATTATAAAAGAAAGCAAAAATCATTTTAGGCATTCGTTCGTATTTTTAAAAAGGATGTTGTTTCTGTATATTTTTCCGTGGTTAGCTCCGTTAAATCTAATTATAAAAACACTTTTCGCAAAACGTATAACGAAAAAGTAAATATGACCGAATAAGTAAAAAAATGGCAAACCGCTTATAAAACAGCTGTCGAATACAAGATTTTTGATATAGATGGCCGCTACGCTGCTACCGATTTTCTCGACGCAATCGCCGTATATATTAATTTATAATAAACGAACGGCAAAAAGGCTGAGTATTTGAAAAACGAATTTGCCGGCCTTTTTATAAAAAAAATTTTAATCGAACTGAACTTTATAATTTTTTTTTTTAAAAACAATCGAAGATTCGATAATTCAGGCCGAAAGGTCGGAGTTTTCGCCATTTTCCTTTTCGATTTTAAAAACAACGATATTTCGAAAAATCGTAAAAAAAAAAAAGGAAAAAGCAAAAAGAAAAAAGAAAAAAGATATAATTGCTTATACGATATTTTCAAAAAGCGTTATTTTTATTTTCCAACCGATTGTAAAAAGCTTTTGTACGCAATAAATGGTCGTCGTAAAAAAAAAACTTTTTTCAATTTTTTAAATAGGCAGAAAATCGCTGAAATGCGAAAAAAGCTGTTTTTTAATTATAAAAAAGCTTTGAAAGCTTTAAATAAAAAAAATATTTAAATGGTCGCAATTAATAAAATTTTTAAAATTTTAATAACCAAGCCAAAACAGATTTTAAAATTAACTTTTAAAAACGATCAGAAAAAGTTTTTTACCGCAACTTTTTGTCTTTTTTGCTTTGATGCGATTAAAAAGCATTTCGGAATTAACGTTTTGACTTTAAAACCTGATTAATATTATTTTTTAAACAAAAGCACTTTTTTTAATAATTGTTTTAAAATCTATTTGATAAACGACAAAAACTTTTTTATCGAAAGGTTTTACAAAAAAATTAATAATTTTATTAACAGCGTTTATACAGGCATATAAAGTTTTTTAATCGTCGGGAAAAAAAGTCGTTTAATAAAAAAAGCTTTTCGCAAAAAAAATAAAAAGCTTTGGAATATAGTTTTTAACAACGTAGCGTTTATTTCAGATTTTATTACTAATATTATTTCCGCTAATTTTTTAGCTAAAAAAAATTATTAATTCCAAAAGTCAAATAATACTTTTCGTTCTGAAAACTTTAAAAACTTTATTTTAAAACGTTAGTATTAAATAATCGCCGATTTTTATATATTTGAATATATTAAAATTAATTGCTTTTTTTGTTCGTATTTTCTACGTAATAATTTAAACTTTTTAAAACGTGATTCGCCCGGCCTAATAATTTATACAATTCCGAAACGTCGTACGCGTTATAAATTTAAGAAAAGCAGCGTATTTATATATAATCGGAATAACGATGCGCGCTTATAGCATTTTCGTTCGGGCTATTTGAGTAAAAACGCGTTCGAAAAATTGGTCGAGAATATTCGTAAAGTAAAAATCAAAAGCTTAATCAAAATAAAATGCGAAAAGTATGCTGTTACGTATTTAAAACAAATGATTTTAAAAGTAATATTAGAAAAACAAATTTTTTAGGTTTTTTTTTCGTATTGGCTGAGATTTTTACGATTATTTTAAAAGTCGTAGAAAAGCTTATAACGGTTCGACGTAGATATTTTTAATAAAAAACGAATATAATAAAAAGATTTAAGCTTTTGCTATTAAAACAAAAAATATAAAAATCGTTTTAGACCGTTTTCAAACGTTCGATATATAAATGAAACGCTAATACAACCTTTTTATTTGCAAAATTCGATAAAATAACGAATCGTCGGTAATTTCAAAATAAAAAAATATTATTTCGGAATATTAAAAATGGACGGAACGCGAAGATATCGATTTGGAATTGATTTTATTTTACGTGTATTAATTAAATGGCTCGATCGAACGAGCAGAAAAAAAAAAGTAATTAAGCGTTCGATAAAAATAAAAATTAAAGCGGGCTTTTTAATTTTTTTTTGGCCCGAAACGATAAAAGCAGCAGCGCATTTGTATAATATATCGCCGCTTGCGAAAAAAAAATTTAAATTTTTAAATGAAATTTTGCACAGTTGGTTTAAGTAATATTTCCGGTATTACGATTTTGCTATTGTAAAAGCGCGTACGGCCGATTTTAAATTAAATTAAAGCAAAGTTTATACGTACGAAGCTCGTGCGTATTTAATAATAAAAAATCGGAAAGCTATAAAATACAAAAAAAAATTTAAAGTTTTTTCGAAAAAACATATCGGATATTTGATTAAATATAGCGCTTTTAATATTTACAAAATCTGGGTGCTTTAGCTAATACGTGTAATTACGAGCCGAAACGTAGTATTTAACGAATCCAAATTTTACTTTTCGGAGCGTAAAAAATCCAAATCCTATAATTAAACTAGAATTTTAAAAAAACCGTGGAGTTTATCGAAAACGCGGAAAACGAAAAAGCTTAAAACGTTAAATATTAGATATTAACGGGCGGTTTCAGTGGCGGCGCAGACCAGCAAAACTCGGTGTATTAAAAAAAAAGGTGATACAAAAGAAAAGCTATTATTACAAAACGAGCAATTTTCAGATTTTACAAAAAAGAATAAAAGTTTTTTTCTATCGGAGCCGCTATTAGAATCAAAATCGATTTCAAGCCCTTCTGATAGATCTTTAAGGCTTACGATAAAAAAAAAAAATATTTTAATACCAATGGATTTAAATATTTTAAAAAAAGCTAAATTCTCGGAAATAAAAAATTTAATAAAAGTCGAGGCGATCGAGCTTTTTTTTACGGTCGATTCAGACGTTCAGAGCTTAAAAATAATAGTTTTTTATAAAAGCTTTTTCGATAAAACTATTACCGATCAGTTTTAATTTTTAAAATTAATTATTAATCGAAAGTATGTAAAACATATCCGAAATATTTTGACCGACGTAATAAAAGCGTTAAAAAAATTATGGAAATTTAAAAAAAAGTAATAAATTAGCAAAGTTTATTATTGCAAAACAAAATAAAACGGAGCAAAGCTTTAGAAAGTTTTTCGGCGCGGGCATAAAAAATGGCTTTATACAAGGGAGCGCGCAATTTAATTTTTTAAATTATAATTAAAAGCTATCGCCCGGCAAATCAAACGCTAAATCGATTTAAAAATAAAACAGCTATCTAAACGCTTGTTTTTGAAAGCTTTTTTAAAACTGATTATTAAAAAAAAAACATTATTTAAAAAAAATAAAAAAAATAAATTAAAATTTCCGATAAGCGATAAAAAACAATTGATTTTAAAAATTGCTAAACGAAATCGTACAAATTTTATTTTATATTGGCCGGATAAACCGAAAATATACGCTACGATATGCGAAATTTTTCAACTAATAGCTTTATTTATCAAATAACAAATAAACGAGTTCGTTTATACGTTTTGAATAAACGAGCCGATTTAAATAAATAAAAAAGACTTTCAGGCTGTTTACGTAATAATAGCGGCTTCGATAAAAAAAAAGTCGGTAAAAAATATTTAATTTTTCGACCAAAAATAATATCGGAATAATCTTCCGAAGGTTTTAAAAAACTGGAACGAATTAAAAAACCATCAGATAAAAAAACAATTTAAAAAAAAAGCAAAAACCGAAATTAAAAACTTAAAAATTAAAAAATGCTAAAGGATTATCAAAAAAAATAGAATTATAAAACTTATTTTATTTAAATAAATTTTTATATATAAAATAAACAGCTTAGGCGAATTGCAGCGGTGCAAATCGAAACTAGTCGTAAAAAAAAATTTTCAAAACGAAGCTTTAATTTTTTTTATATACGCAGTTATATTCGCAGCCCGTTTTTTCCGAACGGTTATAACGCTAGCGGCTTATTTCGATTTGGAAATTAAGCAATTCGATATAATTAATATATTTGTTAATATAAAACGAAATTTTAAAAATAAGCTAATTACGTATTATTTGCTTAATAGATTTAAATAATCAAATATAATAATACAGCTAAACCGAGTTTTATATAAATTGAAAAACTTTTCAATTTTATAATACGGCGAATTTGCTAATATTTTAAAAAAATTAAAGCTCGAATTAATAGGCGAAAAGCTTTGTATATTCGCTAACGAAATGCGAAGCGTATACGTGGCGTTTTACGTCGACGATATTTAAATTTTATACCACGCTTTTTATTCGTTAAAAGCCGACGAAATTATTTTCGGTCTGAAAAAAGCCTACGAGCTTACAAATATAAAAGATTTAAATTACTTTTTCGAAATCCGTATTTTACGAAACAAACAAAAAAAAAAAGTTTTTTTGCTTTACGATTTGTATATCGAAAAAATCGCTACGAAGTTTAATATATATAAAAAGCGCTTTTTAAATACGCTTTTTTTAATCTGCGAATTTGTTAAAAACTTAGGCGTAGCCACGCTTTCGCAAATCAAAAAGTATTAAAAAAAAATCGGTTTAATTTTATATACGGCTATTATATTTCGATCCGACGTGGCCTTCGCAGTCTTTCAGCTTTTTTACTTTTTTACTAATTTAAGTTTTTAATATTTCGAGGCAGCTAATTAAACGCTTCGATATTTTTATAAAACGAGGTTTTTAAAAATCGTTTATAATCGAAAAAAGCGGAAAAATTAATTAATAATTTCTACCGACGTTTTTTTCGCCGACGATTTAAAAACTCGGAAATTTTTTTAAAAATATATTTTTTTTTTTTTTCGAAAATGCTATTTTATAAAAAGCTGTACGATAAAACATAATTACTATTTTTTTTTTTAAAACGGAGCTATTTGCTTATATAACGATCGTAAAAAAAATAATAGCATTTCAACGTTTTTTTAAAAAGCTTCGATTCGACGTTGTTTTTAAATAAAACGTATATTACGATAATTAGCAAACGATTAAATTAATCGTAAAAAATAAAAAAAAAAATTTTACAAAGCTTCGCCACGTCGATATAAGCAATATATAAATTCGCCAAAAGTATTAAAATAAAAAGTTTAAAATCATATACTTTTTAATAAATAAAATATACGCAAACGGTTTTATTAAAAATCTGACCCGACAAAAGTACGAAAGTTTCGTTAAATTTTTTAATTTACAAAATTTTCGAAGCTTTATCGAAAAATTCGATTAATCGAATTAAAAAGCTTGTATTTTGCAGGCGTATATTTATTTAAACAAATTTTTATTAAAATTTAAAATATAATAAAAACTATTTTTTAAATAAAGGAAATCCGAATCTTTCGCAAATTTAAAAACTCAAAACCAAACCGCTTAGCTTTGCAAAAAAATTAAAAATATAATTCGTTAAAATAATAATCCGCGTTCGACGCTTCGCGACAATCAGGCCTAAAATAAACTTTGCGAAAAGCTTTCTAAGCATAACTGCCGCCGGTTGTACAGCCGGAATATTTTTTTTTTTTTTTACGAAGCTTTATCAGGCTAAAAATTAAAAACGTTCGGCAAAAGAATTGCCGCGAGATTTTTTTTTAAACTTTTAGAAACGAAAACAGTTTTTAATGGGTCGTGGCCAAGTCTTATTCCGCCAGCACGTAAAATAAGCGTAAAAGTTTTTATTCGAAAAACAGAAAGCTGGGAAATTTTACGAATCGCGGCGAGCTTCGCGTTAATAATACGTTTTATATTTATTAGTTTTGTTTTTAAATTACGATCGATTTAAAAGCTTATTTTTTTGTATTTTTAAAACCGCTTTAACCGTAAAATAAAAAATAACCGTTATATTTTAAAAATCGATTAATAAAAACGACAGAATTTTTCGATAAAACTAACCGTTTTAATAATTTTATTAATCCGAGCTTTGAAAACGGAAAATCACGCAGTTAAAACGTTCGCGTCGGCCGGAATGCACGACGTGCTAATTGCGTAGCATCGATAATAACGAATTTTAGCCAAGTTCGATAAGCAGTTGTAATTTAAGTTTTTAGTTGCTTCGCGAATAATATAAATTATATAAAAAGTAAAATTAAAAAGCCCAGAAATAACAGGTTTTCTGGCTTTAATGCGAGCGCGTTTTAAAAAACGATTATCGTTGTTATTTCCATTTTTAATTTTTTCGCTTTAATAATTTTCGGCCGCTTTTTTTTTAAAAGCGCCAGTATTCTGCCTTTTTTTTTCGGAAATATTATCAAAACCGAAATTACCGCCAGTAGCTTTTTTACCGCCAGCAGTATTTCTTTTATTTTCAGGCGCTATATCGGCATTTTCGAGGCCAGGCAAATATGGATTTCCGAAAAAACCGTTTAAAAACGAAATATCGAAAAGGTCGCTTTTTTCGAAAAGGTCGAAAAAAAACGAATTGGCCGAAAAAGCCGATTAATTGCGTAAAATAAACTTCGTAAAACTTCGATTACGCAAGCGCCGAAAATTAGAAATTCGAGGAGCTGGGCCAATTAATCGCGTGGATTTACGCGAACGACTTTTTTTAAATATAAAAAAGGCTATATCGATATTTTTAATTAAAATAGTAAAGTTTAAATCCATTAGAAAACTGGTAGAAAAATAAAAAAGTTAAGGTTTTTATAAGCGACGAAACGCTTATTTAAGCTGAATTAGTTTTATTTACGCTTTATAACGATAAAAAATATAAATAAGCTATATAAATATTGCAATATCGCGTTACGGCCGTATTCGAACGACAAAAAACTTTTTCGCGCTTTAAAAATAGCTGATTATCGGATTGGCAATTAGCTAAAAAATATATTGCGTTATATTTATATTTTTTTATTTTTTTTTATTTTTTTTGTTTTAGATTTATTTTTCTTATACGCTTTTAATAATTAAATGTTTTTGAAACTCGGAAAGGCTCGTAGTTACGTGATAACGAGCCTTTTCGGAAACTAGTTTTTCCGAGCGACTGATTAAGCGAGCCCGAACCTTCCGTTTTCTGCGGAAAGCTCGCCAGTCAGACTTAGAATAATACAAATAACATTTTACTGTATACAATTCATCCGTTACAGCCTTCGGTGAGGGTTTCTACCGACTATTCAGCTATGCACGACATTACCTTTATATATAATATAAATAAAAAACGTTTCCGCCGTGCGAAAATCGCCGAATTTAAAAAAGTTATATAATTCGCGGTAATAAAAAATATTTCCGTTCCCGACGCTTTGCAAGCCAAGTATAACGATAACGTGGTTTTTGTAAAAAAGCTTTTTTCAATTTAATATTTAGAATTCGAGGAATTGTTTTATAAGCAAAAAAGCGATAAGCTCGCTTTCCGCCGTTTCGGTGTAAATTATAAAATATATTTTGCTACGGAAAATACGCTTTTTATAAAATTATTTAAACGCTTTACGAATAAACAGTTTATAAAAGTCAAAAGTTATATTTTCGATAATTTATACAAAAGTTTTATTAAATTTTTTAATGTTTTTTTCGCCGCTCCGATTTTATTTATTAAAAAATCAAACGGCTTTATACGCTTATATATCGATTACCGCAAGCTTAACGATTTTACGAAAAAGAATTTTTATTTTTTGCTTTTGATTAACAAAATACTGGCGCGAATTATTAAAACCAAAGTGTTTACGAAAATTAATATTTAATAAGTATTTAATCGAATCCGAATATCCGAAAAGTTTAAAAACTGATTAGTTTTCGCATCCGATACGATATATATAAATATAAAATCCTTCCGTTCGGTTTTATTAATAAATCCGTTATATTTTAACGCTTTATTAATAATATTTTTATAAAGCATTTAAATAATTTTTGCTCGGCGTATTTTAACGATATTTTTATTTATTTCGCGAATAATTTAAAATATAAAATTTACGTTAAAAAGATTTTGTCGATTTTAAAAAAATACGATCTAAAAGCTAATATTAAAAAGTGCGAATTTAATATTACGAAAACTAAATTTTTAAGTTTCGTTATTAATATTTAAAGTATTAAAATAAATTCGGAAAAAATCGCTATTATTAAAAACTGGCAATATGCAGCGAATATGCGAGGCGTATAAAGCTTTTTAGATTTTTGCAATTTTTACAAACGTTTTATAGCCGGCTATAGCCGTATTTGCCGCCCTTTCATTGTTTTTACAGGCAAAAACGTTTTTTTCGTATTCGAAAAAAAGCAGAAAAACGCATAGAAAGTATTACGCAAAACTTTATTAAATATTTCCATTTTATGCTATTACGACTTTTATAAACAAACGCGCCTAAAAACCGATTTTTTTAATAGAATAATAGCTGGCGTATTATCGCAATTGCAAAAAAATAACTTTTATTATCCGGTCGGTTTTTTTTTCAAAATTATAATCGACGCCGAGCTTAATTATCCGATTTACGATAAAAAGCTTTTCGTTATTTTTCGCTTTTTTAAAAATTATAAGCCGAAGCTGTTAAGCGTTTAAAAAAACATATATATATATACCGATTATCGCGCTTTAAAATATTTTATAATAATTAAAAACTTTTCGGTTTAATAAGCTCGATGGGCCGAGTTTTTCGCCGATTTCCATTTTATAATTATATACCGGTCGGAAATTATTAATACGCTCGCTGATATTTTTTTTCGCAAAAATCAGAATATTTTTTTATTAAAAACGCGATAGCGAACAGCTCGAAAGCAGCAAATGTTTTCAAACGATAAATTAAATTTTTAAATCTTAAAAAAAATGGCTGCTAAAAACATAATTACGCTAGCGCTTATAGAAATAGCGTCCGATAAGCGCGACGACGACAGTATTTTTTCCGAAAAAAATAGCGAAAACGAAAAAAATAAAATGTTTATAAAAAAACTCGCAGATTTAATTTTCGTAATCGCGTACGATATATATAATTATATAATTATAAACGATTTGCTGCAAATCAATAAAAACTCTTTTTTTTTCGAAGCGTAACGAACGTAAATCCGCAATTATAGTTTTGATTATTAATTGCGACAAAACAAATTATTTTTTTAAAACAGATTGATAATACTTTTGGAACTTTTCGAACTGCGAACTTTTTTAATCCGATATATTTACGAACAGCTTTGCGTAGTATACGCTGAAATAAAAAAAATAAAGCTTTTGGTCGGTCGTAAATATTATTAAAAAATTATAAAAGCAGATATATAGCAATACGTTTCGAATTGTCGTTGCATACGAATAAAAGCTAGGCGCGATAAAACCCCGGGCTTTTTAAAGCTTTTACTTATATTCAACAAGTTTTATTAATATTTGACGATAGATTTTACGAAACTTTTATTAAACGAAAATAGTTACGATTTCGCTTTTGTAATAATGGATCGCTTATTTAAAAAGTTTTTATTAGTTTTCTGCTATAAGATTATTATAGCGAAAAAATTGGCAGCTTTGTTTTTGGTTTATTAAATGCGTTATTTCGGCATGCCGGATTTAATTGTTTCGGACCGAAAAACTCAGTTTATTTCGGTTTTTTAATAAAAATTCTGCCGTATATTAAAAACCAAAATCAAATTGATTATTGCGTACAATTTTAATATCGATAGGCAAACCGAAATAATAAATTAATATATTAAGCAACGCTTCCGCTTTTTTTGTTTTTATTACTAAAACAATTAGGAACGCCTTTTACTTTTAATAAATATTACATAGCTGACTTTGCCGCACGAGTTTTTCGGCAACGTTTTTTTTTTTTAAATCTTAAATAAATACGAGGCTCGCATATTCTAAAATATAAATAACTTTCGTTTTTTTCGCTCGGCCATCGAAAAGCTTAATCGCGACGAGGCTTTGCATTTGGCTTTCCGAGCTAAAAAAATTATAAAATACGCGCAATCGTTTATTACGTAATAATAAGCCAAGATAAAGCGCTTCGCTAATTTGCATAAACGATTAATAAATTAAAATATAGGCGACGAAGTATTAGTAAATATTAAAAATTGAAAACTCGACCGACTTTTCCGAAAGCTTTTAAATAAATAATACGGCCTAATTAAAATCGTCGATAAAATAAAAAAGAATTAAAAATTTAATCTTTTCGCAAATTAATTAATTTATTTAATTTTCCATTTATATTCGCTTCGAAAGCATATTAGCAATTTTTTATTTGGCTAACGCCGCTCCGAACCAGCTTTTATTTAATTATTTTTTAAATAAACGGAATGGAAAATCGAAAGAATAATAGATTCGAAATTACATAAAAAAGTATTGCAATATTAAATTAATTAAAAAGGCGCTGATAAAAATCTCGAATAATATTTTTGTTTTAACGCTATAACAGCCTTTTATATTTTTTAAGTTTTTCACCGATTATATCTTACCGCTAAAAGCTTTTTACGAACGCTTTCCGTATGGTTGCAAGCTTATAACGAAGGCAGGGAAGATTATATTAAGTTGGAAAACGATAGACCTATAACTACAACTGCGAGGACGCAGTTTTTCGGAGGGGGAGGATAGTATTACGATCCTGGCCTGGCTAGTGGTATGGCTGCCAATGGTATGGCTGCCAGTGGTATAGCTGCCAGTGGTATGGCTGCCAGTGGTATGGCTGCCAGTGGTATGGCTGCCAGTGGTGTGGTTGCCAGTGGTATGAATGCTGGTGGTGTTGGATTAAGGTTTGGGCACGGACCACCTCGGCCACTAGGCCTCGCGCTAAATCACGTGACCCATAAGCGCAACCCATTATACATAAAGTTCGCGACCCCGAGCATTCTAGCTCGGTGTTTTTCTTTCAATTTACATGCGTACCTTTTGGTCCATATCATCCCGATCACCCTCAAGCTAGCTGTGACAGAATCTTTCGGCAACGTTTTTTTTCTAAGTTTTAAATAAATATAAAACTCGCATATTTTAAAATATAAATAATTCCCGCCTTTTTCGCTCGGCCACCGAAAAGCTTAACCGCGACGAGGTTTTGCATTTGGCCTTCCGAGCTAAAAAGGTTGTAAAATACGTATAATCGTTTATTACGTAATAACAAACCAAAATAAAACGCTTCGCCAATTTATACAAACGACCGATAAATTGAAATATAGGCGACGAAGTATTAGTAAATACCAAAAATTAAAAATTCGACCGATCTTTCCGAAAGCTTTCGGATAAATAATATAGCCCAGTTAAAATCGTCGATAAAATAAAAAAAAATTAAAGCTTAACTTTTCCGCAAATTAATTAATTTATTTAATTTTTTATTTATATTCGCTCCGAAAGCATATCAGCAACCTTTTATCTGGCCAACGCCGCTCCGAACCAGCTTTTATTTAATTATTTTCCGAGCAAACGAAATAAAAAATCGAAAAAATAATAAATTCGAAATTATATAAAAAAGTATTGCAATACCAAATCAATTAAAAAAGCGCTAATAAAAATCTCGAATAATACTTTTGTTTTAACGTTATAACGGCTTTTTATATTTTTTAAATATTCCACCGATTATACTTCACCGCCAAAAGCTTTTTACGAGCGCTTTTCGCATAGTTGCAAGCTTACAACGAAGGCAGAAAAGATTATACTAAATTAAAAAACGATAAACTTATAATTGCAATTGCGAAAACGCAGTTTTTCGGAAAGGGGGGGTAGTATTACGATCTTGGCTGCCAATGGTATAGCTGCCAGTGGTATGATTGCCAATGGTATGGTTGCTAGTAGTATAATTGCCGATAATGTTGGAATAAGGTTTGGACACGGACCACCTCGGCCACTAGGCCTCGCGCTAAGTCACGTGATCCATAAGCGCAACCCACTGTATATAAAGTTCGCGACCCCGAGCATTCTAGCTCGGTGTTTTTCTTTTAATTTACATGCGTACCTTTTGGTCCACATCATCCCGATCACCCTCAAGCTAGCTGTGACAAATAACGGCGAGCGTACGCACGAGCTTCGTTTGCGTTTAGCTTATATAAAAGGTTGGGAAAAAAAAAAGTATCGAGCTTTTAATTTCAATTAGTATGGAAAATATAACCGTATATAATTTCAAAAAGTAAAAGGCCATTTAGATTTTCGTAAAAAAAAACTATTTGAGCGAAATCTATTATTAAAAGAAATTCGCTTTAATCGTTTTAATAGAAATTTACGAAAAATCGAAAGCGTTTTTGCAGGTATTAATTGTAAATTTCGGTCTGACCGTCGGTTTCAAAATAAGCGGCTGTCGAAAGCTTTAATTGCGTATCGAATATTTTGTTTAATTTAAACCAGAAAATAAATTAATATTAAAGGCTACGATCGCTGTAAAACGGTGATACCTTGTATTGATGGGAGCTGGTAGTTTTAGCTATGGTCGAGGCATGGACCCTTTCGAGACCCCCTGCCACTGACTATCTTTAACAAATATAAAAGCAAAGCATCCTTTTAAATAATACTATAAGCACGCAGTTCAATTTATACCTTTATTTATTTTTCTTTTTTTTTTTTAGTTTCTTCTAGGGATTTCTTAGACCATTTTACCTACCGATATATGGCCGTATTAATCTGGTTTTCTTATCTATTTTTACATTTGATAATCTACGCAAGAATTTAAACTTCGATATTTCGTTTTTATATATTCGCCGATATATTTCTTAAATTCATAATCAAAGTCGATTTCGATATTTCGCTATTACGGCTTGAAAAACTTTTTATATGGTATTATTCGCAGCTGTATTATATAAAAAATTTCTAATGGCTTTTTTTATTTTGCGCATAATTATTAAATTATAAAAGTGCAATACATTTTAAAAACGTTTAAAATTACGATTAAGCAATTTTGAACCGTGCGAAATTTAAAACGCGAAAGTCGTTTTTTTGTTTAAAAATAACAAATCGAATATTAATTCGTACGCTTCGACCGCTGCGCTCGGCTTTTCTGAACCAGATTTCTTTTGGTCAAACGCTTGGCGAAAACTCAACCTTTTGATTTTACGCTTTATGATTATAGCAATTACAATTTGCGGCTTTTTATTAAAAATAGTAAAAAGATGGCTGTACGTGTATTAGCCTGAGCCACGAAATATCGAAACCGTGAATTATATAATAATATTATATTAATTCAGTCAATTTATTAAAAAATAAATTTTTTAATATATTATTTAAATGTTTGGACGCAATTTTATTTTATTTAATTTCTTTAAAAAACACAAAGACTTTTTTAATAGCTTTTTTATTAAAAACGATTTCTTTTATATTAAAAACCTTTAATTTGCAATTTTAGAAAACATTTATTTATTTAATTCAAATTTTACCAACACTTTCGCTAATATTATAAACAACGACGCTTTTCGTTTTTTTATGCGAGGCCGCATACCCTTTTCTGGCTCCTCTGGTGCATTCTTATTTAATAGCGCCAATATTACCGACTTTATCGAAAAATATAAAAAAATCTGTAAGGATTTCGGAGTTTCTAAAACTGAAATATTCGATAAACTCCTTCGCTATTATAACCCAACTACTAAAAATATTATCAAATCGATAAATAAATGAAAAGCTATTAAAGCTCGAAATTAGCGTAAGCTAGTTAAAGCTTTAAAATCGGAATTCCGAAACTACGATCGTTAGCAAATTCGCGATATTATCGCTTTTTTTAAGCAATTTGTTATAACAATTCGCTAAATTAAAAAACTCAAAACCTATTATCGTATTTACACGAGAGTTTCTAACGTTTTCGTTAATAAAAAAGTTTTAAGCGAAATTAAATAAAAAAGATTATTTTTATTTGGCCTTCCAATTAATATTCGCAACAAAACTATTAAATATTTTAAAATTAATAAATAAATTTTTAAAATTTTCGATTAATATTTTAAATTTGTAAAATTCGTTTTTAAACAAAACCAAAGCGAACGTATTATCGAAATTATAAATTAAAAGAAATCTCCTTTTTTCATTTATAAAAAAAACGTGGAAGCTTTAATATAAAAACATGCCCAGCTATTAAAAATTACCGAAATCGCTAAAAAACAACCAGTTATTATATTATTTAATTATTTCGCAGAATTTATAGGCTTGGAAAAGCTTGATAAAAATATCGAAACTCTCGTATTAAAATTTACCGATATTAAAATTCAAAAGTTTTAAAGCAAAATCGAGGGTTTTATGCAATAGCAGAAAAAATTTTTTTACGTTAATTCGAATAATAAAAACAATTAAAATAACTTTTATAACAATTATTTTTTTTAAAATATACGAAGCGATCAGCTTCGCCAAGCCACCGTAAAAGTAATGGCTGCCCAGTGGCAATCTTTTCGTATTAGCGATTAGGATCAGCGAAATATTAATTATAATAACGATTATCAAAAGA
Source organism: Blumeriella jaapii (assembly GCA_009599575.1). Classification (NCBI taxonomy): domain Eukaryota; kingdom Fungi; phylum Ascomycota; class Leotiomycetes; order Helotiales; family Drepanopezizaceae; genus Blumeriella; species Blumeriella jaapii. The sequence goes on along the minus strand of VWND01000019.1, from coordinate 120,442 downwards.
AAAAAAACCAACGCGAAAACCAAAATCGCGGCTACCAAAATGGTAAAAGTAATTATTAAAACAGATTCCGTAGCCCTAAATATGAATTTTGTAATAATAAAAAAATTTATTACGAAAAACCTTATATTCGCTTAAAATGCAAAATATTTAATTTTTATATAAATAATAGTATTTGTTATATTAACAAATACGAAACGATTTGCTTCGGACCGACGAAAGCAGAAATAAGCCCTTTTAACAAAACTGAAAACCAAAGCTGGTTAAATATTATTCGCTTGAAAATAAAAGGTACGAAATGGAACGATTGTTTGAAAAACAAAAAAAATGCAAAAACGATTTTTACTAATAAAAGAAAAAACATTCCAAAAAGCGTATTAATTAAAAAGAAAACCTTTACCCTAAGTATAAATGAAATTTAAATATATAAATAAAAAACAAATATATATATTATTAATATAAATATCGCATTTGCAAATATTATGGCTGTATAATCAAGCTAGCGAATTATAAAAAAGCAAAATGCTTCTGTTTTATTCGCTAAACCAATTAATATAAAAAAAAACGTTAAAATCGAAAGGAAAATAGATTTTGAAATTCGAAAAAAACCGATAAAACCATTAGAAAAACGCTTATAATAAAAAAAATCGACGACGATATAAAAAATATCGACACCGATATTCCGGTCCAAATTATTCAAAAAATGCCAGCTTTTAAGCGTTTATTACTAATGCGAAGCGAAAAATGGATCGACAAATATATTAGCTTCGAAGCCGTCGACGAAGTTATTAAAAGAATTATAAAACAAAAAATTAAATTGAAATTCAGCGATTTATTTAATATAAAAAAAAAATTCGATAAAATTATTAATAAACAGATTTTTATATTAAAAAAAAACGAAAAAATTGAAATTATTCGAAAAAAAAACGATTTTAAATTGAAAAAAAACTAGAAAAAAATTTATAATATCGCAATTAATTTAGCCGATAAAAAAAAATCTTCGGAAAAAGTCAGCTTTTTGACTTTCGCTATAAAAACCCAAAAGTCAAAACGACGAAACTGCTTTTATACGATTATAAAAATATTAAAAATAAAAATTATACTTAAGAAAAATACGACCGCCCTCGCTTTATTCGATAATAAAGCCGAAATCAATTGCATAAACCAGAAAACAGCCGAAACTAATAATATTTCGATTATCACCGATAAACGAATAATTTATACGACCGTTAATAAAAATATTATTAAGTTTAATAAAATTATACGAAATATAAAAATCGACGTTAAAAATATTATTATTTATAAAAACTTTTTAATAATAAAAAAATGCTTTTATTTTATTATTTTTAAAATGCCTTGGATTTTGAAAAGTTTCGTTAATTTCAAATACACCGAAAACGGCTAAATAAAAGCCTTTTTTTAAAACTGAAACCGATTCTTTCAAAATCAAATCACCGTCGCCGGCGACAAAGTCTTTTTAATCGACGTTTTATCGGAAAACGAATAGCCGGCTTTAGCTCTAAAACAAACGCTAAACTATAACAAAACCTGGAAAATACTCGATTAAAAGCATTTACGTTATTAATCGAAATAGCACCGCGAATAAAATTAATTAATATTAATATTTTTAATTATTAATTCGGAAACGAAAATTTCGAAAATTTCGTTTTCGTATTAAATAAACCCGACTTATATATTCTATCTTTTTATATTAATATCAGCACTTTTTACAAGCGCAAAACTAATAAAATACGATTCGTAAATTTTAGCGAATCCGATAGAAATATTTCCGAAAAAATAAACGATTAATTTAAAAAAAATAAAATAACAAAACTATTTTAATTAATTACTAGCGAATTCGAAAAATTTATTACCGGCCGATTTTTCAGCTTATTATTTAGCAGCCGATTTATAAAAAAACGATTTGATAATTTAGCAATCGGAACCTAATTTTTGCTAAAAAAAAAAAAGATTTTGTACGAAATTTTACGCAACCGAAAAAAAGCTATAGCCTTCGATTTCACCGAAATAGGCCAATTTAGTTTTAACGTTACGTTTCATATCGATATTAAAACCGTACTTTACGAAGCCTGGCAAAAAAAGACTTTTTTAATTTCTAAAGCTTTTTAAAATAAAATAGTCGAAATATTAAAAAAAAAACGAATTAAATAAAAAATCTTCGAATTTTGCTACGGCTTATATAAAAACAAATGGTTTATCGTTGCGAAAAAAAAAAAAAGCATTTATAAATTTATTATCGTAATCGTCGAAATAAACAAAATAACGATACGAAACGCTAACGTGCCATTTAATATTAATTAATTTTCAAACGAATTCGCAAAATTAATAATCGCTTTTCTTTTCGATTTGTTTTTCGGCTACGACCATTTAATATTTAATTTACGATTTCGAAATATAACGGCAATTTAAATACCGATCGGTTTACTGCGTATAACGAAAATATTTATAAAAGTTATTAATTTAATCGTTTAATTCGTAAAAATCGTATATAAAGTTTTTATAATTTGCATTTTTGATATTATTTTTTTTTATATTAACGACGTCGAAATAAAAAGCTTTAAATTATATTATAATAATAAAAAGATTTTTTTTAAAATTCGACGTTATATAATAAAATATATTTAAAATATCGATAAAATTATAATTTGTTTCGAAAAAGCCAAAGCTATTATTAGCCCTCGATTAAAATTTTGTATATTCGAAATAAATATCGTTAGTTATATAATTAATAACGCCGGCCGCCATTTTTAACGAAAAAAAATTAAAAAAATCTGCGAATAAAAAAAATATAAAAATATTACCGAAACCAAAGCTTTTATTAACGTTATGATTTATTACCGTAATTAAATTAAAAATTTCTTTTAAAAAGCTGCATTTATTTACGTTACGATAAAAAAAAAAATCGATTTCGTTTGGAAAAAAAAAGCAGAGCAAAATTATAAAAGTTTTTAAAAACAATCTTTTATCGGCCTTATTATTTATGCGAATCGATTATAGCCTAGACGCAAAAAAAATTATTCTAATTGTCGACGCCAGTATTTTCGGTTAAGGAGCTGTATTATAATAAATCGATAAAAACAAAAAACGGCATTTTTTACGATTCGAAAACGGCTTATAATCTTTCGTAAAAGCACGCTACGATGTTATTAAACGAGAATATCGAAGCGTTTTTAAAATAATAAAAAAAATAAAAAGCGAATTGTACGGCGTATATTTTATTTTAAAAACAAACGCAAAAGTTTTTGTCGATTAATTAAATAAAAAAGCCAATAATTTACTAAAAGCGCTCGTTATTAATTAAATAGCTTAAATGCGATTTATAAATTTCGAAGTTAAATATATTAAAAAAACGATTAATACAGCGGCAAACGGCTTTTTCAAACGAAAACGTTTTTATTCGTTTGATTTCGCTAAATAAAACGAACAAAATATCGACGAATAAATCGCTGACGAAATCGGCTGTTTCGTTATTTGCGTTTTAGGTTTTACAGAACCAAAATTATTCGCGTTGTTATTTCGGCTAGCACCGCGAATAAAAAACATTAATTTTCGGGCCGAAAAAGCATTCGCGTTATTATTTCGGCTGGCACCGCGAATAGATTTGACCGAAAACAATCGGAATAAGCCGATTAACGACGAAAATAAACTTTTGATCGATAATTACGAAACCGACGATTTTTATTTAATCGCATATTATTTAATTATTTTATTTAAACTATTTAACGTATTAAACTATCAGTTTAAATTATTTAAAAATTAAGTTTTCGATTATATTTTAGCCGACAAAAAGCTGTATAAAATAAAAAATAATATATATCAAAAACGCTTAATAATAGATAACAAAGCTGATAAATTTCAAATTATAAAAAAAGCTTACGAAAAAATGTTTTATAAAAAAGCTAAAGCCATTTATTACCGAATTAAAAATAATTTTTAATAAAAAAAATATTTCGAAAACTGCAAAGCTTTCGTTAAAAGCTGTATTTTTTGCTAAAAACGAAAGCTTGGCCGAAAAAAACTTATTATATCCGACGTGGTTTTTTAAAATTTAGAAAAAAATCAATTTCGACGTTATACGCTGTCAGAGGGCACGGTCCAAGTTCTCGGCCTTTGGCCGAGACCTTGCCGAACGGCCTTCGGCCTTCGGCTTTCGGTCAGTGGCCCGAGCAGGCACGACCCAGGTGAATTCAAAAATATAACCAAACGGACCTTTTGTATTCTTTTAAATCCCTAAGATTTAGTATATTAACCAAATAAATGCTTTGCTTTCTGGTTTGCTTTCTGATGCATTCTGATATTTTGAATCTTTTTTTCAGAACCGGCCGGCAAGTATTTTTTTTTATTATTTACCCAATCCCGCATGTTTCAAGCCTTAGATTTTGGTAGAAAACCGATCGGCCTTACGATTAATCCGCAACGAAAAAAGGAATTCAACAGGTTCTGGAAAAAAAAACATTTTTCAAGCCAAAACTCCAATTTTACTAATATTATTTTATTAAACATTCGGACGTCAGATAATATAACGACCGAAGCAAACGATAATTACAAAAACTAGATCGACGATAGCTTTTTATTTTCCGACCTTTTTTTTTTTCCGTTTTAATTTATTTCGCAACTTTTTGCCGCTAACGAACGATTACGCAACTTTTTCTTTTTCCGTTTCGAGACTTTTTTACGTATCAGAGCTTAATTAAAGGCAGAACGCGAAAGAAATAGAATTATGGAAGTTAGATTCGCAGCCATGGAAGCTTAGCAAATAGAGTTGCAACGATCTTTTGCTAAAGTTTTTGCATTTTTCGGAACCAACCAAATTGCTTTTGATTTTTATCGTAACCTGCCTTTTCTTGGAAATTTATTATTTAATAACCAGATTTTTACAATTCCATCATTATTTCTATTTCGCTTTTAATTTTTATAAAGTTTAAAGGCGAACCGATTATTTTAAAAGCCGAATTCGCCAATTTCTTTTTTGCTAGTTATGTACTATAACGATTTAAAAACTTTTTTAGATCGAAATTATTATTAATCTTCACTTTTTTTAAAAACGACATTAGATATTGGTTGTTGGAAATAAAAGATTATTTCGCTAAAAAAAGCATTTTCCGATCGGATTTACAGGTTTTAACCGCGAAAGATTATTTATCCGATTTAATTAAAAAACGGATCGCATATATTCGAATTTATTGCAAAGACTTTTCAGAAATCGACAAATTTATGATTTGGGTCTTTTTGAAGGTTTGGTTCTATTAAAAATACGCTCGGATTGAGAATTCGGTCGAAGCTGATAAGAAAATGGAACGATGCCAAATGTTCGCGACTTAGTTTATAACCGATTTTATTAATTATTTCGAAACCGTTCTATAAGAAACCTTTTAGCGCTACGAAAAACAGGCTGTTTTGTTACGATACCGAATGAAATTAATACGCCCGATTTTTAAAAGCATTTACGACCTGATTCGAGGCTTTTTATTAATTATTTACGCGCAAATAAAAAACTGCGCCCTGAAAGCTGAAAAATATATCCGGAGCGAAACAAGCCTGTTTTCGGAAAAGAAAGTCCATTTCGATTTCGGAAACAAAAGCAATTTAAGGAGCAATAGCAGCGCTTTTATTAAAAACATCTCGACCATTTTAGAATTTCGTTTATTATTGATTACCGGCTCCGACAACGCTAAAAAGCGTTTCCGATATTCCGAAATGGATAGGAAAAAAAGAAAGAAATTCCGGGATGCTAACGCTTGTTTTAATTGCGAAAGCACCGGGCATATGGCATAGAAGTGTTTAAAAAACGAGAATTTTATTTGCCGTTAGGAGCGACGGAAACTCTGGGCAAAAACTCCGTTATGCAAACTTTTTTAAACAGCTTAAACGAGGCCGAAACCAACGATAAATTGCTATTAACGACGTTTGTTATTATATTTTTATATTTAAACGATTTGCTTAATATAATTATTAATTTCAATTTATATTTTATACCGATAATTATTAAAAACGAAAACGAAAACTTTAAGAAATTCGACGCTATTGTGGATTATGGCGCTATTAAAAACTTTATTAACAACGCAATTTTATTATTTATTTATTTTAGCATTAGAACCAACTTTTGCTTTTTAATTAAAAACGCTTAAAACCGAAAACTTGCATCGGTTTGCGATAACGGCATAATTTAAATGTTCGCAAATTGTTACGTAATAAAATCGCCCGGCTTGCAAGATTTTAGAAGGATAGATATGTATTTCGCGAATTTTATTTTCGGGCGATTTTGGCTCGAATAATACAATTCGATCGTCGATTGGAAATCGGGAAAATTCAGTTTAAAACCGGATCATTTTTCCGACCAAAACATTTTATATAATATTATAAATAACGGACGAATATATGCTTTTGATAAACGACGCCGCGGAATCGATAGATTATTTTATCAGCGAAATCTTTGCTTATTAAGCTAAATTCCGGGATTTTTACAAAATTTTATAGAAAAGTTATTTAATCTGATTTTAAATAATAAAAAAGAAGTCCGATTACCAGAGAAATATTCCGAATTTAAAAATACGGTTTTTAGCAAATTAAAGTTTTAAATTCTTTTATCCGAACGTCCCGGCTTTAATCACGAAATTCATTTCCGATCCGATATTAAACTTTTATACGGCCTGTTGTATAATCTTTTTAAAAAAAAACTGAAAGTGCTGAAGGATTATTTGATACAAATGCAAAACCAAAGATTTATTCGATTATTAAAGTTTGAAGCCGCCGCGCTATTGTTTTATACGATTAAAAAAGACGGCGTATTAAGATTTTGCGTGGATTATCGCGGACTGAACGCCGTTATAGTTCTAAACCGATATTTAATCCTTTTGGTTTCCGAAATTCTCAATCGCTTAAGTAAAGTTAAAATTTTTATTAAATTCGATCTGCGATAAAGTTTTAATTTGATTCGCATAGTAAAAGGACATAAGTGGAAGACCGCTTTCCGTATCCGATTTGGCTTTTTCGAATATCTGGTTATGCTTTTCGGTTTATGCAACGTTCTAGCGACTTTCCAAATTTATATTAACAGAATTTTCAGGGATTTCGTAGATATATTCGTCGTGGTGTATTTAAATAATATATTAATTTATTTCGATAACGAATATATTTATACCGAATACGTTAAAACTGTTCTAAACGCTTTTTTCAACGCCAAACTATATTGCAAGCTGGAAAAATGCGAATTTAACACGATTAAAATAGAGTTTTTCGGTTTTGTGATGTTTTTTTTCGGCGTGGATATGAATAGAAAAAGAATGGATACGATTAATTAATAGCTAATTTTTATTATAGCTAAAAAGACGTTGTTTTTTTTCGGATTTTACAATTTTTACCGAAAGTTTATTTATTATTACAGTTTGATCGCTACGGAAATGATTAAATTGTTGAAAAGCAAAGCTTTTTTCGCCTGGAATAACGAGGCTATTAAGTTCTTTCGCGAACTGCAAAAAGCTTTTAACAAGGCCCTTTTGCTGGTATACTTCGACCCAAATCTAAAAGTTTGGCTCGAATGCGATATATTTATTATCGCATTTGCAAGAATTATATTTTAACGACAAAACGATATTTATTTTTATTTAATCGCGTTTTATTTTCGAAAATTCATATCTGCAAAAGTCAATTACACGACGTTCGATCAAAAGCTTTTGGCGATTATGAAATCGATTAAATACTAGCGATATTATCTGGAAGACGCACGTTATAAGATTACTATTATTTTTGATTATAATAATTTAAAATATTTTATGATTATTCGTATTTTGACCCGACGACAAGTTAAATAAGCCATAACGCTTTTTACGATCGATTTCGAAATTATTTATAAAACGGATTCGAAAAACCCGGCTGACGCTTTTTTAAAAAGGCCGGATTACGCTTAAGAATTTTCCGAATTTGTTAAACCCTTGTTGTATTCGGCCACGACCGAAGGCTTAAATAAACTGTTATTGCTAAAAAAACAAGAGAACGTCCTATATTTAATTTGTATTACGGCTGAAAGATTGATTAAAAAAAGGATCGAGAGCGCGAAGTTGAAGCTGGAAGAAATATAGTATAATTAGATACGGGAAAATAATCTTTTAATTATAAAAAATAACGAATACGAAATAAACCCAGAAATATTAGAAACTTTTTTAAAAAGCATTACTTTCGATATTATATATACGCAACGCTTTCACGAAAACCTTTCCGGCACCGACTTTTTATTAATCGATAGTATATGGATATATAAAAGCTTAAGATTTTATATTTTATTAGATTTTATTTTTAAAAAGCGACTTTTGGAAGAATTCCACGATAATTCAACGGCAGGTTACTTCGGACGCGACAAAACTACGTTATTTTTAAAACGCTTGTTTTATTGGCCGGGAATAACCGCAGATATCGAAGATTACATTTTTTTTTGCATCGCCTGTAAAAGAAACAAATTTTTAAAATTAAAAATAAATAGAGAATTGTGCCTATTATCCGTCCTAACGCGATTATAGGATAGCATTTTATTTGATCTAGTTATAGACTTACCAAACGTTTTTAGCAAAAGAGATTTCGCTTATAGCAAAACCGATAAACCATCCGTTTACGACGCGATTTTAATAATCGTTTGCCAATTAATTAAACAATTTTATTTTATCGCGGTTCGCAAAAATATAATAATTTTATAATTCGCTTATATCTTTTGCAAAATAGTATTTTTTAAATACGAAATGCCCGACGATATTATTTCCGATCGTGGGTTATTATTTATTTTAAACTTTTGGAATATATTTACCGTTATGCTTCGTATTAAACGAAAATTATTTATAGCTTTTTATTTACAGACCGACGGACAAACCGAAAGAATAAACGTAGTATTAAAAAATATTTTGCGCTTTTACGTGGATTTTAATTAAAACGATTGGCCAGATTTGCTTTCGATAGTAAAATTCGCTATTAACAACGCAATTTCGTTTTTTATTAGAATGTTATTATTCGAGGCGAACGGTATTAAAGCGAAGCCGTTCGAATTGGAAAGGTTATCAAACTACGAGTCAGAGTCCGTCCAGCAATTGGCGCAAAAATTGAAACGTACTTATTAAATCCTGAAAAAGACTATTTTTTACGTATAAGATATTTAAGCGAAGTATTATAATAAAAAATATATTTTAAAACATTTTTACGATTGAAAAAAAAAGTTTATTTAAATATAAGAAATCTAAAAACAAAAAGATCCTGCAAAAAGCTGGACGCAAAAAGATTTGGCTTTTTTCCAATTTTGAATAAAATCGGTTTTCAAGTATACAAATTCCGATTTTTAAAAACCTGGAAATTCTACGACGTTTTCCACGTCAGCCTGTTAAGCTTTTACCGCGAGGCGACAAGAATCGAAAGAAAAAGGGAAAAGACAGCACCAGGTTTCGAGCTGGTAGAAAACGATTTCGGAAATTAAGAAAAAAAATGGGAGGTTAACCAGATTTTGGATTTCGCATTTAAAAGTCGCTGAAAGAAATTGCACTTTTTAATAAAATGGAAAAGCTGGTTTTCAGATTACGATTTTTGGCAAAAAGCAGAAGACCTGGAACACTTTTTAGAATTGATTGCTCAATTTTTTAGAAATAACTTTTTTAAACCCGGCTCACAAAAAAAAGAAGATCGTTAGTATTTGCATTTAATAAATTTATTTTTACTATTTATCTATTTTGAAACCAGTTGATTATACGTGAAGATTTAAGTTTAATTTATATTGGCGAAAGACCGATTATTTTTAATTAAGAATAATTTCGACGTCAAACCCGGGAAGCATTACTTTTAAATTTAATTAATATTAGCAAAGGACCGATTATTTCTAATTAAGAATAATTTCGATATCGAACCCGGGAAGCATTGCTTTCAAGTTTAATTAATATTGGCAAGGGACCGATTATTTCTAATTAAGAATGATTTCGACGTCGAATCCGGGAAGCATTGTTTTTAAGTCCAATTAATATTGGCAAAAAACCGATTACCTTCGACTGAAAATGATTTCGATATTAAATTAATAAGCAATAAAAACAGAAGAAAAAAGGACAGAAGGCCTAGTCGAAAAGGGGGGAAAGTGTCAAAGGGTACGATCTAAGTTTTCGGCCTTTGGCCGAGACTTTGCCGAACGGCCTTCGGCCTTCGGCTTTCGGTCAGTGGCCCGAGCAGGCACGACCCAGGTGGATCCAAAAATATAACCAAACGGACCTTTTGTATTCTTTTAGATTTCTAAAATTTAATACATTAATCAAATGAATGCTTTGCTTTCTGGTCTGCCTTCTGATGCACCCTGACATACGCGTACCGATTATCGATCGCAAGTATACGTACTTCGTATTTGTTATCGATAATTTATTTAAATAGCTTAAAAAGCGATTTTTCCGAAACGCTATTTTCGAAGCTATAGCAACTTTTTTTTAAAAAAACGTTGTATATCGCTACGATTTGTTTAGCAAATTAAACGTCGATAATAAATCCGAAAATAAAAGCGTTATTAAGACTTTTATAAAAAAATACGGCATTTAGCGTATTTAAATTTTAGCCTATAATTCGAAAAGCAACGGATCCGTTAAACGAAGCCATAGGAATATTTTCGACGGCTTTTTAAAAGCTATTCGAAAAGGCTATAAGCGTTGGTCGCGGAAATTCTCGGAAATGCTTTTTGCTATACGCATATACATATACGCTTTTATTAAAATAATTTTATTTTTTATTTAATACGGCAGAAACGTTCGATTATTTTTGGAAATAAAATAGCCTGTGTAAAAGCTTTATAACGTGGTCAAAATAAAAACGAAAGCTAATTTATTAGCAATAAGATTTAAGCAATTCGATTACCGCGATATAAATATAAAAAAAATAATTTTAAAAAAGAAAAAATATAAAAAAGCAATTAAAAAAATTTAAAATAAAACCAAGGTTTTAAAAAAAACGCTAATTAAAAAAGAAAATCTGATTTTAATTTACGACGTTCAGCGCGCTATTAATAAATCGGCCGATATTAAGTTTAATTATAAATAGCTCGGATTTTACGAAGTATGCGAAGCCGAATTAAATAAAAGCTATTACAAATTTACGGAATTCGATAACAAAACTAAAAGAAACGTTCGCCGCCAATCGGTTAAAACGATTTTACAAAAAAAACCAGCAAATTTATTTTCTGGATTCTGATTTAGACAGCGACTCCGATTCCAGCGATTCCGACGACGATTTTAACCAAAGCGATTATACTTCTGAAAAAAAAAAAAAAACCCTCTGAAAAGGTCTAAAAACAGCCGAACGACGACCCCGCTACTAAAAACACAATTCAAGTCGTAATTCCACTTATAACCGAAAAGGAGAAAGGTATATATAAAATTGTTTACTAACTGTTTTACTGTTTTTATTATTTATTGTTTTTCTTTTTATTATATGCTATTTTATTATTTTTGTTTTGATATATACTGTTTATTTTTAAAACCCTTTTTTATATTGTTTAAGACATCTAATATACTTTTTTTTATTTGATTATACTTTTTGTTTACTAAAACAAAAGCTTTATATATATTTGAGCCGCATATTTAATATATTTATATTGCTTATACATTTTATAAAAACTATTTTTTATGCATTTCATTATTTGCTATTTTCTGCATTATTTATTTTTTTCGTTGTTCTGAACGAATGCCTGTTTAAACAATTATAATTTATTAAAAAAACAATATGCAAATTTCCGTAACTTTTGAATATAAATATTTTATAATTTTCGTATTTTTTCTTATTTATTTTTTAATAAATATAATATATTTTTCTGATTAACAAATCTATCGATATTATATCGTTTTCCAAATAAAACGTTGCTAAATCTGGTAAGCTTATTTTTAATTTATTTTAAAACGGAACTATTATACGTAACCTTTCCGAATTTAAATAAGTATATAATGCCGCTATTCCAAATTAATAAGCAGCTTTCGTAAAAACGTTTATAAAGCAACTCGATATAATAATTAAAAACGTCAACGAATTTCTATTCGACTACGAAAGCTTTATTAAAGCTGAATTCGTTCGCAAAAGCTTTAATTACGACAAATTTCTGCTGAACTACGACAACGTTTTAAAAGCTTTCGCCGGAGCAAAAAAAGCTCGAAATAATAAAAAAAAAATAACAAACCGAATATTGCGCTTTTTATTAAATCAACGAAAAAAAAATATTTAAAAATACGTTTTTAGCAAAATCACCGGTATTATTTTATTTCGGTATTTCGCTCGCTTTTTCGAAACTATTATTTTTACAAAAAAAAAAGTCTGGGTATTAAACGCTTATATTTTTAAAGCGCAAGCTTTGAAAGCTAATAATTCAAAAGCCCGCAGGTTTATAAGCTTTTTTACAGCTGTTTGCAAACTGATCGACGACGCTATATAATCGCTAAAAAAAGTTTTAATCGGCTACGAAATTTTAAATTTAACTTTTTTTTAAAGCAAAAAACTAAACGTCGCTAAATGCGGCATTTTTATACCGAACGAAAAAAACAACGTTATTCCGATATTTTAAATTTACGATAACGAAAAAAACGAAAAAGCTAATATTATTTTCGTTTAGTTCGAAAAAACATACGCGGTAATAATTAATATTTTTAAAACAGCTAAAATAATTCGGCGACTTTTATTTTTAATTATCGAAAACAAATTCGAAAACGAAATTAAAAGCGTAATAGCAAATAACCGCTTATTCGAATATAAAAAACTTATTGTATTTATAAAAACGATTCCGAAAAAAATAAAAATAAAAAACGTAAAAAAACGCGCCGACATTTCCGAAATTTTTTTTATTCGAAGGAAAAAACTATTCGCGTCGCCAGCAGAAAAAGCATCGCGAATAAAAACAGCCGGAAATCGACGCCGAGCGATAAAATTTAAGCTAATTAATAAAAAACGCGACGATTTTACGAAATCAAATTTAAAAAACGCCGGCATTCCGAAAAGGAAAAATTTAAACGATTTTGAATCTGACCTTTCGAAATTAAATACACAAATATCAAAAACGCTTACTGCGTTTAAAAACGTCGTACCGCCACCGCTAATATTTCAAACTTTAATAAAAGCATTTAAAATCTCGATTATTATACGACTCGACCGAAAAAACTTGAAAAAAAATATCGAAATTATCGCGAAAAAAATTATATAAAAAGCTTAAAATCAAATTATTTTATTTAAAACTTTCGCTTTCGACGACGAAACGATTTAAAAGTTTTATTTCGATACTTTTATATAAAAATCAAATAAATCCGTCAGTTTTTTTTTTTTTGCTTCGAACGAAAACTAAATCAAGCTTTTTTCGAAAAATTGCAAATATAATACGCTAAAACAAATAAAAAAAACTTTTAAAAACGGTGATTCGTTTTTATTCGAGCTTTTTTTCGCTAAAAAGCTTCGATTTTTTAATTTCGTTTTTACGAATAACGTTAACGCTAAAAAAAACGGCAAGTTTTGTTATTTTCACGTATGTTATTACGCGGCGTACTGCGATTTAATAACAAAAAAAATTAATATTATCGGCTTCGCTAATCGATTCGTTATTATTAAAAATTCGGATTACGACGTGTTCGAAATTGATTTTAATAATTAATTTATATTCCGACGAAAAATTGCGAAAATTACTTAAGCGCGTGCTAAAGCTTATTTGGGCTACGTAAATTTCAAAATAAATTCTAAAGCTTTTAACGCGATTATAAAGTTCGATTAAAACGTAGAAAAATAGAAACAACGAATATTTCCAAAAGCCGACTTTTCTGGCCTTTCGACCGAAAGTATATTTTAAAATTTATTTAAATTAAATTGCGAATTCGTTAATTACGCAAGGTTTTATAACGGAAAAAACAAACCACTGCTGTATTTTATAAAAAAAAAAGTAGCTATATACAAGCATTATTTTAAATTAATTAAAACCCAAAAAGCGCTTACAGCTTTTTTCGCTAATATGCTTTACAGTTTTATTTAACAAACTTTTAAAATGCACCTCGGCTTTTACTTCGCTGCTTTAATTATTCGGAATCTTGGAAACTGCCGCTTTATAGCATATTTTAACGTTCCGATCGTTTTAAGTCTCGCTGGCTTCGATCGTATTACAATTATAAAATTTAATATCGCCGATTTTTAAAAAAAGAAAAAAATCGAAAACCTTATCGACGCCATTTTCGATTATTACGTTCTGCTTATATTCGTATACAATTCGGGAATAATCGAAGCTTATTTGTAATTATACTACGACGCCAAATTAATTAAAACTATTTAGAAAAGCCCAGCTTTTTTGTATTTCAGCGCGTTTAAAATAATAATCTCGGCTATTTTATCGGACTACGAAACCGAAGGCTACGAAGTAAAAAATAAAATAATCCCTGTCAGCTTTTCGACTAAGCAAAAGGTTTTCGTTAAATTTAAAATCTAAAAAACCGACGGCGTAATACTGGTTTATTCGAATAATTACACGGCGCAAAAATACAAAAATTATTTCGAAAACGATAATCCGATAAGCAATTTGATATTGTTTGTATTGCGGCGAAAGCAATTATAGCATTTTCGGTGGTTTCGATTGCAAACGATTATTTTCGAACTATTTCGTAAAATAATTTTTTTTATAAACTTCGGAATTTTTTCAGAAATACTCGTCGGCAAACAGCCGTGATCCGACCTATTAGTTTTACGCGAAGCAAAAGCGTTAATCGGTTTTAATTACGACGAACTAATCGATTATTTCCACGATTTTAATACAAAATTTTTTAGTATTTTTTGCAAAACGTAAGATTACGTTCAAAAGCTGAAATCTATTATTTACGAAAAAAAATCGTAAAAAGCATCCGTCGCGGCGATATTTAATAATATTATCGACGAAAAAACTATTAAAACGTTCGTAGATCTAAACGATACCTCGACGGACATTTTATTAAGCTATTTTTTAAAAAAGCAAAATAAACAAAATAATTTAAACGATAAGCGAAACGCTACTTCTCCGCAAAAACCAATAGCAAAAAAGCTAAAAACGGATTAAAATTCGAAAAAATATAAAGCTAAAAAGTTTGATTTGTAATTAATTAGTTTTTAAACCATATGAAATAAACTAAATTGTATTTATTAAAATTATATTTTTTTTTGGTCGTAATTAAAAACGATTACGTATATTATTTGAAACAGAATATAAAACGATAATATCTTGTATTAATAAAAGCTGGTAGTTTTAGCTATAATCGAGGCAAACTTTTCCGAAACCCTTTGCCACTAACTATTTTCAACAAATATAAAAGCAAAGCATCCTTTTAGATAGTATTATAAGCACGCAGTCCAATTTATACCTTTACTTATTTTTCTTTTTTCTTTTTTCAGTCTTTTCTAAGGATTTCCTAGACCATTTTACCCACCGACATATGGCCGTATCAGTCTGGTTTTCCTACCTACTTTTACATCGCTAATAATATTTTTTAAAAAGCTAAAATACTTATACACGTGGAATATATATAATTTAGCGAAGCTTCGAGCGTCGATATTTTTATAACAGAAAATCGAAATAATCTGCTTGGAAAAGCGATTTATTATTACGAACACGTTATCGTAATCGTATTTGTTTTTGTTAAAGCTGCAAAAGTCTATTGTAACGTGTTTTTAAAAATGGTTAAAAACAGAAAAAAACTGAAAAAAGCCGGGGCGCTTATTTTTTAAAAATAAAACTTTTTCGATAAGCGTAGCAGTTGCGATAATATTGTTTTACGAAAGCTGTTATATCTCGCTAATAATATTGGTCCGAAAACAATTGCGTAGTTTTGCGAACGCTAAAATAAACGGTAAAGATTTGGTCGTGCATTTTTTATATAAGGGCCAAACGAAAATGATCGACGTTTGATATTATTAAGCGACCGTAATATAGCAGCAAATCGCGTTTAAATATATACGAAGTATTATTATCGTTTTTTTTCGTAGCGTTTCGTACAGCTTTTTTTCGAAAGGCCATTAGGCTATTAATTATGCGATTAGCGTAAAAAAGCTGGTTAACGATACGGAATGCGAAAAAGAAATCAGCTATTTTAATAATAAAAACAGCTGTTTCGGAAGCCGTAAAAAGTCGAAGTTTTTTAATTAAAAAGCGGTGATCGATTTGATCGGTTCGAAAAAGTGTTTGCAGACGCTAAATGCGTTTAAAAAAGTTTTGGCGGTCGAATTCGCTCGTACGACGTATTAATACGTTAGCCAAAAAGTTGTGTTTATTTGGTTTATACGTAATAAAAAAGTTGTAATCGGCGAGAAGCTCGGCTTAACGTGCTTATCGAACGTTTAAAAGTTTAAAAATTATAAAATATTTTAAAGTTTTATAATTAATAATTATTTTAATTTAATAAACTAAGCTAGCTAGTTTAATACGAAAATTGCTTAAAAATTTTACGATTGCGAGTATTTTTTTGTCGTATACGACGTAGTTTAGTTTTGCGAAAATTATAGTTTTGCTAAAATAAGCGATTAAAAGCTAATCGTCGTTATAAAATTGCGAAAATACAAAAGCTATTACGCCGTCGGAAGCGTTAGTTTTTAATATGCAAAAAAAGTTTTGCCTGTAATATTATAAAATTAATGCAATAATAAAAGTTAATATAAAAAGGTCGAAACTTTTTTAATATTTAGAAATGAAATTGTAAAAAACGTTAGCTTTGATTAAATAAATTAAAAGTTTTGCAATTATACCGTAGTTTCGAATAAAACGTCGGTAAAAATTACAAAAACCAAAAAAGCTTTGTATACTTTTTATAATAGTAAAAAGCTTTTAGTAGGCGATTACGAAGATTTTTTTTAGATTTATTTTTAGGCTTTTAATCGAAATAATAAAGTTTAGATAACGGATTTAAATAACGTTGAATTCAGATTTCCGAATATCGGCTTATAATTCAGCGTTAGCAAGCTTTTGAAATATTTTGCGAACGTATATAGCGTATTTTAAAAGGTCGGACGAGTAAATAAAAATATTATTTAAATATGCAATGCAAAAATCGTTTAAATAATCGAAAAAAACGTCGTTTATATAACGTTGATAAATTGCGGGTTTATTAATAAAGTTAAAAAGTAGCATTTTGCATTTATAAGCGCCGTAACGCGTACGAAACGTCGTTAGTTTTTTATTAGCGGAGTTTATTCGAATTTTGTAAAAGGTTTAACGAATATCGAGTTTTGTAAAAATTCGCGCTTTCGAAAAACAAGCAAAAGTTTTATCGATAAAAAAAAAAATAGCGATTTTTACGAATAACGTTATTAAAAGCTCGATAATCGATACAAAAACGCAATAAACCGTCGGGTTTTTTAACGAAAAGCATTAAACAACGAAAAAAGCGATGAAAAGTTCGATAAAGCCTTTATTAAAATTATTTTGCAAATAAGTTTTAATAATTTCGAATTTTGGAATCGATATTTTATACAAAAAAATATATTTCAGTTTTTATTTATTTATAATAAATTCGATTTTATAATCGTAAAGCCGGTGAAAAGCTAGCTCGTTATTAGCGGCTTTAAAAAACACGTATTCGAGGTTTTTGTATTCCGGGGAAAAAGATTTAAAAAAAGGTTTATTTAAAATTAGTTTTGTTAAATTAATTAAAAAAATCGAAATTGATATTTCGTTGGTTTTGAAACGTTCGAAAAAACTATAAGATTAGGTTTTAAAAAAAGTATTATACGTAAGGTCGTTTAATATTTTATCGATTTCGTATAGGAAAATTAAAAACATTTTAACTGCTTTTTTTTTAAAAATCAGCTTAAAAGCGTATATAATAATCTGGCAGATAGAAATTAAATAAGCAGTAGGTTAAGGAATTCGTTTTCGAATTGGTCGTTTAAAAAGTTCAGAAAATGGCTTGTTTAAGCTATCGATTATATTAAACTGAAAGGCTATCGCGACGAAAGCTTTTTTTCGGTTTTTAATATAATTGTTTTTCGTAGAACGAGAAAGCTGTTTTAACGAAAAAAAAAAAAAAAAAAAAGAAATAATAAAAAAGAAATCGGCAGTTTAAAAAAGCAATGGTATGATTTTTTGTATTATTTTATTGGCGTCGCTATCGAAATTAGCACCGCGAATAAAATTCGATTTTTTCGCGCTTCGCATAACGTTGTAAATCTGCCATAATTAATTAAAGTTTTTGTTACGTTTTACAACGTCGTTTTAATAGCGAAATTAAATTTTTCGGAAATGCAAATAAAAGATTTTAATACAACGAGCGTAAAAAACTATAAAAAAGTAAAATTTCGGCTAATAAAGCTTGCGTTTATTACAATTTAATAAAATTTAATATTCGGCCAACTAAGCTTTTTTTAAAATCATACTATAATTTCCGAAATTAATAATTAAAAAAAAAATAAACGATTGTATTCGATTGTTAATAATAAAATTGAAAAGCGTAAAATATGTAATTAAATAATTACGAGTTTTATTATACTTTTTTACAAAAAAAAAAGCCGGAAAAAATTAAATTAAAAGTTTAAAAAAAAAAAAAAGAATTTAATTAGCGCCGAATCGATTAATATATAACCGTTCGCTTTAAAATCGGCGAACGCTTTTATTTTGTACGAAAAGCTATTTTTAATAAATATAACGGAAATTATTAATAAATCGCCACCAAAAAGCTTTCGAACGTTAAAATAACGCATATCGCGCAATACGCTTAAAAAAAAAGCTTTGCTTAGGCTTAAGCGTTTTTCCGATTAACGGAAAAGCTTTCAATTTTTTTATATGCGTTTTGAAAATCGTTTGGAAAAGAATTTTCGTTTTTACTATTATTATCAAAAAGCGAATTTTCGGCCGGCTCGATTTCGTTTATATTTACTAGCCTGAAAAAGCCTTTGAATGGAACCGAAGGTCGGCCCGTAAAAAATCGCGCAAATTAGCCTCGAACTTTCTGATATAAAATAAAAAACGAGCGTTGTCGTTGGTCCGATCGAAAAAAAAAAACGCCAGAAGAGGCGTTTTGGCGTAGAGAAAAAAAAAGAACAAGGAGCTGAAAAAAAGCCTGTGAAGCATTTGGACGACTTTCGTACGTACGATTTAATTCGTAATACGCTTTGGTTAAAAATTTATTATTTTAATAAATAATAAATTTGATTAAAAAGCGATTCGCGTATAAAATTCGTTTAGCCAATTGATTTTGTTTTTTTTGTCGGACGGCGGTAAGCTAATTTTTAAAAATCGTTATACGCGTTTATTTCAAATACAGCTTTTTTCGTAAACGCTTTGGTATTTTATCGCGGAAAGCGTTCCGAAGCTGTTTGTTAATTCGTATTTAAGCGTTCGCTGCGAAAATGAAAAATCGCAGATAAAATCGCTAAAAGTCGTCGTACGTATTTATTATAAGCATTTTAAACTCGTTTTCGGCCTTTTAAACGTCGGAAAAATCGGCCAGAAAATCGGCGATTTTTTTTATTAATTTTTCGGAAAATATAAAATCGAAACGGTTAAAATACGCGGAATCAGAAACTTTTTTGCTACGCTTTCGGTTTGATCGAATATATAATTTTTGCGAAATCGATCGCTAGCGAAATAATTATAATAAAATTCGAAATTATCGAAAATTTTAATTTTTTAATAACGTATTTTGTAATTTTTATTATTATTTAGCTTAAATTTAAAATTCGAAACGCGTTTTATGCGAGCTAATCGAAAGTCAGCAAATAAATAAAAATTATAGCGTTTAAAAAGCGCGCTAAGATTTTGGCCGTTAAAAGAAAATTTAAAAAAAGTTCGCGAAAAGCGTAAAAATTAACTTGCAGCGTTTGCTGGTTAAAATAAAACGTTGCGAAAAAAGGAAAAAGCAGCAGATTCGCGATTAACAAAAGTACGTTCGATAAATTTTATCAAACGCTTTAATTAAAAGGTTTGTCGCAATTGTATAGTTTTCAAAAGTTATCGTTTACGCTTTTGCGCTTTTTTTAATTGATTTTGCAAAAGTTTTAATTAAACGCTTTTAGCGTTAGGCTGCAAAAAAAAAATGGCAAGCGAAATAATTAGCGCTCTGTTTTTTCTTTTGTTTTTTTTTCTTCGGAAAAAAGATTGTTTTTTAAAAAAAAAAGCTTTTGGGAAAAGCTGCTTTTTCGCTGATTAAAAAAAAGGTTGAAATGTAGTAACAAAAGCTGAAAAGTTTTGCTAAAAAAGAAATCGTTAACAGAAGCCATCCTTCGCAAAATGCGGAAATAAGCTTTTTTACGACCGGTCGATCATTTTAATATGACCCGTAAAAAATTCGAAAAGAAAAATAATTTACGCCGTCGCTAGCGTAAAAAAAAAGTTATTAATAATATAACGATCTAATCAGTCGAAAGGCTGAAAGCTTAATCAACTGGTCGCCGTATTATATAATATAAAAAACGAGCCTTCGGTTTTGTAATAAAAATATTTACTTAGAATTAATAACTGCAAAAGGCAAAAGTTGCTAAAAGGAAAAAGTTTTATATATATAAATAATTTCCACAGTTAATGGGAAGACCCATCAGGAGACCAGGGAGCTTGCAGCTACACGTAGTTGCTGGGGTGATACGAGGGGCCAAAAGAGTGAGTCGTCACACCAAGACCCTTTGCTTTCTACCAATCCTCGAATAGTATTTTCTGCGGATAGGCCGTAGAGGCCGGATAGTATTATAAAGGCTGGAGATAATATTTAGGTAAAATATTTTATAAGAATGATTGCTAAAAAACCAGTTATTAAAGTTATATTAAAAAGAATTGGTACGAAGGAAAAAAGATCGGAATAAAGGCTGGAAAAGCATATTAAATAGAATTCGCCTGGTTTTCTGAGAAATACTTTTTTCGAAAGCTCCATTTTTTTTTTGTATTTATATGTCAGGAACCAACATTAAGTCAGATGATCCGCCAAGATTTTTTGCCTTTTACCAATCTTCGAATAATATTTTTTGCGGATAAGCCGTGGGGGCCGGATAGTATTATAAGGGCTGAAAATAATATTTAAATAAAACATTTTATAAGAATAATTGCTAAAAAACCAGTTATTAAGGTTATATTAAAAAGGATTAAAAAAAGGTCGGAATAATAGTAATAATAGTATTAATTAACGTTTAGCGGAGTGCAGCCGAAAGGCTGCCATTCTAGGATTTTTCAGAAGGTGTGACGACTCACTTTTTTGCCCCTCGTGTCACCCCAGCAACTACGTGTAGCTGCAAGCTCCTTGGTTTTCTGATAGGTCTTTTTATCAATTGTGGAGATTATTTATATATATAAAGTTTTTTTTTTTTAGCAATTTCTGCTTTCTGCAATTGTTAATTTTAAATGAATATTTTTATTATAAAATCAAAGGCTCGTTTTTTATATTATATAAATACGGCGATTAATTAACTGATCTTCCAGCCTTCCGACTGATTAAATCGTTATATTATTAACAACTTTTTTTTTACGCTAGCGACGGCGTAAATTTTTTTTTTTTTCGAATTTTTTACGAATTATATTGTTACGGGAATATCTGCAGACCAGGGAGCAAACGGTGCATTTATTAATATACTGAATCTTAGAGATTTAATGGAATACGAAGAGTTCGTTTGGTTATATCTTAGAGCCGTTAAATCGCGCTTGCTTCGGGGTTTCGGTAAAGCTTCGGCTGTTGGCCGAAAGCCAAGTCTCGAAGCTATTAGATAAGGTCTTGGCTTTGGGTCGGGAATTATAAGCCGTGCCTTTTAATATTTTCCTTTTTTTTAAATACTGTTTTTCGTATTAAATTTAGTTTTGCCTGCGGTAATATCGCGTAATATCGAAGGATATTTTAAGATTTAATATAAAAGTATGATTTTCGATCAGAAATAATAAGGTTTTTTGCTAATATTAATTAAATTTAAAAGCAGTACTTTAAGATTTGACGTTGAAATACAATTTTCGGTCAAGGATAATAAAGTTTTTTTTCGCTAATATTAATTGGATTTGAAAGCAGTATTTTAAAGTTTAACGTTGAAATATAATTTTCGATCAGAAATAATAAGGTTTTTCGCCAATATTAATTAGATTTGAAAGCAGTGCTTTAAGGTTTGACGTTGAAATACAATTTTCGGTCAAAAATAATAAAATCCTTTGCTAATATTAATTAAATTTAAAAGTAGTATTTTAAGATTTGACGTTAAAATATAATTTTCGGTCAAAAATAGTAAGGTTTTTTGTTAATATTAATTGAATTTAGAAATAATGCTTTACGGGGTAATCAGAATAATTTTAAATCAAATATTAAAAAAATTATAATATTAAATGTAAATACTAATAGTGCATTAATAATATTCGTTTTTTTTTGCGCCAGGTTTAAAAAGGTTGTGTTTGAAAAATTTAATAATCAGATCTGATGCGTTTTTTAGGTTTTCGGCCTTTTGCTAAAAGTCGTAGTCCGAAAATCATTTTTTTTATTTTACTAAAAAATGTAATTTTTTTCACCGATTTTTAAATGCGAAATCCAAAATTTAATCGACTTTTTATTTTTCTTTTTTTTTTTCCGAAATCGTTTTTTATAAGTTCGAAGCCCGATGCTTTCGCTTTTTTTTTTTCGTTTTTGTCGATTTTTAACGTTTTGCGATAAAAACTTAATAGACTAACGTGAAAAAACGTTATAAAATTTCCAAGTGTTTGAAAATCGGAGTTTGTATATTTAAAAGCCGATTTTATTTAATATCGAAAAAGATTTAAATTTTTTAACGTTTAGTTTTTTGCAAAAATTTTTTATTTTCAGGTTTTTTATATTTAAATACGCTTTTTTTCCGATAGCAAAATGCGTTTAAGCGTGTTTTTTATTATAGTATTTTGCTTAAAAGTTTTGCGCGTAAAATAGTATTTCTTTTAAAATTTGATATATTTGTTTTAATTTTTCCGTTATTTATGCGGCTGATTTTAATTCGTAGTTCGGCAGTTTTTCTAGGCCAAACGGTTTTGTCAAAGGGCACGATTCACGGTTCTCGGCCAATAGGCCGAGGGCCGAGGGCCGAAAGGGCTGAAGGCAGGGGGCTGAGGGCCGAGGGCCGAGGGCCGAAAGGGCTGAAGGCAGGGGCTGAGGGCCGAGGGGCTGAAGGCAGGGGCTAAGGGCCGAAGGCCGAAGCTTTACCGAACTTCCGAACCTTACCGACCTTTCGAAGTAACCACGACCTAGATAAATCCCGGGTATATAACCAGACCGACCCTTCGTATCCTTACAGATCCTTAAGATTCAGTTCATCAAATGAATGCACTTTCTGCTCCCTGGTTTATTATCGTTCCCCCGTCACAGGTTTCGCTTTAATACCGTTTGCTTAAAAAAAAAATATTTCGATAGAAAAAAAAAATCGCGTTATTAATAGCGAATTCGGCTATTGGTAATAGATTTGGCCAATCGTTTTAATTAAAGTTTATGTAAAAACGTAGGTAGGTTTTTAATACGGCGTTTGTTTTTTTTTTCGGTTTATTGGTTAATTTAAAAATAAAAAGCAATAGACAGTTTTCGTTTAGTATAAAATATTACAATAAAAATATTTTAAAAACCCGACGTAAATAATAATCTACGATCGAAAACGATATCGTCGGATATATTATGCTTTAAAAATATTATTTTGCAAAAAATATAAGCGAATTATATCGTAATTATATTTTTGCGGATTACCGTAAAATAAAATTATTTTATTAAACGGCAAACGATTATAAATATAATATCGTAAACGGCTGGTTTTTCGGTTTTGTTATAAGCGAAATCTTTTTTGTTAAAAACGTTCGGTAGATTTATAATTAAATTTAATAAAATGCTATTTTATAAACGTATAAAAATAAGCAAAAAATATAATTTTTCGTTTGTTTTCGATTTGGATAATTTGTTTTTTTTGCAGGCAACGCAAAAAAATATGTAATTTTTAATATTAGCCGTTATTTCTGTGACGACCCACTCTTTTGGCCCCTCGTGTCACCCCAGCAACTACGTGTAGCTGCAAGCTCCCTGGTTTTCTGGTGGGTCTTCCCATTAATTATGGAGATTATTCATATATATAAGGCTTTCTCCTTTTAGCAACCTTTGCTTTCTGCAATTATTAATTTTAAATAAATATCTTGTTACAAAACCAAAAGCTCGTTTTTTATATTATATGAACACGGCGATCAGTTAACTGATTTCTTAGCCCTTCGATTGATTAAATCGTTATATTATTAATAACTTTTTTTCTACGCTGGCGACGGCGTAAACTATTTTTTTTTTCGAATTCCTTACGAATCATACCAAAATAATCGACCGGTCGTAAAAAGGCTTATTTCCGTATTTCGCGAAAAATGGCTTTTGTTTAACGATCTTTTTTTTAATAAAGTTTTTTAGCTTCTGCTATTACATTTTAACCTCCCTTTTAATCAGCGAAAAAGCAGCCTCCCCCAGAAGCTTCTTCTTTTGAAAAACAGTCTTTTTCCCGAGGAAAAAAAAACAAAAAAAAGGCAAAGCACCAACTATTTCGCCTGCCATCTTTTTACAGCCTAGCGCTGAAAACGTTCAGTTGAGACTTTTGCAAAATCAACTAAAAAAAGCGCAAAAGCGTAAACGACAATTTCTAAAAATTATACGACTGCGACAAACTTTTTAATTAAAACGTTTGGTAGAATCTATCGAACGTGCTTTTGCCAGTCGCGAATTTACTGCTTTTTCCTTTTTTCGCAACGTTTTATTTTAATTAATAAACGCTGTAAATCAATTTTTACGCTTTTCGCGAACTTTTTTTGGATTTTCTTTTAACGGCCAAAATTTTAGCGCGCTTTTTAAACGCTATGGTTTTTATTTATTTGCTAATTTTCGACTAGCTCGTATAAAACGCGTTTCGAATTTTAAGTTTAAGCTAAATAATAATAAAAATTTCAAAGCACGCTATTAGAAAACTAAAGTTTTCGATAACTTCGAATTTTATTACGATTATTTTGCTAGCGATCGATTTCGCAAAAATTATATATTCGATTAAATCGAAAGCGTGGCAAAAGAATTTCTTATCCCGCGTATTTTAGACCGTTCCGATTTTATATCTTCCGAAAAATTAATAAAAAAGGTCGCCGATTTTCTGGCCGATTTTTCAAACGTTCAAAAGGCCGAAAACGAGTTTAAAATATTTGTAATAAATACGCACGACGATTTTTAGCGATTTTACCTGCGATTTTTTATTTTTGTAACGAACGCTTAAATACGAACTGACAAACAGCTTCGAAACGTTTTCCGCGATAAAATATTAAAGCGTTTGCGAAAAAAACTGCATTTGGAATGGACGCGTACAACGACTTTTAAAATTTAGCTTATCGCCGTCCGATAAAAAAAACAAAATCAATTAGCTAAACGAATTTTATACGCGAATCGCTTTTTAACCAAATTTATTATTTATTAAAATGGTAGGTTTTTAATCAAAGCGTACTACGAATTAAATCGTACGTACGAAAATCGTTCAAATACTCTATAAGCTTCTTTTTAGCCTTCTGCTGTTTTTTCTTCTTTTCCACGCTAAAACGCCTTTTTTAGCGTTTTTTTTTTTCGTTCGGACTAACGACAACGCTCGTTTTTTATTTTATATCAAAAAATTTAAAAAAGCCAATCTGCACGATTTTTTACGAGCCGATCCTCGGTTTTACCTAAAGGTTTTTCTAAGCTAATAAATATAAACAAAGTCGAACCGGCCGAAAATTCGCTTTTTAATAATAATAATAAAACCGAAAACTCTTTTTCAAACGATTTCCAAAACGCATACGAGAAAATTAAAAGCTTTTCCGCTAATCGAAAAAACGCTTAAGCCTAAGCAAAGCCTTTTTTTTAAACGTATTACGCGATATGCGTTATTTTAACGTTCGAAAGTTTTTTAATAGCGATTTATTAACAATTCCCGTTATATTTATCAAAAATAGCCTTTCGTATAAAATAAAAGCGTTCGCCGACTTTAGAACGAACGGTTATGCGTTGATCGATTCGGCGCTAATCAAATTTTTTTTTTTTTTTTTAAAACTTTTAATTTAATTTTTTTCGGCTTTTTTTTTTGTAAAAAGATATAATAAAGCTCGTAGCCATTTAATTATATATTTTACGCTTTTTAATTTTATTATTAACAACCGAATACAATCGTTTATTTTTTTTTTAATTATTAATTTCGGAAATTATAATATAATTTTAAAAAAAACTTGGTTAGCCGAATATTAAATTCTACTAAACTATAATAAACGCAAGCTTTATTGGCCGAAGTTTTACCTTCCTACAGTTTTTTACGCTCGTTGTATTAAAATCTTTTATTTGCATTTCCGAAAGATTTAATTTCGCTATTAAAACGACGCTGTAAAACGTAACAAAAATCTTAATTAATTATGGCAAACCTACGACGCTGTGCGGAGCGCGAAAAAATCGAATTTTATTCGCGGTGCTAATTTCGATAGCGATGCTAATAAAATAATATAAAAAATTATATTACCATTTTTTTAAGCTGACGATCTTTTTTTTTTTATTTTTTATTTTTTATTTTTTTTTTTTTTTTTTTTTCGTTAAAACAGCTATTTCGTTCTACGAAAAACAGTTATATTAAAAACCGAAAAAAAGCTTTCGCCGCGATAGCCTTTCAGTTTAATATAATCGATAGTTTAAATAAGCTATTTTTTAAATTTTTTAAACGACCAGTTCGAAAACGAGTTTCTTAATCTACTGCTTATTTAATTTTTATCTGCCAGATTATTATATACGTTTTTAAGCTGATTTTCAAAAAAAAGCAATTAAAATGTTTTTAATTTTTTTGTACGAAATCGACAAAATACTAAACGATTTTACGTATAATATTTTTTTTAAAATCCAATCTTACAATTTTTTCGAACGTTTCAGAATCAATAAAATATCGATTTCGATCTTTTTAATCAGCTTAGCAAAGCTAACTTCGAATAAACCTTTTTTCGAATTTTTTCCTTCGGAGTATAAAGATTTCGAATACGTGTTTTTTAAAGCCGCCAGTAACGAGCTAGCTTTTTACCGGCCCTACGATTATAAAATCGAACTTATTATAAGTAAAAAAAAGCTGAAATATATTTTTTTATATAAGATATCGATTTTAAAATTCGAAATTGTTAATTCCTATCTGTAAAATAATTTTGACAAAAGCTTTATCGAATTTTTCACCGCTTTTTTCGCTGTTTCAATGCTTTTCGCCAAAAAACCCGACGATTTACTACGTTTTTATATCGATTATCGAGCTTTTAATAATATTATTCGTAAAAATCGTTAATTTTTTTTTTTTATCGATAAAACTTTTGCTCGTTTTTCGGAAGCACGAATTTTTACAAAATTCGATATTCGTTAAGTTTTTTATAAAATTCGAATGGATTCCGTTAGTAAAAAACTAACGACGTTTCGTACGCGTTACGGCGCTTATAAATACAAAATGCTATTTTTTAGCTTTATTAATAAATTCGCAATTTACCAACGCTATATAAACGACGTTTTTTTCGATTATTTAAACGATTTCTGTATTATATATTTAAATAATATTTTTATTTATTCGTCCGACCTTTTAAAATACGTTATATACGTTCGTAAAATATTTCAAAAGCTTGCTAACGCTGGATTATAGGCCGATATTCGGAAATTTAAATTTAACGTTATTCGAATATGTTATTTAGGTTTTATTATTTCGATTAAAAGCTTAAAGGTAGATTTAGAAAAAGTTTCCGTAATCGTTTATTAAAAGTTTTTTATTATTATAAAAAATGTATAAAGCTTTTTTGGTTTTTGTAATTTTTACCGACGTTTTATTCGAAACTACGGTATAATTGCAAAGCTTTTGATTTATTTAACCAAAGCTAACGTTTTTTACAATTTTATTTTTGAATATCAAAAGAGTTTCAACTTTTTTATACTAGCCTTTACTACTGCATTAGTTTTATAATATTATAAGCAAAACTTTTTTTGCATATTGGAAACTGACGCTTTCGACGGCGTAATAGCTTTTATGCTTTCGCAATTCTATAGCGACGATTAGCTTTCAGTCGCCTATTTTAGCAAAATTATAATTTTCGCAAAGCTAAATTACGTCGTATACGATAAAAAAATATTTGTAATCGTAAAATTTTTAGGCAATTTTCGTGCTGAATTAATTAGTTTAGTTTATTAAATTAAAATAATTATTAATTATAAAGTTTTAGAATATTTTATAATTTTTAAATTTTTAAACGTTCGATAAATACGCTAGGCCGAGCTTCTCGCCGATTATAACTTTTTTATTACGTATAAATCAGATAAACATAACTTTCTGGCTGACGTACTAATACGTCGTACGAACGAATTCGACCGTCAAAACTTTTTTAAACGCATTTAGCGCCTGCAAACTCTTTTTCGAGCCGATTAGATTAATTACCGCTTTTTAATTAAAAAACTTCGATTTTTTACGGTTTCCGAAACAGCTGTTTTTATCGTTAAAATAATTAATTTTTTTTTCGTATTTCGTATTATTAATTAAATTTTTCACGTTAATCGCACAGCTAGCAGCTTGATAGCCCTCCGAAAAAAAGCTGTACGAAACGCTACGAAAAAGAACGACGATAATAATATTTCGTTTTCGTATATATTTGAACGCGATTTGCTGTTATATTACGGTCGCTTAATAATATTAAACGTCGATTATTTTCGTTTGGCTTTTATACGAAAAATGCACGATCAGATTTTTATCGCTTATTTTAGCGTTCGCAAAATTACGCAATTGCTTTCGGACCAATATTATTGGCGAAATATAACAGCTTTTGTAAAATAATACTATCGCAATTGCTACGCTTATCGAAAGAGTTTTGTTTTAAAAAATAAGCGCCCCGGCTTTTTTCAGCTTTTTTCTGTTTTTGACCATTTTTGAAAACATTTTATAATAGATTTTTGCAATTTTAATAAAAACAAATACGGTTACGATAACGTGTTTGTAATAATAAATCGCTTTTCTAAGCAGGCTATTTCGATTTTTTGTTATAAAAATATCGACGTTCGAAGTTTCGTTAAATTATATATATTTTACGTATATAAATATTTTGGCCTTTTAAAAAGTATTATTAGCGATCGTAGCTTTTAATATTAGTTTATTTTTTGGTTTGAATTAAATAAAATATTCGGTACGCAATTGAAGCTTTCGATAGCCGCTTATTTTGAAACCGACGGTTAAATCGAAATTTATAATTAATATCTGTAAAAACGCTTTCGATCTTTCGTAAATTTTTATTAAAACGATTAGAACGAATTTTTTTTAATAATAAATTTCGCTTAAATGGTTTTTTTTTACGAAAGTCTAGATGGCTTTTCACTTTTTAAAATTATATACGGTTATATTTTTTATATTAATTAAAACTGGAAATTCGATATTTTTTTTTTTTTTAATTTTTTATACAAATTAAACGCAAACGAAGCTCGTGCGTACGCTCGCCGTTATTACGACGCTTAAAACTTCGCTAAATCGCATTTTTAATAAGCTTACGATAAAATAAAAAAAAATACGAATAAATTTCGCCGCGCGATCGATTTTAATATTAACGATTACGTTTGGCTCGATATGCGTTTATTTCCGATTTTCCGGCCTTTTCGTAAGCTCGACAATCTTATAAACGGTCTTTTTAAAATTATAACCAAAATTTTCGATAACGCTTTTAAACTAAATTTTTCTAGTATTATAAACGTACATTTAGTTTTCCATGCTAATCGACTGCGTAAAATAGCTGACGACGCGCTTTCAGATTAGATTAACTTAGCTTTTGAATTTATTAATATAATTGGTAAGCTTAAATACAAAGTCGAAAAATTAATCGCTTATCGAATGCAACGGAAAATCTTTTAGTATAAAGCTTTTTAGATAGATTTAAATAAAAATTTTACGTGGTATTTCGCGTTTGATTTTATATATGTTTTTTTAAAAATGCGCGACTTTTATTTGGCGTATAAAAAGCTTTCCGGTCCTTTTGCAAAACTTATAGATTGGCTGAAAGCGTATTCCGAAGATTTGGATTCGTACGATTATTTAAATAGCGACGTACTAATAAATAAAAGCTCGAGGGCGCGCTTTTTTCGGACGGGGGGGTAGTGTGACGATTCATTTTTTTGGCCCCTCGTGTTATTCTAGCAATTACGTATAGTTGCAAGCTTTTTAGTTTTCTGGTGGGTCTTTTTATTAATTATGGAAATTATTTATATATATAAGGCTTTTTTTTTTTAGCAATTTTTGCTTTTTGTAGTTGTTAATTCTAAGTGAATATTTTGTTACAGAACCAAAGGCTCGTTTCTTATATCATGTGAATACGGCGACCAGTTGACTGATCTCCCAGCCCTTCGACTGATTAAATCGTCACAATTTCAAATTAATAAAACAAGCGTTTCAAAATTGAAATAGTTTTGTTACGTTTAAAATAGTCTGCGGTCGGATTATTATAAAAATTTTTTAGCAATCGCTTTTTAAAATTAACGTTCGATAAAACGTAAAATTTAAATTTTTTATATATTTATATATCGTTGACGAATAAAAAGTCGGGACCGAAAGAATTTTAATAAAATTGTTATATTTTTTCGATTTTAAAAACGATATCGCGTTAAGAAATTATATTTGTTTTAAGTTCGTTGTTATTCGTAATAAAAAAGTTGCTCGCATTTTGAATTTGATTTTATTATATTTTTTTTTTATTTTGCTTTCGCGCTTTCGACTTTTTTTTTTATTAGTTTTTTCGCTATATTACTAATAAAATAAAATAAATTTTTTTGTTTTTGTAATAATAATAATTCGTTTAGATTTTCGGTATAAAAGGATTTTAGCAAAAGTCTGATAAGTTTTAAAGGTTTTTAAGCGTAATTTGGTTTTTTTTTTTTAAAATGCATCGGTCGGATTTTTGAAATCGGTTTTGTAAATAATTTCGAAATTAATAATAAATAATATATTATGATTTATTTAGCTTATCGTTTTGTTAGAATGCGGATTGTTATAAAATATTTTAAATTGTTATAATTTGAAATAATAATAATTTTATAATATACGCTTTTTAAATAGTATCGTTAGTATTTTATTAATTTTACGATTGCCAGAAGTTTTTAATCGAAAATAATATAATTTATTTTCGTAAAAATAAATTTTCTGAAATAAAATATGATTAAATAAAAATAGAAATCGTTTTGTCGTTGGAATATAATTTCCGCGAATGCGATAATTGTCAGAGGGCACGGCCCATGGTCCCCCGACCTTGGGCCAAGACCTTACCTAATGGCTTCGGAACTTGGCTTTCGGCCAACAGCCGAAACTTTACCGAAACCCCGAAGCAAGCGCGACTTAGCGATTCTGAGATATAACCAAACGAATTTTTCGTATTTTATTAGATTTTTAAGATTTAGTATATTAATAAATACACCGTTTGCTTTCTGGTTTGCAAATATTTCCGTAACAATCTGAATTTTTTTTCAGAACCGGCCAGCAAGCATTTATTCGTACTTTCGTTTAATTTCGCATATTTAAGATTTTAAATTTCGGTAGAAAAAAACCGATTGGCCTTATAATTAATTCATAACGAAAAAAAAAATTCGATAGATTCTGGGCAAAAGAATACGTT
This sequence comes from Blumeriella jaapii, assembly GCA_009599575.1. NCBI lineage: Eukaryota > Fungi > Ascomycota > Leotiomycetes > Helotiales > Drepanopezizaceae > Blumeriella > Blumeriella jaapii. The sequence goes on along the minus strand of VWND01000019.1, from coordinate 88,860 downwards.
TTAATTCCAAATCCCGATTCGAGCAACGCAGTATTTATTAAATACCGAAAACACTATAAATATAATTATTTAAAACGAAAAACAGAATTAATAGACGGACGACAGCTTTTTACTTTTTTTATTTTCCTTTTTTTTTTTACAATTTATTTTACAGATTTTATTTATTAATAAAGCTATTAACGATCGATTTTAACGATCGTTTTTTTTTCGCTTCGAAGCCTTTTCGCGCGTAAAAACCTAACTAAAAGCCGAGTGCGAAAAAAACAGAACGATAAAAGTAAAGCTTGCAGTTATAAAAGCTTAATAAATAAAGTTTTAACGATTTTTAGCTAAAGCTTTAGCGCTATCAGAAAACTCGAATATTTTTAATATTTATCGTAATTTTATTTTTATTAAAAATCCATTAATTAATTATCAAAATCTCTTAGGTTTATTATTATTTTTATTTCGTTTTCAATTTTTACAAAGCTTAAAAAAAAAAACCGATTATTCCGAAAGCAAAATTCGCAAACTTTTTTTTTATCAGCTATTTATCTTAACGATACAAAAATTCTTTTAAATTAAAGCTTTCACCGGTTTTTACTTTTTTCAAAAACGATATCAGATATTGGCAATTAAAAATAAAAAATTACTTCGCTAAAAAAAGCATTTTCCGTTCGGATCTGCAAGTTTTAATCGTTAAAAACTATTTTTTAAATTTTATTAAAAAAAGAATCGTATATATTCGCATCCATTCCAAAAACCTTTTAAAAATCGATAAGTTTATGAATTAAATCCTATTAAAAGCTTGGCTTTATCAGAAATACGCCCGGATCGAAAATTCGGTCGAGGCCGATAAAAAAATAAAACGTTGCCATATGTTTGCTAATTAATTAATAACCGATTTTACGAATTACTTCGAGACCGTTTTTTAGGAAATTTCGTGGCGATATAAAAAGCAGGCCGTTTTATCACGATATCGAATAAAATTAACACGTTTAATTTTTAAAAACGTTTACGATTTGATACGAGATGTTTTATTAATTATCTACGCCCAAATAAAAGACTGCGCCTTGAGAATTAAAGAATATATCCGGAGCGAATTAAGCCTTTTTTTAAAGAAAAAGGTTCATTTCGATTTTAAAAGCAAAAGCAATTCGAAAGACAGCAGCGCTCTTATCAAAAATACTATCGAATCGCTATTTTTAAATCCCAACTCTTATTTTCCACGTATATTATTAATTATTACTTCGGATAATATTAAAAAAAAAATCAGATATTCCGAAATCGATTAAGAAAAAAAATAAAGATTACGAAAAAAATAAACGCTTGCTTTTTTTGCGAAAAAACCGGATATATAATGTCAGAATGCCTAAAAAACGAAAATCTTATTCGTCGTTAAAAGCGACGGAATTTTTGAGCAAAAACTCCGCTATTAAAATCCTTTGGAAAGGCTCGAACAGTTGAAAGATCGGAATTAGCGATAATTTATTAATTATATTTGATATATTTTTTTTGGATTCCGACGATTTGCTTTATATTATTAACGTTAATTCTAATTTTTACGTTATATCGATATATATTAAAAACGGAAAGCAAAATATTAAAAAACTCGACGCTATTATAAACTGCGGCGCTATTAAAAACTTTATTAATAACGCAATTCTACCGTTTATTTATTATTAAATACGAATCGATTTATATTTTTTAATTAAAAACGCTTAAAAAACGGAAATTGGCCCTTGTTTGCAACGATAGTATAATTCAGATCTTATTAAGTTGCTACGTGATAAAAATATTAATTATATAAGAATTCCGGAAAATAAATATATATTCCGCTAATTTTATTTTCGAGCGATTATAGCTTTAATAATATAATTTAATCGTAGATTAAATATCGGAAAAACTCAGTTTAAAACCAAATTATTTTTGCAATCAAAACATTTTTTACGATATAATTATTACGAAAAAATATATGCTTTTGATAAACGACGCCGCCGACGCGGCAAAAAACTTTTTTAACGATATACCGATTTATAATATTAAATTCCGGAACTTTTACAAATTTACAAACGAGCTACTGTTTTTTATTATCGAAGACTTTAAAAAGCCGCGATTATCCGATAAATACGCCGAATTCAAAAATTCAGTTTTTAATAAATTTAAATTTTAAGTTTTTTTTTTCGAACGCTCGGGCTTCGACCACGAAATTAATTTACGACCCGAATCTAAACTTTTTTACGAACCGTTATTGTAAAACGGTGATATCTTGTATTAATGGGAGTTGGTAGTTTTAGCTATGGTCGAGGCATGGACCCCTCCGAGACCCCCTGCCATTGACTATTTTCAACAGGTATAAAAGCAAAGCATTCCCTTAGATAATATTATAAGCACGCAGTTTAATTTATACTTTTATTTATTTTTTTTTTCCTTTTTTCAATTTTTTCTAGAAATTCCTTAGACTATTTTACCCACCGATATATGGCCGTATTAATTTGGTTTTCCTATCTATTTTTATATTTGATAATTTACGTAAAAATTTAAACTTCGGTGTTTCGTTTTTATATATTTGCCGATGCATTTTTTAAATTCATAATTAAAATCGATTTCGATATTTCGCTATTACGGCTTAAAAAACCTTTTATATAATATTATTCGCAGCTGTATTATATAAAAAACCTTTAATAGCTTTTTTTATTTTGCGCACAGTTATTAAATTACAAAAATACAACACATTTTAGAAACGTTTGAAATTACGGTTAAGCAATTCTGAACCGTACGAAATTCAAAGCTCGAAAGTCGTTTTTTTGTTTAAAAATAACAAATCGAATATTAATTTATACGCTTCGACCGCTGCGCTCGGCCCTTTTGAATTAGATTTCTTTTGGTTAAACACCTGGCGAAAACTCAACCTTTTGATTTTACGCTTTGTAATTATAGCAATTATAATTTGCGGCTTTTTATTAAAAATAATAAAAAAATAGCTGTACGTGCATTAGCTTAAGCTACGAAATATCGAAACCGTGGATTATACAGCAATATTATATTAATTTAATCAACTTATTAAAAAACAAGTTTTTTAATATACCATTTAAATATTTAGACGCAATCTTATTTTATTTAATTTTTTTAAAAAATACAAAGACCTTTTTAATAACTTTTTTATTGAAAACGATTCTTTTTATATTAAAAACCGTTAATTTGCAATTTCAGAAAATACTTATTTATTTAATTCAAATCTTATTAACACTTTCGCTAATATTATAAATAACGACGCTTTTCGTTTTTTTATGCGAAGCCGCATACCTTTCTTTGGCTTTTTTGATGCACTTTTATTTAATAGCGCTAATATTACCGATTTTATCGAAAAATATAAAAAAACCTATAAGAATTTCGGAATTTCTGAGATTGAAATATTCGATAAATCTTTTCGCTATTATAATTTAATTATTAAGAATATTATTAAATCGATAAATAAATGAAAAGCTATTAAGGCTCGAGATTAGCGTAAGCTAATTAAAGCTTTAAAATCGAAGTTCCGAAACTACGATCGTTAGCAAATTCGCGATATTATCGCTTTTTTCAAACAGTTTATTATAATAATTCGCTAAGCTGAAAAACTTAAAGCCTATTATCGTATTTATACGAGAGTTTCTAACGTTTTCGTTAATAAAAAAGTCTTAAGCGAAATTAAATAAAAAAAATTGTTTTTATTTGGCTTTTTAATTAATATTCGCAACAAAACTATTAAGCATTTTAAAATTAATAAACAAAACTTTGAAATCTTCGATTAATATTTCAAATTTATAAAGTTTGTTTTTAAATAAAACCAAAGCGAACGTATTATCGAAGTTATAAATTAAAAGAAATCTTCTTTTTTTACTTATAAGAAAAACGTAAAAGCTTTAATGCAAAAACATGCCCAATTATTAAAAGTTATCGAAATCGCTAAAAAACAATTAATTACTATATTATTTAATCGTTTTGCAAAACTTACAGATTTGGAAAAACTTAATAAAAATATCGAAACTTTCGTATTAAAATTTACCGATATTAAAATTCAAAAACTTTAAAGCAAAATCGAAAGTTTTATATAATAGCAGAAAAAACTTTCTTACGTTAATTCGAATAATAAAAACGATTAAAATAGCTTTTACAACAATTATTCCTTTTAAAATACGCGAAGCGATTAATCTCGCTAAGCTATCGTAAAAGTAATAGCTGTTTAATAGCAATTTTTCCGTGCTAGCGATCAGAATTAGCGAAATATTAATTATAATAACGATTATTAAAAAAAAAAAAAAAACCAACGCGAAAACCAGAATCGCGGCTATTAAAATAATAAAAATAATTATTAAAATAAATTCCGTGGCCCTAAATATGAATTTTGTAATAACAAAAAAATTTACTGCGAAAAACCTTATATTCGCTTAAAATGCAAAGTATTTAATTTTTATATAAATAATAATATTTGTTATATTAATAAATACGAAGCGATTTGCTTCGGACCGACGAAAGCAGAAATAAACCTTTTTAATAAAGCTAAAAATCAAAGCTGATTAAATATTATTCGTTTGAAAATGAAAAATACGAAATAAAACGATTGTTTAAAAAACAAAAAAAATGCGAAAACGATTTCTATTAATTAAAAAAAAACATTTCAAAAAGCGTATTAATCAAAAAGAAATCTTTTACCTTAAATATAAATAAAGTTCAAATGTATAAATAAAAAATAAATATATATATTGCTAATGCAATTATCGCATTTGCAAATATTATAACTGCATAATTAAACCAGCGAATTATAAAAAAGCAAAATGCTTTTGTTCTATTTGCTAAATCAATTGATATAAAAAAAAACGTTAAAATCGAAAAGGAAAAAGATTTTGAAATTCGAAAAAAAAACCGATAAAACTATTAGAAAAACGCTTATAATAAAAAAAATTAACGACGATATAAAAAATATCGATACCGATATTCCGGTTTAAATTATTCAGAAAATATCAGCTTTTAAACGCCTATTATTAATGCGAAGCGAAAAATAAATCGACAAATACATTAGTTTTAAAACCGTCGACGAAGCTATTGAAAAAATCATAAAACAAAAAATTAAATTAAAATTCAGCGATTTATTTAATACAAAAAAAAAATTCGACAAAATCATTAATAAACAAATTTCTGTATTAAAACGAAACGAAAAATTAAAATTATTCGAGAAAAAAACGATTTTAAATTGGAAAAAAACCAAAAAAAAATTTATAATATCGCAATTAATTTAGCCGATAAAAAGAAATCTTCAGAAGAAATCAGCCTTTTAATTCTCGTTATAAAAACCCAAAAGTCAAAACGACGAAACTACCTTTATACGATTATAAAAACGTCAAAAATAAAAATTATATTTAAAAAAAGTACGACCGCTTTCGCCCTATTCGATAATAAAACCGAAGTCAATTGCATAAACCAGGAAACAGCCGAAGCTAATAATATCCCGATTATCACCGATAAGCGAATAATTTATATTACCGTTAATAAAAATTTTATTAAATTTAATAAAATTATACGAAATATAAAAGTCGATATTAAAAATATTATTATTTATAAAGATTTTTTAATAATAAAAAATGCTTCTATTCTATTATTTTTAAAATGCTTTGGATCCTGGAAAGTCTCGTCAATTTTAAATATACCGAAAACGGCCAAATGAAAACTTTTTTTTGGAACTGGAACCGATTTTTTTAAAATTAAATTACCGTCGCCGGCGACAAAATTTTTCTAATCGACGTTTTATCGAAAAACAAATAGCCGGCTTTAATTTTAAAACAAACGCTAAGCTTTAATAAAACCTGGAAAATATTTATTTAAAAGCATTTACGTTATCAATCGAAATAGCACCGCGAATAAAATTGGCTAATATTAACATTTTTAGCTATTAATTCGGAAATAAAAGTTCCGAAAAGTTCGTTTTCGTATTAAATAAATCCGACCTATATATTCTACCTTTTTATATTAATATTAGCATTTTTTACAAGCGTAAAATTAATAAAATACGATTCGTAAATTTTAGTAAATTGGGTAAAAATAATTCCGAAAAAATAAACGATTGGTTTGAAAAAAATAAAACAACAAAACCATTTTAATTAATTATTAGTAAATTCGAAGAATTTATTATCGGCCGATTTTTCAGTTTATTATTTGGCAGCCGATTTACAAAAAAACGATTTGATAATTTAGCAATCGGAATCCAATTTCTGCTAAAAAAAAAAAAGATTTTGTACGAAATCTTACGCAATCGAAAAAAAGCTATAGCTTTCGATTTTATCGAAATAGGCCAATTTAGTTTTAACGTTACGTTTTATATCGATATTAAAACCGTATTTTACGAAGCTTAGCAAAAAAAAACCTTTTTAATTCTTAAAATCTTTCAAAATAAAATAGTCGAAATATTAAAAAAACGAATTAAACAAAAGATTTTTAAATTCTGCCACGGCTTATATAAAAACAAATAATTTATCGTTGCGAAAAAAAAAAAAGCATTTACAAACTTATTATCGCAATCGTCGAAATAAACAAAATAACGATACGAAATGCTAACGTGCCATTTAACGTCGATTAATTTTCAAACGAATTTGCAAAATTAATAATCGCTTTTTTTTTCGATTTGTTTTTCGGCTACGATTATTTAATATTTAATTTACGATTTCGAAATATAACGGCAATTTAAATTTTAATCGGTTTATTACGTATAACGAAAGTATTTATAAAAGCTATTAATTTAATCGCTCAATTCGTAAAAATGGTATATAAAATTCTTATAATTTGCATTTTCGATATTATTTTATTTTACGTTAACGACGTCGGAATAAAAAGTTTTAAATTATATTATAATAATAAAAAAATCTTTTCTAAAATTCGACGTTATATAATAAAACATATTTAAAACATCGATAAAATTATAATTTGCTTCGAAAAAGCCAAAGCTATTATTGGCCTTCGATTAAAATTCTGCATGCCCGAAATAAATATCGTCGATTATATAATTAATAACGCTGGCCGTTATTTTTAACGAAAAAAAATTAAAAAGATTTGCGAATAGAAAAAGTGTAAAAACATCACCGAAACCAAAGCTTTTATTAGCGTTGTGATTTATTATCGCAATTAAATTAAAAACTTTTTTTAAAAAGCTGTATTCATTTACGCTACGATAAAAAAAAAAATCGATTTCGTTTAAAAAAAAAAGCAAAGCAAAATTATAAAAATTTTTAAAAACGATTTTTTATCGGCCTTATCGTTTATACGGATCGATTACAGCCCAAACGCAAAAAAAATCATTTTGATTATCGACGCCAGTATTTTCGGTTAGAAAGCTATATTATAACAAATCGATAAAAACAAAAAACGGCATTTTTTACGATTCGAAAGCGGCCTATAATTCTTCGCGAAAACACGCTACGATATTACCAAACGAAAATATCGAAGCGCTTTTAAAACAATAAAAAAAATAAAAAACGAATTATACGACGTATATTTTATTTTAAAAATAAACGCAAAAATTTTTATCGATTAATTAAATAAAAAAACCAATAACCTATCAAAAACGCTCGTTATTAATTAAATAGCTTAAATGCGATTTATAAATTTCGAAATCAAATATATTAAAAAAATAATTAATACAGCGGCAAATGGCCTTTCTAAACGAAAACGCTTTTATTTATTTAATTTCGCTAAACAAAACGAACAAAATATCGACGAATAAATCGCTGACGAAATCGGCTGCTTCGCTATTTACGCTTTGGATTTTATAAAACCAAAACCATTCGCGTTGTTATTTCGGTTGGCACCGCGAATAAAAAATATTAATTTTCAGGCCGAAAAAGCATTCGCGTTATTATTTCGATTAATACCGCGAATAAATTTAATCGAAAACGATCGGAATAAATCGATTAACGATAAAAATAAATTTTTAATCGATAATTACGAAACCGAAAACTTTTATTTAATCGCATATTATTTAATTATTTTATTTAAATTATTTAACGTGCTAAATTATTAATTTAAATTATTTAAAAACCAAGCTTTCGATTATATTTTAGCCGATAAAAAATTATACAAAATAAAAAATAATATATATTATAAACGCTTAATAATAAATAACAAAGCCGATAAGTTTTAAATTATAAAAAAAGCCTACGAAAAAATGTTTTATAAAAAAGCTAAAGTTATTTATCACCGAATCAAAAACGATTTTTAATAGAAAAAATGCTTCGAAGATTGCAAAGCTTTCGTTAAAAATTATATTTTTTGCTAAAAACGAAAGCTTAGGCGAAAAAAAAACTTATTATATCCGACGTAATTTTTTAAAATTTAAAAAAAAATTAATTTCGATATTATACGCGTATCGATTATCGATCGCGATTATATATGCTTCGTATTTGTTATTAACGATTTATTTAAATAGCTTAAAAAGCGACTTTTCCGAAACGTTATTTCCGAAATTATAGCGACTTTTTTTTAAAAAAACGTTATATATCGACACGATTTATTTAGCAAATTAAACGTCGACGGTAAATCCGAAAACAAAAGCGTTATCGAAATTTTTATAAAAAAATACAAAATCTAACGTATTCAAATTTTAATTTACAATTCGAAAAGCAACGGATCCGTTAAACGAAGCTATAAAAATATTTTCGACGGCTTTTTAAAAGCTATTCGAAAAAGCTATAAGCGTTGGTCGCGGAAATTTTCGAAAATGCTTTTTGTTATACGCATATATATATACGCTTTTATTAAAATAATTTTATTTTTTATTTAATACGACAGAAACGCTCGATTGCTTTTGGAAATAAAATGGCTTGTGTAAAAGCTTTATAACGTAATTAAAATAAAAACGAAAGCAGATTTATTAGCAATAAAATTTAAATAATTAAATTATCGCGATATAAATATAAAAAAGATAATTTTAAAAAAAAAAAATATAAAAAAACAGCTAAAAAAATCTAAAATAAAATCAAAATTTTAAAAAAAACGCTAATTAAAAAAGAAAATCTGATTTTGATTTACGACGTTCAGCGCGCTATTAATTAATCGGCCGATATTAAGCTTAATTATAAATGGCTCGAATTTTACGAAATATACGAGACCGAATTAAATAAAAACTATTACAAATTTACGAAATTCGATAAAACAAAATTAAAAAAAACGTTCGCCGCTAATCGGTTAAAACGATTTTATAAAAAAAACTAGCAAATTTATTTTTTAAATTCTGATTTAAACAGCGATTCCGATTTCAGCGATTCCGACGACGATTCCGACCAAAGCGATTATACTTTTGAAAAAAAAAAACCTTCTGGAAAAGTCTAAAAACAGCCGAACGACGATTTTGCTATTAAAAACACAATTCAAGTCGTAATTTTATTTATAACCGAAAAAAAGAAAAGTATATATAAAATTGTTTATTAATTGTTTTATTATTTTTATTATTTATTGTTTTTCTTTTTATTATATGCTATTTTATTGTTTTTGTTTTAATATATATTGTTTATTTTTAAAACCTTTTTTTATATTATTTGAAACACTTATTATATTTTTTTTTGTTTAATTATACTTTTTGTTTATTAAAACAAAAGCTTTGTATATATTTAAGCCGCATATCTGATATATTTATATTGCTCGCATATTTTACGAAAACTATTTTTTATACATTTTATTATTTGCTACTTTTTGTATTATTTATTTTTTCGTTATTTTAAACAAATATCTGCCTACACAATTATAATTTATTAAAAAAACAGCATGCGGATATTCGGAACTTTTAAATACAAATACTTTATAATTCCCGTACTTTTTTTCAATTATTTTTTAATAAATATAATATATTTTTTTAATTAATAAACCTATCGATATTATATCGTTTTCTAAGCAAAGCGTTGCTAAACTTAGCAAATTTATTTTTAATTTATTTTAAAACGGAATTATTATACGCAATTTTTCCGAATTTAAATAAATATATAATACCGCTATTTTAAATTAATAAGCAGCTTTTGTAAAAACATTTATAAAATAATTCGATATAATAATTAAAAACGTTAACGAATTTTTATTCGATTACGAAAGCTTCGTTAAAACTGAATTCGTTCGCAAAAGTTTTAATTACGACAAATTTCTGCTAAATTACGATAATATTTTAAAAGCTTTCGCCGAAGCAAAAAAAGCTCGAAATAACAAAAAAAAAGTGACAAACCGAATTTTGCGCTTTTTATTAAATTAACGAAAAAAAAATATTTAAAAATACGTTTTTAGCAAAATCACCGGTATTATTTTATTTCGGTATTTCGCTCGCTTTTTCGAAATTATTATTTTTACGAAAAAAGGAATTTAAATATTAAACGCTTATATTTTTAAAACGCAAGTTTTAAAAGCTAATAATTCAAAAGCCCGCAAATTCACAAACTTTTTTACAGCTGTTTGCAAATTAATCGACGATATTATGCAATCGCCAGAAAAAGTTTTAATCGGCTGCGAAATCTTAAATCTGACCTTTTTTTAAAATAAAAAACTAAGCGTCGTTAAATGCGGCATTTTTATACCGAAAAAAAAAACGACGCTATTCCGATATTTTAAATTTACGACGACGAAAAAAACGAAAAAGCTAATATTATTTTCGTTTAATTAAAAAAAACATACGTTATAATAATTAATATTTTTAAAGCAGCTAAAACAATTCGGCGATTTTTATTTTTAATTATCGAAAACGAATCCGAAAACGAAATTAAAAGCGTAATAGCAAATAATCGCTTATTCGAATATAAAAAACTTATTATACTTATAAAAACGATTTCGGAAAAAATAAAAACAAAAAACGTAAAAAAGCGCGCCGATATTTTCGAAACTTTTTTTAATCGAAAAAAAAAATTATTCGCGTCGTTAAAAAAAAAAACACCGCGAATAAAAACAGCCGGAAATCGACGCCGAATTATAAGCTTTAAGCTAATTAACAAAAAACGCGACGATTTTACGAAATCAAATTCGAAAAACGCTAGCATTCCGAAAAAAAAAAACCCGAACGATTTTAAATTTAATTTTTCGAAATTAAATACGTAAATATCAAAAACGCTTGCTGCGTTTAAAAACGTCGTACCGCTAATATTTTAAATTTTAATAAAAATATTTAAAATTTTAATTATTATACGACTCGACCGAAAAAGCTTGAAAAAAAATATCGAAATTATCGCGGTTATATAAAAAGTATAAAATCAGATTATTTTATTTAAAACTTTCGCTTTCGACGACGAAACGATTTAAAAATTTTACTTCGACATTTTTATACAAAAATCAAATAAACCCGTTAGCTTTTTCTTTTTTGCTTCGAACAAAAACTAAACCAAGCTTTTTTCGAAAAATTGCAAATATAATACGTCGAAACAAATAAAAAAGATTTTTAAAAACGATAACCCGTTTTTATTCGAGCTTTTTTTTATTAAAAAACTCCGATTTTTTAATTTCGTTTTTACGAATAACGTTAATATTAAAAAAAACGGCAAATTCTGTTATTTTTATATACGCTATTACGCGGCGTATTACGATTTAATTATAAAAAAAATCGACGTTGTCGATTTCGCTAATCGATTCGCTGCTATTAAAAATTCGGATTACGACGTATTCGAAATTAATTTTAATAATTAATTTATATTCCGACGAAAAACTGCGAAAACTATTTAAGCACGTATTAAAGCTTATTTGGGCTACGTAAATTTTAAAACAAATCCTAAAGCTTTTAGCGCGATTATAAAACTCGATTAAAACGTAAAAAAATAAAAGCAATAAATATTTTTAAAAGCCGACTTTTTTAGCTTTTCGACCGAAAGTGTTTTTTAGAATTTATCCGAACTAAACTGCGAATTCGTTAATTACGTAAAATTTCACAACGGAAAAAACAAGCTATTATTGCATTTTATAAAAAAAAAAAAATTATATATAAGCATTATTTCCGATTGGTCAAAACCCAAAAAACGCTTACAGCTTTTTTCGCTAATATGCTTTACAATTTTATTTAATAAGCTTTTAAAATACATTCCGGCTTTTACTTCGCTGTTTTAATTATCCGAAACTTTGAAAATTGCCGCTTCGTAATATATTCTGACGTTCCGATCGTTTTAAATCTCGCTGATTCCGACCGTATTATAATTATAAAATTCGATATCGCCGATTTTTAAAAAAAAAAAAAAATCGAAAACCTTACCGACGCTATTTTCGATTATTACGTTCTGCCTGTTTTCGCATATAATTCGAAAATAATCGAAGCTTATTTGCAATTATATTACGACGCCAAGCTGATTAAAACTATTTAAAAAAGCCCAGCTTTTTCGTATTTTAACGCGTTTAAAGTAATAGTTTTAGTTATTTTATCGAACTACGAAACCGAAGATTACGAAATAAAAAATAAAATAATTTTTATCAGCTTCTCGACTAAGCAAAAGGTTTTCGTTAAATTCAAAACCTAAAAACCGACGGCGCGATATTAATTTATTCGAATAATTATACGGCGTAAAAATACAAAAACTATTTCGAAAACGATAATCCGATAAGCAATTTAATATTATTTATATTACGGCGAAAGCAATTATAACACTTTCGATAATTTCGATTATAAACGATTATTTTCGAATTATTTCGTGAAATAGTTTTTTTTACAAATTTTAAAACTTTTTCAAAAGCATTCGTCGATAAATAACCGTAATCCGACTTATTAATTTTACGCGAAGCAAAAGCGTTAATCGGTTTTAATTACGACGAATTAATCGATTATTTTTACGATTTTAATATAAAACTTTTTAGCGCTTTTTGCAAAGCGTAGAACCACGTTTAAAAGCTGGAATTTATTATTTACGAAAAAAAGTCGTAGAAAACATTTGTCGCGGCGATATTTAATAATATTATCGACGAAAAAGCTATTAAAACGTTCGTAAATCTAAACGATATTTCGATTAATATTTTATCGAACTATTTTTCAAAAAAGCAAAATAAACAAAATAATTTAAACGATAAGCGAAACGCTATTTTTCCGCAAAAGCTAACAGCAAAAAAGCCAAAAACGGGCTAAAAGACCGAAAAAGTATAAAACTAAAAAATTCGGTTTTTAATTAATTAGTTTTTAAATTATATAAAATAAACTAGATTGCATTTATTAAAATTAAATTTTTTTTTAATCGTAATTAAAAACGATTACGTATATTATTTAAAACAGAATGTAAAACGATAATACTTTGTATTAATAAAAATTAATAGTTTTAGCTATGGTCGAAGCATAAACCCTTTCGAAACCCTCTGCCATTAACTACTTTTAACAGATATAAAAGCAAAGCACTTTTTTAAATAGTATTATAAGCACGCAATTCAATTCATACTTTTACTTATTTTTTTTTTTTTTTCTTCAATCTCTTCTAGAAATTCCCTAGACTATTTTACCCACCGATATATGGCCGTATTAGTCTGGTTTTCCTACCTACTTTTACATTATATAATCTGTCCGAAAACGAACAAAAGATTTTGAAAAACTATTTAATATAAATGCAAAAACAAAAATTTATAAAATTATCGAAATCGAAGGCCGCGGCATTTTTTTTTTATACGACTAAAAAAAACGGCGTATTAAAACCTTACGTAAATTATAAGAAATTAAACGTTATTATAATCTCAAATCGGTATTTAATTTTTTTAATATCAGAAATTTTTAATCGATTAAAAAAAAACTAAAATTTTTATTAAATTGGATTTACGATAAAAGTTTAATTTAATTCGCATCGCGAAAAAACACGAATAAAAAACCGCTTTTCGTATTCGATTTAGCTTTTTCGAATATTTAATAATACCGTTCGAATTATATAATACACCGGCCATTTTTCAAGCTTATATCGACAAAATTTTAAAAAAATTCGTAAATATATTTGTTATAATTTATTTTAATAATATATTAATTTATTTCGATAACGAATTTATTTATATCGAATACGTTATTAAAATTTTTAAAAGCTTTTTTAAACGTCAAATTGTATTGCAAATTGAAAAAATGCGAATTCGACACGAATACAATCGAGTTTTTAAGATTTGTGATTTTATTTTTCGATATAAATATAAACAAAAAGAAAATGGCCACGATTAACGAATAGCTAATTTTTATTATAGTTAAAAAAACTTTATTGTTTTTAAAATTTTACAATTTTTATCGAAAATTTATTTATTATTACAATTTGATCGCTATTAAAATAATTAAACTTTTTAAAAGCAAAAGCTTATTTTTTTGGAATAACGAAGCAATCGAATTTTTTTTCGAGCTACAAAAAGCTTTTAGCAAAGCTTCACTTCTAATATATTTTAATTCAAGCCTAAAAATCTGGCTTGAATGCGACGCATTAATAATCGCATTCGCAGGTATTATATTCCAACGACAAAACGATTCCTATTTTTATTTAATCGCATTTTATTTCAGAAAATTTATTTTCGCGGAAATAAATTATATTATTTTCGATTAAAAACTTTTGGCAATCGTAAAATTAATAAAATACTAGCGATACTATTTAAAAAATACATATTATAAAATTATTATTATTTTAAATTATAATAATTTAAAATATTTTATAACAATTCGCATTTTAACAAAACGATAAGTTAAATAAATTATAATATTATCTATTATTAATTTCGAAATTATTTACAAAGCCGGTTTTAAAAACCCGGCCGATGCATTTTTAAAAAGATTAAATTACGCTTAAAAACTTTTAAAATCTGTTAAACTTTTATTAAAATTCTTTTATACCGAAAATCTAAACGAATTGTTATTATTACAAAAACAAAAGAATTTATTTTATTTTATTAGTAGCATAGCGAAAAAGCTGATAAGAAAAGGATTCGAAAGCGCGAAAGCAGAGTTAAAGAAAATATAGCAAAATCAAATTTAAAATGCAAACAACTTTTTTATTACGAACGACGACGAATCTGAAACAAACAAAATTTTTTAACGCGATATCGTTTTCGAAATCGAAAAAATATAATAATTTTATTAAAATTCTTTCGGTTTCGATTTTTTATTCGTTAACGGTGTATAAATATACAAAAGATTTAAATTTTACGTTTTACCGGATGCCGATTTTAAAAAACGATTGTTGGAAAAGTTTTATAACAATCCGACCGCGGGCTATTTTAAACGTAATAAAACCATTTTAATTTTGAAACGTTTGTTTTATTAATTTGAAATAACGGCTAATATCGAAGATTATATATTTTTTTGTATTGCTTGTAAAAGAAACAAATTATCCAGGTTAAAAACAAACGGAAAATTATGCTTTTTGCCCGTTTTTATACGTTTATAAAACAGTATTTTACTAAATCTAATTATAAATTTACCGAACGCTTTTAATAAAAGAAATTTCGCTTATAATAAAACCGGGAAATCAGCCGTTTACGATGTTATATTTGTAATCGTTTGCCGCCTGATAAAACAATTTTATTTTACGGCAATTCGCAAAAATATAACGACGGTATAATTCGCTTATATTTATTGCAAAATAATATTTTCAAAATATAATATGCCCGACGATATCGTTTTCGATCGTAGATTATTATTTACGTCGGGCTTTTGAAATATTTTTACCGCAATATTTTATATTAAGCGGAAACTGTTTATTGTTTTTTATTTTTAAATTAACGGATAAACCGAAAAAGCGAACGTCGTATTAAAAACTTATCTACGTTTTTTACGTGGATTTTAATCAAAACGATTGGCCAGACCTATTGCCGATAGCCGAATTCGCTATTAGTAACGCGATTTTCTTTTTCATCGGAATGTTTTTTTTTTTTAAACAAACGGTATTAAAACGAAACCGTTTAGCTTGGAAAAATTATTAAATTACGAATCAGAATTAGCCGTACAAATAGCGGAAAAATTAAAATAAATATATTAAATTCTAAAAAAAAAAACATATTTTACGCGCAGGATTTTTAAATAAAATACTACGACAGAAAACATATTTAAAATACATTTTGCTATCGGAAAAAAAATGTATTTAAATATAAAAAATCTAAAAATAAAAAATTTTTGCAAAAAACTAAACGCTAAAAAATTTAAACTTTTTCCGATATTAGACAAAATCGGCTTTTAGGTATACAAATTCCGATTTTCAAATATCTGGAAACTTTATAACGTTTTTTACGTCAGCCTGTTAAATTTTTACCGCAAAGCGTTAAAAATCGATAGGAGCGAAAAAAAAGCGGAAATACCGGGTTTCGAACTTATAAAAAAAACGATTCCGGAAAATAAAAAAAAAAATAAAAAAGATCGATCAGATTTTAAATTTCGCATTTAAAAATCGGTGGAAAAAATTGCATTTTTTAGTAAAATAAAAAGGGTGGTTTTCGAATTACGATTTTTGGCAAAAGGCCGAAGATTTAAAAAACGCACCAGACCTGGTTGCTAAATTTTTCAAATATAACTTTTTCAAATTTAGCGCAGAAAAAAACGAATATTATTAATATATTATTAATATTTATATTTAATATTATATCTTTTTTAATATTTGATTTAAAATCATTTTGATTATTTGTGAAGTATTATTTTTAAATTCAATTAATATTAGCAAGGGATTTTATTATTTCTGACCGAGAATTGTATTTTAACGTTAAATCTTAAAGTATTGCTTTTAAGTTTAATTAATATTGGCAAAGGACTTTATTATTTCTGACCGAAAATTATATTTTAACGTTAAACTTAAAATATTATTTTCAAGTTTAATTAATATTAGCAAAAGATTTTATTATTTCTGACCGAAAGTTGTATTTTAACGTTAAACGCTAAATCATTTTTCGATATTACGTGATATTACTATAAGCAGAACTAGATTTAATACGAGAAATAATATTTAAAAGAAAAAAGAATATCAAAGGGCACGGCTTATAGTTCCCCGACCTTGGGCCAAGACCTTACCTAATGGCTTCGGGACTTGGCTTTCGGCCAACAGCCGAAGCTTTACCGAAATCCCGAAGCAAGCGCGACTTAGCGGCTCTGAGATATAACCAAACGAACCCTTCGTATTTTATTAGATTTCTAAGATTTAGTATATTAATAAATGCACCGTTTGCTCTTTGGTCTGCAGATGTTCCCGTAACAATAATTAATGCGTCGCATTTAAGCCAGATTTTTAGGCTTGAATTAAAATATATTAAAAGTGGGGCTTTGCTAAAAGCTTTTTATAGCTCGAAAAAAGATTCGGTTGCTTCGTTGTTCTAAAAAAATAAGCTTTTGCTTTTAAAAAGTTTGATTATTTTAATAGCGATTAAATTGTAATAATAAATAAATCTTCGGTAGAAATTGCAAAATTCTAAAAATAATAAAGTTTTTTTAATTATAATAGAAATTGGCTATTCGTTAATCGTGGCCATTTTTTTTTTTATATTTATATTTATACCGGAAAATAAAATCATAAATTTCAGAAATTCGATTATATTCGTGTCGAATTCGTATTTTTTTAATTTGCAATATAATTTGGCGTTTAAAAAAGCTTTTAAGATTTTAGTAACGTATTCGGTATAAATAAATTCGTTATCGAAATAAATTAATATATTATTAAAATAAATTATAACGAATATATTTACGAATTTTTTTTTAAAATTTTGTCGATATAAATTTAAAAAATGGCCGGTGTATTATATAATTCGAACGGCATTATTAAATATTCGAAAAAGCTAAATCGAATACGAAAAAAACGGTTTTTTATTTATATTTTTTTCGCGATGCCAATTAAATTAAATTTTTATCGTAAATTTAATTTAATAAAAATTTTAGCTTTTTTTAATCGGTTAAAAATTTTTTAATAATATTAAAAAAATTAAATATCGATTTAGGATTGTAATAGCGTTTAGTTTTTTATAATTTACGCAAGATTTTAATACGCCGTTTTTTTTCGTCGTATAAAAAAAAAAATGCCGCGGCTTTCGATTTCGATAGTTTTATAAATTTTTATTTTTATATTTGTATTAAATAATTTTTCAGAATTTTTAATTCGTTTTCGGACAAATTGTATAACGGTCCGTAAAAAGATTTGAATTCGGATCGTAAATTAATTTCGTGGTCGAAGCCCGGGCGTTCGAAAAAAAAAACCTAAGATTTAGATTTGTTAAAAACTAAATTTTTAAATTCGGCGTATTTATCGGATAATCGTAGCTTTTTAGAATTTTCGATAATAAAAAATAATAATTCGTTCGTAAGTTTATAAAAGTTTCGAAATTTAGCGTTATAAATCGGTGTATCGTTAAAAAGGTTTTTTGCCGCGTCCGCGGCGTCGTTTATTAAAAGCATATATTTTTTTGTAATAATAATATCGTAAAAAATGTTTTAATTACAAAAATGGTTTGGTTTTAAGCTGAGTTTTTCCGATTTTTAATTTACGATTAAATTGTGTTATTATAGCTATAATTATCCGAAAATAAAATTAGCGGAATATATATTTATTTTCCGGAATTTTTGTATAATTAGTGTTTTTATTACGTAGCAATTTAATAAAATTTAAATTATATTATTATTGCAAACGGAAGCTAATTTTCGTTTTTGGGCGTTTTTGACTGAAAAGTATAGGTCGATTCGTATTTAATAATAAATAAACGGTAAAATTGCGTTATTAATAAAGTTTTTAATAGCGCCGTAATTTATAATAACGTCGAGTTTTTTAATGTTTTGATTTTCGTTTTTAATATATATCGGTATAACGTAAAAGTTAGGATTAATATTAGTAATATAAAGCAAATTGTCAAAGGGCACGATTCACGGTTCTCGGCCAATAGGCCGAGGGCCGAGGGCCGAAAGGGCTGAAGGCAGGGGCTGAGGGCCGAGGGGCTGAAGGCAGGGGCTAAGGGCCGAAGGCCGAAGCTTTACCGAACTTCCGAACCTTACCGACCTTTCGAAGTAACCACGACCTAGATAAATCCCGGGTATATAACCAGACCGACCCTTCGTATCCTTACAGATCCTTAAGATTCAGTTCATCAAATGAATGCACTTTCTGCTCTCTGGTTTATTATCGTTCCCCCGTCACACAAATCGTCGTGGTTTAAAAAAAGTATATCAGATATAATTAATAAGTTATTATTAATTTCGATTTTTTAATTATCCGAGCTTTTTTAAAAGGTTTTAATAGCGGAATTTTTATTTAAAAATTCCGTCGCTTTTAACGACGAATAAAGTTTTCGTTTTTTAAGCATTTTAACGTTATATATCCGGTTTTTTCGCAGAAAAAGCAGGCGTTGTTTTTTCGTAGTTTTTTTTTTTTTTTTTAATCGATTTCGGAGTATTTGATTTTTTTTTTAATATTGTTTAAAATAGTTATTAATAATATGCGTGGCAAATAAAAGTTGGGATTTAAAAATAGCGATTCGGTAATGTTTTTAATAAAAGCGCTGTTATTTTTCGAATTGCTTTTGTTTTTAAAATCGAAATAAACCTTTTTTTTTTAAAAAAAGGCTTGATTCGCTCCGGATATATTCTTCGGCTTTTAAAAAACGCAGTTTTTTTATTTAAGCGTAAATAATTAATAAAGCATTTCGTATTAAATCGTAAAACGCTTTTGAAAATTAAATGTATTAGCTTTATTCGATATCGTAATAAAACGGCTTGCTTTTCGTATCGTTATAAAATTTTTTTAAAAAACGGTTTCGAAATAATTCGTAAAGTCGGTTATTAATTAATTAGCAAATATATAGTAACGTTTTATTTTTTTATCGATTTCGATCGAATTTTCGATCCGAGCGTATTTCTGATAAAGCCAAGCTTTTAATAAAACTTAATTTATAAACTTATCGATTTTTAAAGGATTTTTGGAATAAATACGGATATATACGATTTTTTTTTTTTAATAAAATCTGAAAAATAGTTTTTGGCGGTTAAAGCTTGCAGATCCGAACGGAAAATGCTTTTTTTTGGCAAAGTAATTTTTCATTTTTAATAATTAATATTTAATATCGTTTTTAAAAAGAATAAAAACCGGTAAAAGCTTTGATTTAAAAGAATTTTTATATCGTTAAAATAGATAGTTAATAAAAAAAAAGTTTGCGAGTTTTGCTTTCGGAATAATCGGTTTTTTTTTTTTAAGCTTTGTGAAAATTATAAACGAAATGAAAATAATAGTAAATTTAAAAGATTTTGATAATTAATTAATAGGTTTTTAATAAAAATAAAATTACGATAAATATCGAAAATATTCGGGTTTTTTGGTGGCGCTGAAGCTTTGATTAAAAATCGTTAAAATTCTATTTGTTAAACTTTTATAATTGTAAACTTTGTTTTTATCGTTTTTATTTTTTCGCGCTCGGCCTTTAGTTAGGCTTTTACGCGCGAAAAAGTTTCGGAACGAAAAGAAAATAATCGCTGAAATCGTTCGTTGATAGCTTTGTTAACGGATGGGGCTTGTGAAATAAATTGTAAAAAAAAAAAAAAGATAAAAAAAAGTAAAAAGCTATCGTTCGTTTATTGGTTTTTTTTTTTCGTTTTAAATAATTATATTCGTAATGTTTTCGGTACTTAATAATATTGCGTTGTTCGAATTAGAGTTTAAAATTGGAACGTGTTTTTTTCGCCCAGAATCTATCGAGTTTTTTTTTTTTATTATAAATTAATTATAAAGCCAATCGGTTTTCTACCGAAATTTAAGGTTTTAAATATGCGAAATTAAACGAAAGTAAAAATAAATGCTTGCTAGCCGGTTTTGAAAAAAAAATTTAAATTATTACGGAAATATTTGCAAATCAGAAAGCAAACGGTGTATTTATTAATATATACTAAATTTTAGAAATTTAATAAAATACGAAAAGTTCGTTTGGTTATATTTTAAAGCCGCTAAATCGCGCTTGTTTCGGGGTTTCGGTAAAGCTTCGGCTGTTGGCCGAGAGCCAAATTCCGAAGCCATTAGGTAAGGTTTTGGCCTTGGGTCGGGAACCATGAGCCGTGCCCTTTGACATATATCAAAATGATCGACCGGTCGTAAAAAGGTTTATTTCCGCATTTTGCGAAAAATAGCTTTTGTTCAACGATTTTTCTTTTAGCAGAGCTTTTCAGCTTTTGCTATTATATTTCAACCTTTTTTTTAATCAGCGAAAAAGCAGCCTTTCCTAAAAGCTTTTTTTTTTGAAAAACAATTCTCTTTCCGAAAAAAAAAAAAAAAAAGAAAAGGCAGAGCGCTAACCATTTCGCTTGCTATTTTTTTTTACAGCCTAGCGCTGAAAACGTTTAGTTAAGACTTTTGCAAAATCAATTAAAAAAAGCGCAAAAGCGTAAACGACAATTTTTGGAAATTATACGATTGCGACAGACTTTTTAATTAAAGCGTTTAATAGAATTTCTCGAACGTGCTTTTGCTAATCGCGAATCTGCTGCTTTTTTTTTTTCGCAACGTTTTTTTTTAATTAATAAACGCTGTAAATTAATTTCCACGTTTTTCGCGAACTTTTTTTAGATTTTCTTATAACGGCCAAGATTTTAGCGCGGCTTTTTAAACGTTATAATTTCTATTTATCTGCTGACTTTCGATTAGCTCGTATAAAGCGCGTTTCGAATTTTGAGTTTAAGCTAAATAATAATAAAAATTATAAAACACGCTATTAAAAAAATTAAAATTTTCGATAATTTCGAATTTTATTACGATTATTTTGCTAGCGATCGATTTCGCAAAAATTATATATTCGATCAGACCGAAAGCGTAGCAAAAAAGTTTTTTATTCCGCGTATTTTAAACCGTTCCGATTTTACGCTTTTCGAAAAATTAATAAAAAAAGTCGCCGATTTCCTGACCGATTTTTCCGACGTTTAAAAAGCCGAAAACGAATTTAAAATGCTTGCAATAAATACGCACGACGACTTTTAGCGATTTTACCTGCGATTTTTATTTTCGCAGCGAACGTTTAAATATAAATTAATAAACAGCTTCGAAACGTTTTTCGCGATAAAATACTAAAACGTTTACGAGAAAAGCTGTATTTGGAATAAGCGCGTACAACGATTTTTAAAAATTGGCTTACCGCCGTCTGATAAAAAAAAACAAAATTAATTAACTAAACGAATTTTATACGCGAATCGTTTTTCAATTAAGTTTATTATTTATTAAAATGATAGGTTTTTAATTAAAGCGTACTACGAATCAAATCGTACGTACGAAAATCGTTCAAATGCTTTACAAGCTTTTTTTAGTTTTTTGCTGTTTTTTTTTTTCTACGCCAAAACGCTTTTTTTGGCGTTTTTTTTTTCGATCGGACCAACGATAACGTTCGTTTTTTATTTTATATTAAAAAGTTTAAAAAAACTAATTTGCACGATTTTTTACGGGCCGACCTTCGGTTTTATTTAAAAGCTTTTTTAAACTGATAAATGTAAACGAAATCGAACCGGCCGAAAATTCGCTTTTTAATAATAATAATAAAAACGAAAACCTTTTTTCAAACGATTTCCAAAACGCATACGAAAAAATTAAAAGCTTTTCCGTTAATCGAAAAAACGCCCAGGTTTAAACAAAGCTTTTTTTTTAAGCGTATTACGCGATATGCGTTATTTTAACGTTCGAAAGCTTTTTAATAGCGATTTATTGATAATTTTCGTTATATTTATTAAAAATAGCTTTTCGTATAAAATAAAAGCGCTCGCCGATTTTAAAGCGAACGGTTATACGTTAATCGATTCGGCGCTGATTAAAATTTTTTTTTTCTTTTTAAAACTTTTAATTTAATTTTTCCCGGCTTTTTTTTTTGTAAAAAGATATATTAAAGCTCGTGGCCATTTAATTATATATTTTACGCTTTTTAATTTTATTATTAATAACCGAATATAATCGTTTACTTTTTTTTTAATTATTAATTTCGGAAATTATAATATAATTTAAAAAAAGCTTGGTTGGCCGAATATTAAGTTTTATTAAATTGTAATAAACGCAAGCTTTATTGGCCGAAGTTTTATTTTCTTATAATTTTTTACGCTCGTTATATTAAAGTTTTTTATTTGCATTTCCGAAAGATTTAATTTCGCTATTAAAACGACGCTGTAAAACGTAATAAAAACCTTGACCAATTGTGGCAAATCTACGACGCTATGCGAAGCGCGAAAAAATCGAATTTTATTCGCGGTGCCAATTTCGATAGCGACGCTAATAAAATAATACAAAAAATCATATTACCATTTTCCCAGGCTAACGATTTTATTATTATTATTTTTTTTTTTTTTTTTTTTTTTCGTTAAAACAGCTTTTTCGTTCTACGAAAAACAATTATACTAAAAACCGAAGAAAAGCCTTCGCCGCGATAGCTTTTCAGCTTAATATAATCGATAGTTTAAATAAGCCACCTTTTGAATTTTTCAAACGATCAGTTCGAAAACGAGTTTCTTAATTTATTGCTTACCCAATTTCTATCTGCCAGATTATTATATACGCTTTTAAATTGATTTTTGTGACGACTCACTCTCTTGCCCCTCGTGTCACCCCAGCAACTACGTGTAGCTGCAAGCTCTCTGGTCTCTGGTGGATCTTTCCATTAATTGTGGAAACTATTCATATATATAAGGCTTTTTTTCCTTAGCAATCTCTGCCTTTTGCAGTTATTGATTTTAAATAAATATTTTTGTTATAAAACCAAAAGCTCGTTTTTTATACTATATAAACACGGCGATCAGTTGATTAATCTTTTAGCCTTTCGATTAATTAAATCGTTATATTATTAATAATTTTTTTTTACGCTGTCGACGGCGTAAACTATTTTTTTTTTCGAATTTTTTACGGGTTATACTAAAATAATCGACCGGTCGTAAAAAGGCTTATTTCCGCATTTCGCGAAAGATGGCTTTTGTTTAACGATCCTTTTTTTAGCAAAGCTTTTCAGCCTTTGCTATTACATTTTAATTTTTTTTTTTTTAATCAGCGAAAAAGCAGTTTTTCCTAAAAGCTTTTTCTTTTGAAAAACAGTCCTTCCTCCCAGGAAAAAAAAATAAAAAAAAAAAGCAAAGCGCTAACCATTTCGCCTGCCACTTTTTTTTTGCAATTTAGCGCTGAAAGCGTTTAGTTAAGATTTTTGCAAAATCAACTAAAAAAAGCGCAAAAGCGTGAACGATAATTTTTGGAAATTATACGATTGCGATAAATCTTTTAATTAAAACGTTTGGTAAAATCTATCGAACGTGCTTTTGCCAATCGCGAATCTGCTGCTTTTTTTTTTTTTCGCAACGTTTTATTTTAATTAATAAACGTTGCAAATCAATCTTCACGCTTTTCGCGTACTTTTTTTAAATTTTTCTATAACGGCCAAAATTTTAGCGCGCTTTTTAAACGTTATAATTTTTATTTATTTGCTAACTTTCGATTAGTTCGTATAAAACGCGTTTCGAATTTTGAATTTAAGCTAGATAATAATAAAAATTACAAAGCACGCTATTAAAAAATTAAAATTTTCGACAATTTCGAATTTTACTACGATTATTTCGCTAGCGATCGATTTCGCAAAAATTACATTATAAAACGGTGATACCTTGTATTAATAGGAGTTGGTAGTTTTAGCTATGGTCGAAGCATGGACCCCTCCGAAACCCCCTGCCATTGACTACCTTTAACAGGTATAAAAGCAAAGCATCTTTTTAGATAGTATTATAGGTACGCAGTTTAATTTATACTTTTATTCATTTTTCTTTTCTTTTTTTCAGTTTTTTCTAGGGGTTTTCTAAATTATTTTATTTACCGATATATGGCCGTATCAATCTGGTTTTTTTATTTATTTTTATATTTAATAATTTACGCAAAAATTTAAATTTCGGTGTTTCGTTTTTATATATTCGCCGATGCATTTTTTAAATTCGCAGTTAAAATCGATTTCGATATTTCGCCATTACGGCTTAAAAAACCTTTTATATAATATTATTCGCAGTTGTATTATATAAAAGATTTTTAATAGCTTTTTTTATTTTGCGCACAGTTATTAAATTACAAAAATGCAATATATTTTAAAAACGTTTGAAATTACGGTCAGGCAATTTTAAATCGTACGAAATTTAAAGTTCGAAAATCGCTTTTTTGTTTAAAAATAACAAATCGAATATTGGTTCGTACGTTTCGACCGCTGCGCTCGGCCTTTTTAAACTAAATCTTTTTTGATTAAACGCTTGGCGAAAACTCAACCTTTTGATTTTGCGTTTATAATTATAATAATTACAATTTGCGGCTTTTTATTAAAAATAGTAAAACAATAACTGTACGTGCATTAGCTTAAGCCACGAAATACCGAAACCGTGGATTATATAATAATATTATATTAATTTAATCAATTTATTAAAAAACAAATTTTTTAATATACTATTTAAATATCTAAACGCAATTTTATTTTATTTAATTTCTTTAGAAAACACAAAAACCTTTTTAATAGCTTTCCTATTAAAAACGATTTCTTTTATATTAAAAACTTTTAATCTGCAATTTTAAAAAACACTTATTTATTTAATTCAAACTTTACTAACATTTTTATTAATATTATAAACAACGACGCTTTTCGTTTTTTTATGCGAAGCCGCATACTTTTTCCTGGCTCTTTTGGAGCATTTTTATTTAATAGCGCCAACGTTACCGATTTTATCGAAAAATATAAAAAAACTTATAAGGATTTCGAAGTTTTTAAAATTAAAATGTTCGATAAACTCTTTCGTTATTATAATTCAATTATTAAAAATATTATCAAATCGATAAATAAATAAAAAGCTATTAAGGCTCGAAACTGGCGTAAGCTAATTAAAACTTTAAAATCGGAGTTCCGAAACTACGATCGCTAGCAAATTCGCGATATTATCGCTTTTTTTAAACAATTTATTATAATAATTCGCTAAGCCAAAAAACTTAAAATCTATTATCGTATTTATACGAAAGTTTCTAATATTATAAGCGAGAGAATTTTGGTGGTCACCAACGTTGGTAACCAGTCTTGGCAGACCCTGGTAACCAACTTTCTTTGGTCACCAGGTCGGTTTTTTCGCAAAAATTATTCGATTTGAAAAATAAAATTATATTTATATTCAGCTTATTAATTATTAATCTTTTATACGCAAAAACTTATAAATACAATTAATAAATTAAAAAGTTGTAATAACCCCCCCTCTAACCCTAATTTTGGCAAACCCTGGTAACCGACTTTTCTAATATTATAAGCGAAAGAATTTTGGTAGTCACCAACGTTAGTGACCAGTCTTGGCAGACCCTGGTGACCAAAGAAAATTGGTCACCAGGTCGGTTTTTTCGCAAAAATTATTCGATTTGAAAAATAAAATTATATTCGTATTTAGCTTATTAATTAATTATCTTTTGTACGCAAAAGCTTATAAATACGATTAATAAATTAAAAAGTTGTAATAACCCCCCCCCCTCTAACCCTAATCTTGGCAGACCCTGGTAACCGACTTTCTTTGGTTACCAGGTCGGTTTTTTTCGCAAAAATTATTCGATTTGAAAAATAAAATTATATTCGTATTCAGCTTACTAATTAATAATCTTTTGTACGCAAAAGCTTATAAATACGATTAATAAATTAAAAAGTTGTAATAACCCCCCCCTTTAACCCTAATCTTGGCAGACCCTGGTAACCGACTTTCTTTGGTCACCAGGTCGGTTTTTTCGCAAAAATTATTCGATTTTAAAAATAAATTTATATTTGTATTCAACTTATTAATTATTAATCTTTTATACGCAAAAGCTTATAAATACGATTAATAAATTAAAAAGTTGTAATAACCCCCCTTTCTAACCCTAATCTTGGCAGACCCTGGTAACCGACTTTCTAATATTATAAGCGAGAGAATTTTGGTGGTCATCAACGTTGGTGACCAGTCTTGGCAGACTCTGGTGACCAACTTTTTTTGGTCACCAGGTCGGTTTTTTCGCAAAAATTATTCGATTTGAAAAATAAAATTATATTCGTATTCAGCTTATTAATTAATTATCTTTTATACGCAAAAGCTTACAAATACTATTAATTGATTAAAAAGTTATTACTACCCTTTTTTAACTCTAATCTTGGCAGACCTTGGTAACCAATTTTCTTTGGTCACCAGGTCGGTTTTTTCGCAAAAATTATTCGATTTTAAAAATAAAATTATATTTGTATTCAGCTTATTAATTATTAATCTTTTGTACGCAAAAGCTTATAAATACGATTAATAAATTAAAAAGTTGTAATAACCCCCCTTCTAATTCTAATCTTGGCAGACCCTGGTAACCGATTTTTTTTGGTCACCAGGTCGGTTTTTTCGCAAAGATTATTCGATTTTAAAAATAAAATTATATTTGTATTTAACTTATTAATTATTAATTTTTTATACGCAAAAGCTTATAAATACGATTAATAAATTAAAAAGTTGTAATAACCCCCCCTTTAATTCTAATCTTGGCAGACTCTGGTAACCGATTTTCTTTGGTCACCAGATCGGTTTTTTCGCAAAGATTATTCGATTTTAAAAATAAAATTATATTTGTATTTAACTTATTAATTATTAATCTTTTATACGCAAAAGCTTATAAATACGATTAATAAATTAAAAAGTTGTAATAACCCTCCTTTTTAACCTTAATCTTGGCAGACTTTGATAACCGACTTTTTTTAGTTACCAAGTCGGTTTTTTCGCAAAAATTATTCGATTTTAAAAATAAAATTATATTTGTATTCAATTTATTAATTATTAATCTTTTATACGCAAAAGCTTATAAATACGATTAATTAATAATAACGTTATTTAAGTCCCTCCTCTTTTTTTCTTTTCAGCTTATTTTTCGATTAATCGGCGCAGCCAACCCTTCTTTTCTTTTAAGCTTATTTTTCGAATTATTCGGTGCTGCCCCCTCCTTCCTTTTTAGTTTAATTTTCGAATTAATCGAAGCTGCCACTTTTCAATTTATAATATAAATTTCGAAGAAATCGATATAGCCATTTATTTATTAATAATTAATCGATTATGAAAAATCAAATTTAAAAAATATAAAAAATTTCAATTCGTTTATAATATATATCTTTTGTTAAATTTTAAATTACAACAAATCTTTTCGAAATTATACAATAATAATATATATATATAATTCGATTGAATATTAATCGTAAAATAAGCGTTCGTAAAATCAAAAAACAGATTAATAATAGCTCGGCTTTATAGCTTAATTTTACAGCTTGCGGTATTCGTATTTACTAATAGAATACCAGCCCATTTTTTAATAAAACTTTATAAATCTATTTATTTTTAAAAACTAATATTAAAACTTATATAATTTCTTTTATTTTATATAATTCGATTTATTATTAATCGTAATGCAAACGTTTTACGAATTGACGCACGGACCAAAAATAGCTTCGCTCCAAAGCCCAATTCTATATGTTACGATCCTGGCCTGGCTGCCAGTAGTATGGCTGCCAGTGGTATGGCTGCCAATGGTATGGTTGCCAGTGGTGAATGCTAGTGGTATTGGATTAAGGTTTGGGTACGGATCATCTCGGCCACTAGGCTTCGCGTTAAGTCACGTGACCTATAAGCGCAACCCATTGTATATAAAATTCGCGATCCCGAGCATTTTAGCTCGGTGTTTTTTTTTTAATTTATATACGTATTTTTTGGTTTATATTATCCCGATTATTTTTAAATTAGCTGTGATATAAAAAAAAATCAAACAATTTTCGCTAAAAAGCTTTATATTCACGATTAAAAATTCGATTTGCTTTTGCAATTCGAACTTTTTTCAAACCGTTCGTACCGACGTTTATTTATCGATGTTTTAATTAAAATTTTTTTTTATTAATTTTGTTTTTAAAAAAAACTGAAATTTTTTTTTTTTATTAATTCGATTTGCTTTTGCAATTCGAATCGCTTTTTTTTAATATTATAATATTTTATGCTTTTTTTATAAATCGACGCGGCATCCGAAAACGAACGCAATTTATACGATTCGGCTTCGAATTAGCATTTCTATTTTTTGCTTTTGCTTTTAGCGCTTTCGAATTTCTATTCGTTTCAGATTCTTTCGACGATTTTAACAGCGAATTTTTATTTTACGATTTTTCTATCGAACCACAGTTATTTGCAGCCGATTTATTTGCTAAATCCTTTCGTTTTACGATCGAATCTAAAATCGAATTGTACGACGCTAATATCTTAGTATTTTTAAATCGACGAATGCTTTTCCGACTGTTTAATATATCTGCTAACGCTAAAAAATTCATTGCGGCCTAGCAATTTCAGATCGCTTAAATAATCGCTTAAATTATTGCCGCCGCTCGCTTTTTAATTCTTTTCGCTAATATCGCTCGCGACGCTTTTTTTTCACTTCGAATTTCGCGCGCTTTTATCGCAGATTTTTAATTAATTTCCGAATATTACTTTTCCGTTTTCGACCCAGCTATTTTCCGAATCGAATTATTCAAAATCAAATATTTTCGCTACGCTTTCAGCGATTATTAAAAAAAAATTAAATATAACGTATAAAAAATAAATATAAAACTGTTTATTAAAAAATATTTAAAAAACTTTATATAAAATATAAATCAAGCCAAAATATATTTCAAATATACTATTGGAAAAGCAAAAACTATTATTTTAAAATATTTAAATTCCGAATTTTATAATTAAGCCTAATCGATCCGAAACGTTTTTTATATTTTTAATTAGCGTTTTTTTAATTATAACCGCGTTTAATTTGCTAAATTGCAATATAACAAATTTTATATAAACAACGGTCAAATTTATAATAATTTTCGTTTTTTATTTATTCGTTACGTAATTATTAGCAAAATTGTTAAAAACCGTTAATTTAAAAATATATACGAAAAAATCATTTTTATTTTTAAATACGATTTTCGAATAAAAAAATATAAAATAAATAATAATTATATTGCTTTAAACGAGTTTTAGCCGTTGCGAATAAAAAATCACGCAATATCCGAGCTAAAAAAATAGCTTTTATCCGTCGCATAAGCTATTTTTCTTTTATTATAATTTTTGCTAATTAAAATTCTAAGCGTATTTCCGGTATTTTCAAAGTTTTATAACGTTTTACTTTTTTAATTACTTTTGTTCGCACGGCTTTTTTTTTTTTTAATAAAAATTTTTACGAGCGTATAACTGTTATTTTTGCCATTTCCGGTTTTTTCCGCTTAGCTGCGCGTTTTTTTAACGCTTATTATAATTGCGGCAAGCCCGGCCATTTCGCAAACGTTTGTTTCGACGCTAAATTCAGTCGTAAAATCGCCGAAATAATTATCGACGAAAAGCAAAACGATTTGTTAAAAAACTTTTAAGTCGTAATAAAAACTTTTATTATAATAAAAAATTCGATTTATAAAAAAATTTAAAATTTAACCAGCGCTTTTTAATAAAAAAGCGATAGTTTTTAATTTTTATAAAATTAATACGCAATAAATTATATATTAAAATATTTGCATATATCGATAGCGGAGCTAATATTTTCGATGCGATTAAAACTTTTTTAGCGTATTAATTTTTTTAACGTTTCGGAATAAATTTTATTCGGCTGCATAAGCTTATTATACCTACCGGTTATAATAACAAGCCGGAAAAACCTATTTTTTCTGTTATTTTTTTTTTTTTTACGATTAACCGACGTCGTATAAATTTTCTTTTTCTGATTATAAACCTGGGCTTTACCGACGTTTTTATTAATCGCAAATTTTTATAGTATTACGATTTAAAACAAACGTATAATTAAAAAAAAAACAAAATAAAATAGCCATTCGATATATCCGTTATTTTTTATTTTAATAAGCAATTATTCGTCGATTTCAATTAGCAAACAAAGTTTAAAATGCTTAATCGCATATATTAAAAAAATGCAAATAAACGAAATAACGTAATAAAAGCTTTATATATTTCTGCTAGCATTTTTACAACGATTAAAAAGACTTATTTAAGTTTTGAAGCTGGTAAACCTTTTACGTTTATACGAAATCTCAAAAGCAATTTAAACAAAATAAAAAAGTTTTTTATTGGCAGTTCTAAACCGACCAAGCCGATTTTTTTAACCGGGCCAATTGCTATTCCTTTTATTTTCAATTGCAATATCAGCTGTATTTCCGTTTTTGCATTTAACGCTTTATAAACACGTTACGAAAAACAAATGCGGGCCGTAAAAAAAAAAAAATTATTATTATTCAGCGATTATACGTTTATTGCTTTTATATATAATATAAACAAAAAACGTTTTCGCCGTACGAAAATCGCCGAATTTATAAAAGCTATATAATTCGCGGTAATAAAAAGCATTTCCGTTTTCGACGTTTTGCAAGCCAAATATAACGATAACGTGGTTTTTATAAAAAAGCTTTTTTTAATTTAATATTCGAAATTCGAAAAATTGTTTTACAAATAAAAAAACGATAAGCTCGCTTTTCGCCGCTTCGGTATAAATTATAAAATATATTTGGCCACGAAAAATACGCTTTTTATAAAATTATTTAAACGTTTTACGAATAAATAATTTACAAAAATCAAAAGTTATATTTTCGATAATTTGCACAAAAGCTTTATTAAATCTTTTAATATTTTTTTCGCTGCTTCGATTTTATTTATTAAAAAATCAGACGGCTTTATGCGTTTATGTCAGGAACCAACATCACGTGTATGAGTCAGGTGATCCGCCAAGACCCTCTGCCTCCTACCAATCCTCGAATAGTACTCTCTGCGGATAGGCCGTGGGGGCCGGATAATATTGTAAGGGTTGAAAATAATATTTAAGTAAAACATTTTATAGGAGTGATTGCTAAGGAACCAGTTATTAGAATTATATTAAAAAGAATAAAAAAAGGTCGGGATAGGGGCTGAAGAAGTATATTAAATAGGGCTCGCCTGGTTTCCTGGGAAATACTTTTTTCGAGGGCTCCACCCTTTCTTTTGTACTTATACACGCCTTTTACTAAAGATATAAAAAATAAAAATCAATCTGATTATTAACCCAATCTTATTTGAGCTTTATTATTTAAACTAATATTTCCCTGCTTTTCAATTTTTATATTTTGATCTTTCTTTATTTATCGGAACGGCAGTTCGATATTATTAAAACAACCTCCTATTATACTATTACATTTATATCGTTACTATCGATATTATAGCTTTTCGCATTCGCAAAAAACAGGCATTTCCAGCTATTTAAAAAAACCCAGCATTTTCGGCTGCTTAAGGAAACCCCGTATTATCGTTTTTCCTGACGTCACCAGCTTTATTAAAGGTCGAAAATATCTTATTATCAGGGCGCGACGACTTTCCAACTTTTTTTATCGAAGAAATTACTAAAAAAGGCCACGCTTAAAGCGATTCGGAAGGACTTTTTACCGAGACTCTGATTTATCTGGCTGATAAACGAATCCGCGTCGAACAAAAAAAAAACGATAAACGTAAAAAAGTAAAAGAGATACGAGCTAAAATAGAATAAAAAAAAATTAAGAAAAAGGTTTACGAAATAATCAAAAGACTCGAAGAAACCAAAAGACGCCGAAACGAATTCCGAAAAAAGGTTAAACAATTTTAACGAGAATTTAACGCTTTCGAAAATATCGAAAAAAAAATTTTTATACTTTTTAATATCGCCCAATTGAAAAAAAACAGAAAATAATCCAAGCCGGCGATTATTATAAGATATTTTCGAAGTATTACGATAACAATACTTATTAGAAACGATCTAGCATTTTTTTTAAGCATATTATACCTTTTGTAAAAAACATAGCGAATTCGAGCCGAAAAGCATCAAAAATAAAAGATTTTCTAATATATCGAAAGAAAAATACTAAAAAAGCTTAATTTTTTATTCGGCGTGTAAAACGAAGCTTTCGCCAGGATAAAAAAGTAACATTTTATATCGATCAAAAGAAAATTAACGCCTGTGTTTTAACTTTCGACGATAAGATGGAAAAAAGATGGACCGGATACGAACGACGTTTTACAAATATTCGAACTATATAAAACGATTTTAAAAAATAAATATTGGATTTTTTAATAAATGCGGAAAATCGAGAAATCGCGGCCTCGAATTTATACGATAAAGCGAAACAAAAAGAACATAAATTAATTAACGATTTCGTTGCTTATTTAGATAATTTCGAACAGCAGTTGCAAATAACAAACGATGCGACTAAAAGAAGGATGCTTTTTGCAAAACTCCGATCTATTTTTCGAAAAGAAATTATTAAACGAAGCAATATTGCAGCTATAAGCTCGTATAAAAAATTAGTATTAATCGTTCGTTATATCGAAAGTGTTAATAAAGTTATTAGCGACGAAACGAAAAATAATAAACAACGAAACGAACGTAAAAAAAAAAGAAAAAAAAAGACTTATATTTACGATCAAGGCTTAAAGGCTAGAACAGATATATACCGTTTTCGATTCGAAAATACGTTACAAAAAGAAAAACGAAAGCGAAAAAACGATAATCCTAACAAAATCTTTTAAAATCCTAGAACTCCTAACGATTTTTTTTACTTTTCGAAATGCAATCGCTGCCAAAAGGAAAGGCACCGCATAATCAATTGTTTAAAAATCGAATACTATAAATGCAACAGAAAAGGATATATAATCCCAAATTGCCCCGAAGCTAACAAATCTAAAGATTCGGGAAAAACTTCCGCTCGATTTTAATTTCGTCGCTGCTAACAAAATCGAGCGAAAAAAAAAAATAAAAATAATAATTTCAATCGAAATTAAAAAAGCTAAAGGCGAAACTCGTACGAAACGAGCTTTTATCGATTGCGGCGCGAAGAAAAACTGCGTAATCTAAAAGTTATTAATTGAATATAAATGGAAACTAACTTAAAAACGTATTAATTTATTTACGATTAAGAAAAAAAAAATAATTATTTACGGCACGCATACGCAACCTATTCGCGTTATTAATAATTATAAAATAACTAAAAAAATACAAAGCGATTTCGTAACTTGCGATATAAATATCCCAAAGGTTTCATTTATCTTAAAGTTTTTTTGGTTGCGAAATATCGATTCCGCTATAAGTTTTCGAACTAAATCGTGGCGATATTCAGTCGAACGCTTACAGCTTAATTTCGTTATAATTAAACGTTTTAAAAAGAAATCTAAAAAAAAGCAAGCGTTTTGTATCGTTTTGAAAAAAGCTATTGAAAAACAGTATTAATTACCCTTTAAATACGACGATTACGCCGACGTATTCGACGATACCGCCGCGGTTACCCTAATTTTTTATTATTTTATAAAGTATCGAATAAATCTCGCGGAAAGAAAGAATTCCTTTTGGGGACCAGTTTACTTTTTGTCGAAATTTAAACTTACCGAATTACGCGAATATTTCGATTCGAGCTTAGAAAAAGATTGGATAAAAAGGTTTATTAGCTTTGCCGGCGCATCGGTAATATTTATACCGAAAAAAAACGGAAGTTTACGATTATGCGTCGATTATAGGAATTTAAACGCAGTTACGGTTAAAAATCGAACTTTCTTATTTTTTATAAGCGAAACTTTGGATCGTTTGAAAAGAGCTAAAATATTTACTAAGCTAGATCTTATTTGGGCGTATTACCGCTTTCGAATAAAAGAGGAAAATAAATGGAAGACTGCGTTTCGCATTCGTTACGGACACTTCGAGTACTGCGTATTACTTTTCGGCCTTTCGAACGCACCAGCAATTTTTCAAGCATATATTAATTAAGCTTTAGTCGATTTAGTGAATATTACGTATATAATTTACTTCGACGATATTTTAATATTTTTCGAAAACCCCGACGATTATATAAACGCGGTAAAAAAAGTTTTCGAAAAACTCCGTGCTAATAAACTTTACGAAAATCTGAAAAAATATGCTTTCGATACGAATACGGTTAAGTTTCTAAGCTTCGTCGTTATTTTTATAGGAATTAAAATGGACCTAAAGAAAGTGGATAGTATTCGGAAATGGCCCTTTTTTATTATATAGCGAAATATTTAAGTGTTTTTGGGTTTCACCAACTTTTACAAACGTTTTATTAAAAACTACGCTAAGCTTTGCCGATTTATTACAAATCTTTTAAAAGGGATGCAACGAAAAAAAATGTCGGGCCTTTTTCGTTTTTTATTCGAAGCGAAGCTTGTTTTTTTACTTTTAAAAAAAAAGTTTTGCTAAGCACCGATTTTACGTTATTTCGATTTTCGATTAAAAATCTAAATCGAAACAGACGCTTCGAAATTCGCTATAAACGGAATATTATTTTAATTGTTCGGAGAGAATGCGGAGGCACGTTAGCATCCCATCGCGTATTATTCGAAAAAGCTTTTTTTTATAAAACAAAAATACGAAATCCACGACGCTGAGCTAATAGTTATAATTTACGCTTTCAAATAATAGAGCTAATATTTACGTGGCGCTTTTAACGTTATTATTATACGTATAAATTATTACAATTTAAAATACTTTTTTACGAAGAAACGTTTAAACGGACGCTAAGCGAAATGGGCCGACGAGCTAGCTGAATACGATTTTGCAATCGAATATAAAACAGGAGTTTTTAATTCGGCGGATGGTTTTTTCCGCCGGCCAGATTTAAAAAAGATTTAAAAAAAGATAACGAACAGCTGTTTACGCTGCATTATAAATTAAAATTAGCTTATTTAAAAAATTTTAAAATGTTTTCCGCAGTAAAAATACGCCTAAAGTCGGAGCATGGACTATTTCGCGCCGATAAATATTCGGAGCTTTTGTTGACGGAATTAAAAAATAGAAAGCAAGCGGAAAGGAATCAAATAAAAAGCTTTTTCGCCGGATTGTTTTTTGCTAATGTTATTAATTGCAAATAGTATATACCACGAAGCGTAGCCGTTGTATTATTACAATCCGAAACGGCTAATAACGAGCTAGCAAAACCGATTTACAAGATTATTTTTGAGTTGCAAAAATCTGATTTTTTTGTATTATAAAAAACGTACGAATCGGCTTCGCAAAATAATCGAGCCGGATCCGAAAAATATTGGCGTATAGGCCAAAATAAATTACTACGTTACAAAAGACGTGCGTATATTCCGAATAAAAGCGCTATTAAAAGCGAAATATTAAAAATTAATTACGACGATCCGACCGCCGGCTATTAGGGCTTTCGGCGAACGCTAGAACTGGTCGAAAGAAAGTATTTCTGGCCTGGTTTACGAGGCGACGTAAAGCGTTACGTTAATACGTATGAAAAATGCTAGAGAAGCAAGTCTAAAAAGCACCGACCTTATGGCGAATTAGCTTTCTTTTCGACCCTTACGAGACTTTAGGAAAAAATAATTATGGATTTTATTACGGGTCTACCTTTTAGCAAAAAACGAAGTCGTGTTTACGATTCGATATTCGTTATAATAAACCGATATACGAAGCTATCGAAATATATATCGATATAAAAAACGATTTCAGCCTTAGATTTAGCTGAGATATTTATATAATACGTTTATAAAGATTTTGGCTGTTTTAAAAAGATTATTATAAATAAAAGGTCAGTTTTTATTAGTAAATTCTGGTTTTCAGTAATATTTTATTTATAGATACGACGTCGATTAAGCATCGCTTTTTATTTTTAGACCGATGGCCAAACGGAACGTTAAAATTAAGTTTTAAAATTTTATTTTCGCACGTATTGCGATTATCGACAAAACGATTAGGCTACGAAGCTTGCTTTAGCCGAGTTTACGTATAATAACTCGATATACGCTTTTACGGGTTCTATTCCTTTTCGTATATTATACGGCTTTCACCCAGAATTTGGCAGCAACGTCGAAAGCGACGTCGTAAAAAAGGGGGTATCGTTAGCGGAAAAACAAGTTAAAATATTGCAAAAAAAAAAAGAAATACTTAGTAGAAAGCTAAAAAAAGCTAACGCGAATCACAAAAGGTTTTACGACGCTAAATACAAAAAGACTAAATTTTAAGTAGGCGATAAAATATTATTATCGATTAAAAATCTCCGATAGCTGCGACTTTTTCGAAAGCTTTCAAATAAATATCTAAAGCTTTTTAAAATCAAGCGAATTATATACGAGCACGGCCAAGCTTATCAACTCGAGCTTTTTTTTTAATATCGTATTTACGATACTTTTTACGTTTTTTTACTAGAATTTTGACAGGGTCGGAACGACACCGAGCCGAAAAATAGTATAATAGAATTCTAAAAACCCGAAAAATACGAGATCAAATTAATATAAGTTTATAAAAATATAAAAAAGGGCCGATATTATTTGGTGCGATAGAAGGGCTATTTACCAAGCGAAAACTTCTGAAAGCCAAAAAACCATTTTACGAACGCAAAAAAAATTGTAAAAAAATACTTAAAAAATACGACAAATGATAGCAACGGAGCAATAATAAATGCGCGCCGTAAAAGCAAAAAAAAAAAAACAAACATTTAGAAAATCCCAAAACCGTCGCTAAGCCAATTTATTTTTATCGTTATCTTTTTTTTTATCGTTATCGCTATTTCTTTTAAATTCAAAAGCAGCGGCAAGCTAAAAAAAAAATTAATACCAAACGAATTCGCAAAGTATTCGATTTATTCTAATCAAAGCTTTTACGATAGCCGTAATCGAATTTTAAATTGCAATTACGATATTTTCGTAAGAATCCAGAATTTAATTCAACTAGTCAAAATAAATCCGAGCGACGTTTTCGAAACGTCGGAAAATACGTTTTATATTAGCGTCGTTAAAAAAAGGGGCCGGCGCAGCCAAAGCTTTTAAAACAGCAGCAGCCGCCAAACCGGCAGAAACGGACGCAGCAGCAGCGGCGGCAGCCCGAGTCGCGGCGCGATTCGTACGATCTTCGACTATTATAAAAGCCGAAGCGTTATTTTTTTTTAAACGATTTATATAAGCGTCGTAAGTAATAAGATCGATAAAAATTTTAGCAAAAGCTTTGGCTTCGGCAGTAAAAAAAAAAGGGGCGGCAGCGGCTGTAGCAGCATCGAAACGATTTATAAAATCGTTAAGATTCGCGAAAAGTGTTTGCGCCTCGGTAGCGCGTGCGGCAGAAATTTATAGCTAATTAAAAGCGAGTCCGAATAAAAGTCTAGGAGATTTATAAAAAAGCATTAAATATGCGAAGTTTTGCAACGGTTGTATTTTACGCTAAAAAGCTCGAAAACGCAAAAAGGCAAAAAGTCCGCTGTAATACTTTCGCGTGAAATTAGGCGGGCGCACCGAAAGCAGATAAAAATCAAAAGCATTTTGAAAATTCGCGGCGAACGCGGCGAAAAGCAATTGATTAAAGTAAAAAAAAGCTGACGAAAAAATAAAAATAAAAAAGAAAAAAAAAAAGTTAAGCAGGAAGATAGCGGCTATTTTAAGAAAAAAAGCTTTTTCAAACGAAAATGCGAGCGCTATCGAAAACAAAAAAAACAGAATAGCAGAACAGCTATAATTTACGACCAAAAGCGAACGAAACAGCTATAATTCACGACCGAAAGCGAAAGAAACCGCACGTTATTTCGAAAGCGTAACGCACGCTATATACGGAAGCATACGCATAAAAAAATCAATCGCTTTTGGGAACCAAAGGCCTAAAAAAAGGGGTAATATCAGGAACCAATATTACGTGTATAAATCAGATGATCCGCCAAAACCCTTTGCCTTTTATTAACTCTCGAATAATATTTTCTGCGGATAGGCCGTAGGGGCCGGATAGTATTATAAAGGCTGAAAATAACATTTAAATAAAATATTTTATAGGAATAATTGCTAAAAAACCAGTTATTAAGATTATATTAAAAAGGATAAAAAAAAATCGGGATAGGGGCTGAAAAAGCATACTAAATGAAGCTCGCCTGGTTTCCTGGGAAATACTTTTTTCGAGGGCTCCATCCCTCCTTTTGTACTTATACACGCCTTTTACTAGAGATGTAGAAAGTAGAAATCAGTCTGACTATCAACCCAACCTTATCTGAGCTTTATTATCTGAACTAGTGTTTCCCTGCCTTTCAATCCTTACAGTTTATATATCGATTATCGCAAACTTAACGATTTTACGAAAAAAAATTTTTATTTTTTGCTTTTAATCGACGAAATGCTAGCGCGAATTATTAAGGCCAAAATGTTTACGAAAATTAATATTTAATAAGTATTTAATCGAATCCGAATATTCGAAAAGTTTAAAAAATTAATTAATTTCCGTATTCGATACGGCATATATAAATATAAAATTTTTTCGTTCGGTTTTATTAATAAACCCGCCATATTTCAACGCTTTATTAATAATATTTTTATAAAACATTTGAATAATTTCTGCTCGGCGTATTTTAACGATATTTTTATTTATTTCGCGAATAATTTAAAATATAAAATTTACGTTAAAAAAATTTTGTCGATTTTAAAAAAATACGATTTAAAAGCTAATATTAAAAAATGCGAATTTAATATTACGAAAATCAAATTTTTAAGTTTCGTTATTAATATTTAAAATATTAAAATAAATCCGGAAAAAATCGCTATTATTAAAAACTGGCAATATACAGCGAATATGCGAGGCGTATAAAGCTTTTTAAGCTTTTGCAATTTTTACAAACGCTTTATAACCGGCTATAATCGCATTTGCCGTTTTTTTACTGCTTTTATAAGTAAAAACGTTTTTTTCGTATTCGAGAAAAAGCAGAAAAACGCATAGGAAGCATTGCGCAAAGCCCTGCTAAATGCTTTTATTTTATGCTATTACGATTTTTATAAGCAAACGCGCCTGAAAACCGATTTTTTTAATAAAATAATAACTGGCGTATTATTATAATTACAAAAAAATAATTTTTATTATCCGGTCGGTTTTTTTTTTAAAATTATAATCGACGCCGAATTTAATTATCCGATTTATAATAAAAAGCTTTTCGCTATTTTTCGCTTTTTTAAAAATTATAAGCCGAAGCTGTTAAACGTTTAAAAAAACGTATATATATATACCGATTATCGCGTTTTAAAATACTTTATAATAATTAAAAATTTTTCGGCCCGATAAGCCCGATAAGCCGAGTTTTTCGCCGATTTTTATTTTACAATTATATATCGGTCGGAAATTATTAATACGTTCGCTAATATTTTTTTTCGCAAAAATCAAAACATTTTTTTATTAAAAGCGCGATAGCGAGCAGCTCGAAAGCAGCAGATGCTTTTAAACGATAAATTAGATTTTCAAATTTTAAAAAAAATAGCTGCTAAAAGCATAACTACGCTAGCGCTTATAAAAATAACGTTCGATAAGCGCGATAACGATAGTATTTTTTTCGAAAAAAACAGCGAAAACGAAAAAAATAAAATATTTATAAAAAAACCCGCAGATTTAATTTTCGTAATCGCATACGATATATATAGCTATATAATTATAAACGATTTGTTGCAAATTAATAAAAACTTTTTTTTTTTCGAAGCGCAGCGAACGCAGGCCCGCAATTACAGTTTTAATTATTAATTGCGATAAAACAAATTATTTTTCTAAAGCAAATTAATAATACTTTTAAAACTTTCCGAACTACGAACCTTTTTAATCCGATATATTTACGAACAGCTTTGCGTAATATATGTTAAAATAAAAAAAATAAAGCTTTTGGTCGGTCGCAAATATTATTAAAAAATTATAAAAGCAAATATACAGCAATACGTTTCGAATTATCGTTGCATACGAATAAAAACTAAGCGCGACAAAATCCCGGGCTTTTTAAAACTTTTACTTATATTGTAAAACGGTGATACTTTGTATTAATAGGAATTAGTAGTTTTAGCTATAATCGAGGCATAAACCTTTCCGAAACCCTCTGCCACTGATTATTTTTAACAAATATAAAAGCAAAGCATCCTTTTAAATAATATTATAAGCACGCAGTTCAATTTATACTTTTATTTATTTTTTTTTTCTTTTTTTCAATCTTTTCTAAGGATTTCCTAGATTATTTTAT
Organism: Blumeriella jaapii; assembly: GCA_009599575.1. Classification (NCBI taxonomy): domain Eukaryota; kingdom Fungi; phylum Ascomycota; class Leotiomycetes; order Helotiales; family Drepanopezizaceae; genus Blumeriella; species Blumeriella jaapii. Next base: position 47,946 of record VWND01000019.1, on the reverse strand, counting down.
TTACCGATATATGGCCGTATTAATCTGGTTTTTTTATTTATTTTTATATTTGATAATTTACGCAGAAATTCAAACTTCGATGTTTCGTTTTTATATATTCGCCGATGCATTTTTTAAATTTATAATCAAAATCGATTTCGATATTTCGCTATTACGGCTTAAAAGACTTTTTATATAGTATTATTCGCAGCTGTATTATATAAAAGACTTTTAATAGCTTTTTTTATTTTGCGTATAATTATTAAATTACAAAAATACAATATATTTTAAAAACGTTTGAAATTACGATCAGGCAATCCTGAACCGTGCGAAGTTTAAAACTCGAAAATCGCTTTTTTATTTAAAAATAATAAATCGAATATTAATTCGTACGCTTCGACCGCTGCGCTCGGCCTTTTTGAATTAAATTTTTTTTAATCAAACGCTTAGCGAAAATTCAACTTTCTGATTTTGCGTTTTATAATTATAATAATTATAATTTGCGGCTTTTTATTAAAAATAATAAAAAAATAGCTATACGTGCATTAGCCTAAGCTACGAAATATCGAAACCGTAAATTATATAATAATATTATATTAATTTAGTTAATTTACTAAAAAATAAGTTTTTTAATACGTTATTTAAATATTTGGACGCAATTTTATTTTATTTAATTCCTTCAGAAAACACAAAAACCTTTTTAATAGCTTATTTATTAAAAACGATTTCTTTCGTATTAAAAACTTTTAATTTGCAATTTTAAAAAACATTTATTTATTTAATTCAAACCTTATTAATATTTTCGCTAATATTATAAACAACGACGCTTTTCGTTTTTTTATGCGAGGCCGCATGCCCTTTCTTGGCTCCTTTGGTGCATTCTTATTTAATAGCGCCAATATTACCGATTTTATCGAAAAATATAAAAAAACCTGTAAGAATTTCGGAATTTTTAAAACTAAAATATTCGATAAATTTTTTTGCTATTATAACCTAACCATTAAAAATATTATTAAATCGATAAATAAATAAAAAATTATTAAAGCTCGAAACTAGCGTAAGCTAGTTAAAGTTTTAAAATCGGAATTCCGAAACCACGATCGTTAGCAAATTCGCGATACTATCGCTTTTTTTAAATAGTTTGTTATAACAATTCGCTAAGCCAAAAAACTTAAAACTTATTATCGTATTTATACGAAAGTTTTTAACGTTTTCGTTAATAAAAAAATCTTAAACGAGATTAAGCAAAAAAAATTGTTTTACTTAGCCTTTTAATTAGCATTCGCAACAAAACTATTAAATATTTTAAAATTAATAAACAAAATCTTAAAACCTTCGATTAGTATTCCAAATTTATAAAATTCGTTTTTAAACAAAACCAAAGCGAACGTATTATCGAAGCTATAAATCAAAAAAAATTTCCTTTTTTTATTTATAAAAAAGACGTAGAAGCTTTAATGCAAAAATATACTCAATTATTAAAAATTACCGAAATCGCTAAAAAACAATCAGTTATTATATTATTTAATCGTTTTGCAAAATTTATTAGCTTGGAAAAGCTTAATAAAAATATCGAAACTTTTATATTAAAATTTACCGATATTAAAATTTAAAAGTTTTAAAGCAAAATCGAAAATCTTATGCAGTAGCAGAAAAAACTTTTTTACGTTAATTCAAATAATAAAAACGATTAAAATAGCTTTTATAATAACTATTTTTTTTAAAATGCTCGAAGCGATCAGCTTCGCTAAGCTATCGTAAAAGTAATAACTGTCCAATAACAACCTTTTTGTATTAGCGATCAAAATCAGCGAAATATTAATTATAATAACGATTATCAAAAAAAAAAAAAAAACCAATGCGGAAACCAAAATCGCGGCTATTAAAATAATAAAAATAATTATCAAAACAGATTCCGTGGTTTTAAATATAAATTCTATAATAATAAAAAAATTTATTACAAAAAATCTTATATTCGTTTTAAATACAAAATATTTAATTTTTATATAAATAATAAAATTTGTTATATTAATAAATACGGAGCGATTTGCTTCGGACCGACGAAAACAAAAATAAGCTTTTTTAACAAAGTTAAAAATTAAAACTGGTTAAATATTATTCGCTTAAAAGTAAAAGGTACGGAATGGAACGACTGCTTAAAAAACAAAAAAAATACGAAAACGATTTTTATTAATAAAAAAAAAATATTTTAAAAAACGTATTAATTAAAAAAAAAACTTTTATTTTAACGTAAATAAAATTTAAATATATAAATAAAAAACAAATATATATATTGCTAATACAATTATCGCATCTGCAAATATTATAGCTGCATAATTAAACCAGCGAATTATAAAAAAGCAAAATGCTTTTGTTTTATTCGCCAAACCAATTAATATAAAAAAAAACGTTAAAATCGAAAGGAAAAAAGATTTTGAAATTTAAAAAAAATCCGATAAAATTATCAGAAAAACGCTTATAATAGAAAAAATTAACGACGATATAAAAAATATCGATACCGATACTTCGATTTAAATTATTTAAAAAGTATTAGCTTTTAAGCGCTTATTATTAATATGAAGCGAAAAATAAATCGATAAATATATTAGCTTCGAAGCCGTCGATAAAGCTATTAAAAAAATTATAAAACAAAAAATTAAATTGAAATTCAGCGATTTATTTAGCATAAAAAAGAAATTCGACAAAGTTATTAACAAATAAATTTCTGTATTAAAAAAAAACGAAAAAATTAAAATTATTCGAAAAAAAAACGATTTTAAATTGAAAAAAAACTAAAAAAAAATTTATAATACCGCAGTTAATTTAGCCGATAATAAAAAATCATCGGAAAAAATCAGCCTTTTAGCTTTTGCTATAAAAACCCAAAAGTCAAAACGACGAAACTGTTTTTATACGGTTATAAAAGTTTTAAAAATAAAAACTATGCTTGAAAAAAATACGACCGTTTTCGCTTTATTCGATAATAAAGCCGAAGTTAATTATATAAATTAAAAAACAGCCGAAATTAATAATATTCCGATTATTACCGATAAACGAATAATTTATACGACCGTTAATAAAAATATTATTAAATTTAATAAAATTATACGAAATAAAAAATCGATATTAAAAGTATTATTATTTATAAAAACTTTTTAATAATAAAAAAATACTTTTATTTTATTATTTTTGAAATGCTTTAAATCTTGGAAAGTTTCGTCAGTTTTAAATATACCGAAAACGGCTAGATAAAAGTCTTTTTTTGGAATTGGAACCGGTTTTTTTAAAATCAAATCACCGTCGCCGGCGATAAAATCTTTTTAATCGACGTTTTATCGAAAAACGAATAGCCGGCTTTGATTTCAAAATAAACGCTGAATTATAATAAAACTTGGAAAATACTTAGCCAAAAGTATTTACGTTATTAATCGAAATAGCATCGCGAATAAAATTGGCTAATATTAATATTTTTAATTATTAATTCGAAAATAAAAATTCCGAAGATTTCGTTTTTGTATTAAACAAATCCGATTTATATATTTTATTATTTTGTATTAATATTAATATTTTTTACAAGCGCAAAGCTGATAAAATACGATTCGTAAATTTTAGCGAATCCGATAGAAATATTTCCGAAAAAATAAACGATTGGTTTGAAAAAAATAAAATAATAAAACTATTTTAATTAGTTAACGACGAATTCGAAAAATTTATTACCGGCCGATTTTTCAGCTTATTATTTAACAACCGATTTACAAAAAAACAATTTAATAATTTAATAATCGAAATTCAATTTTTGCTAAAAAAAAAAAAGGATTTTGTACGAAATCTTACGCAATCGAAAAAAAGTTATAATTTTCGATTTTATTAAAATAAGCCAATTCAGCTTTAACGTTACGTTTTATATCGATATTAAAACCGTATTTTACGAAGCCTGGCAAAAAAAAACTTTTTCAGTTCTTAAAGCTTTTCAGAATAAAATAGTCGAAATGCTAAAAAAACGAATTAAACAAAAAATCTTCGAATTTTGCCACGGCTTATATAAAAACAAATAATTTATTATTGCGAAAAAAAAAAAAGCATTTATAAATTTATTATCGCAATCGTCGAAATAAACAAAATAACGATACGAAACGCTAATATGCTATTCAACGTCGATTAATTTTCAAACGAATTCGCAAAACTAATAATCGCTTTTTTTCGATCTGTTTTCCGGCTACGATTATTTAATACTTAATTTACGATTTCGAAATATAACGGCAATTTAAATTTTAATCGATTTATTGCGTATAACGAAAATACTTATAGGAGCTATTAATTTAATTGTTTAATTTATAAAAATCGTATACAAAATCTTTATAATTTGCATTTTTAATATTATTTTTTTTTACGTTAACGACGTTAAAATAAAAAGCCTTAAATTATATTATAATAATAAAAAAATTCTTTTTAAAATTCGACGCTATATAATAAAATATATTTAAAATATCGATAAAATTATAATCTGCTTCGAAAAAGCCAAAGCTATTATTGGCTTTCGATTAAAATTTTGTATATCCGAAATAAATATCGTTGGCTATATAATTAATAACGCTGGCCGCTATTTTCAACGAAAAAAAATTAAAAAAATATGCGAATAAAAAAAATATAAAAATATTACCGAAGCTAAAGCGTTTATTAACGTTATTATTTATTATCGCAATTAAATCAAAAATTTTTTTCAAAAAGCTGTATTTATTTACGTTACGATAAAAAAAAAAATCGATTTTGTTTAGGAAAAAAAATAAAGCAAAATTATAAAAATTTTTAAAAACGACTTTTTATCGGCCCTATCGTTTATACGGATCGATTATAACTCAAACGCAGAAAAGATTATTTTAATTATCGACGCTAATATTTTCGGTTAAAAAGCTGTATTATAACAAATCGATAAAAACAAAAAACGGCATTTTTTACGATTCGAAAGCGGCTTATAATTTTCCGCGAAAGCACGCTACGATATTATTAAACGAAAATATCGAGGCGCTTTTAAAATAATAAAAAAAATAAAAAACGAGCTGTACGACGTATATTTTATTTTAAAAACAAACGCGAAAATTTTTATCGATTAACTGAACGAAAAAGCTAATAATTTATCAAAAGCGCTCGTTATTAATTAAATAGCTTAAATGCGGTTTATAAACTTCGAAATCAAATATATCAAAAAACAATTAATACAGCGGCAAACGGCTTTTTTAAACAAAAACGCTTTTATCCGTTTAATTTCGCTAAATAAAACGAATAAAATATTAACGAATAAATTGCTAACGAAATCGGCTGCTTCGTTATCTGTGCTTTGGGTTTTATAAAGCCAAAATTATTCGCGTTATTATTTCGGCTGGTATTGCGAATAAAAAATATTAATTTTCGGACCGAAAAAGCATTCGCGTTATTATTTCGATTGGCACCGCGAATAAATTTAATCGAAAACGATCGGAATAAGCCGATTAGCGAAAAAAATAAATTTTTGATCGATAATTACGAAACCGAAGATTTTTATTTAATCGTATATTATTTAACTATTTTGTTTAAATTATTTACCGTGCTAAATTATTAGTTTAAATTATTTAAAAACCAGGCTTTCGATTATATTTTAGCCGATAAAAAGCTGTATAAAATAAAAAACAATATATATCAAAAACGCTTAATAATAAATAATAAAATTAATAAATTTTAAATTATAAAAAAAACCTACGAAAAAATGTTTTATAAAAAAGCTAAAGCTATTTATTACCGAATTAAAAACGATTTTTAATAAAAAAAATGCTTCGAAAATTGTAAAACTTTCGTTAAAAGCTGCATTTTTTATTAAAAACGAAAGCTTGGCCGAAAAAAGAATTTATTATATCCGATATAATCTTTTGAAATTTAAAAAAAAATTAACTTCGACGTTATACGCGTACCGATCACCGATCGCGGATATATATACTTCGTATTCGCTATTAACGATTTATTCGAATAATTTGAAAAGCGACTTTTTCGAAACGCTATTTCCGAAATTATAGCGACTTTTTTTTAAAAAAACGTTGTATATCGATACGGTTTATTTAGCAAATTAAACGTCGATAATAAATTCGAAAACAAAAGCGTTATCGAAACTTTTATAAAAAAATACGAAATCCAGCGTATTTAAATTTCAGTTTATAATTCGAAAAGCAACGGATCCGTTAAACGAAGCTATAAAAATATTTTCGACGGCTTTTTAAAAGCTATTCGAAAAAGCTATAAGCGTTAATCGCGGAAATTTTCGAAAATGCTTTTTATTATGCGCATATATATATACGCTTTTATTAAAATAATTTTATTTTTTATTTAATACGGCAAAAACGCTCGATTACTTTTGAAAACAAAATAGCTTGTATAAAAGTTTTATAACGTGGTTAAAATAAAAACGAAAACAGATTTATTAATAATAAAATTTAAATAATTAAATTACCGCGATATAAATATAAAAAAAATAATTTTAAAAAAGAAAAAGTATAAAAAAACGGCTAAAAAAGTTTGAAATAAAACCAAAATTTTAAAAAAAACGCTAATTAAAAAAGGAAATCTGGTTTTGGTTTACGACGTTTAGCGCGCTATTAATAAATCGGCCGATATTAAGCTTAATTATAAATAACTCGGATTTTACGAAATATGCGAAGCCGAATTAAATAAAAGCTATTACAAATTTACGAAATTCGATAAAACAAAATTGAAAAAAACGTTCGCCGCCAATCGGTTAAAGCGATTTTATAGAAAAAACCAGCAAATCTATCTTTTGGATTTTGATTTAAATAGCGATTTCGATTTCAGCGATTCCGACGACGATTTCGATTAAAACGATTATATTTCTAAAAAAAAAAACTTTCTGGAAAAATCTGGAAACAGCCGAACGACGATCCCGCTGCTGAAAGCATAATTTAAGTCGTGATTCCATTTATAACCGAAAAAAAAAAAGTATATATAAAATTATTTATTAATTGTTTTATTGTTTTTGTTATTTATTGTTTTTTTTTTTATTATATGCTATTTTATTATTTTTATTTTAATATATACTATTTATTTTTAAAACTTTTTTTTATATTATTTAAAACATTTATTATATTTTTTTTTGTTTGACTATACTTTTGTTTATCAAAACAAAAGCTTTATATATATTTAAGCCGTATATTTGTTATATTTATACCGTTCGCATATTTTGCGAAAACTATTTTTTATATATTTTATTATTTGCTATTTTTTGTATTATTTATTTTTTTCGTTGTTTTAAACGAATGCTTACCTAAACAATTATAATTTATTAGAAAAACAGCATACGGATTCCCGTGATTTTTAAATACAAATATTTTATAATTTTCGTATTTTTTTCTATTTACTTTTTAATAAATATAATATACTTTTCCGATTAATAAACTTATCGATATTATATCGTTTTTTAAGCAAAGCGTTGTTAAATCTGGCAAGCTTATTTTTAATTTATTTTAAAACGAAATTATTATACGTAATTTTTTCGAATTTAAATAAGTATATAATGCCGTTATTTTAAATTAATAAGCAGCTTTCGTAAAAATATTTATAAAACAATTCGATATAATAATTAAAAACGTTAACGAATTTTTATTCGATTACAAAAGTTTTATTAAAGTTGAATTTATTCGCAAAAGCTTTAATTACGACAAATTCCTGCTGAATTACGATAACGCTTTAAAAACTTTCGCCGAAGCACGAAAAGTTCGAAATAATAAAAAAAAAATAACAAACCGAATTTTACGCTTTTTGTTAAATTAACGAAGAAAAAACATTTAAAAATACGTTTTCAGTAAAATTATCGGTGTTATTTTATTTCGGCATTTCGTTCGCTTTTTCGAAACTATTATTTTTATTAAAAAAAAAGTCTGGATATTAAACGCTTATATTTTTAAAGCGCAAATTTTAAAAATTAATAATTTAAAAGTCCGCAGATTTATAAGCTTTTTTACAGCTGTTTGCAAACTGATCGACGACGTTATATAATCGCTAAAAGAAATTTTAATCGGCTGCGAAATTTTAAATTTGATTTTTTTTTAAAACAAAAGATTAAGCGTCGTTAAATACGATATTTTTATATCGAAAAAAAAAAAACGACGCTATTTCGATATTTTAAATTTACAACGACGAAAAAAACGAAAAAGCTAATATTATTTTCGTTTAGTTCGAAAAAATATACGCGGTAGCAATTAATATTTTCAAAGCAGCTAAAATAACTCGGCGATTTTTATTTTTAATTATCGAAAACGAATTCGAAAACGAAATTAAAAGCGTAATAATAAATAACCGCTTATTCGAATATAAAAAATTTATTATATTTATAAAAATAATTTCGAAAAAAATAAAAATAAAAAACGTAGAAAAACGCGCCGATATTTCCGAAATTTTTTTTATTCGGAAGAAAAAACTATTCGCGTCGCTAAAAAAAAAGGCACCGCGAATAAAAACAGCCGGAAATCGACGCCGAGCTATAGCTTTTAAATTAATTAATAAAAAACGCGACGATTTTACGAAATCAAATTTAAAAAACGCCGGCATTCCGAAAAAAAAAAAAATTTAAACGATTTTAAATTTAATTTTTCGAAATTAAATACGCAAATATTAAAAACGTTTGTTATATTTAAAAACGTCGAACTGCTAATATTTCAGATTTTAATAAAAGTATTTAAAATCTCGATTATTATACGATTCGACCGAAAAAGCTTAAAAAAAAATATCGAAATTATCGCGGAAAAAATATATATAAAAAATATAAAATTAAATTATTCTGTTTAAAATTTTCGCTTTCGACGACGAAATAATTTAAAAGTTTTATTTCGACATTTTTATATAAAAGCTAAATAAATCTGTCAGCTTTTTTTTTTTTGCTTCGAACGAAAATTAAATTAAGCTTTTTTCGGAAAATTGCAAATATAATACGCTAAAGCAAATAAAAAAAACTTTTAAAAACGATAATCCGTTTTTATTCGAGCTTTTTTTCGTTAAGAAACTTCGATTTTTTAATTTCGTTTTTACGAATAACGTTAACGTTAAAAAAAACGGCAAATTTTGTTATTTTTACGTATGTTATTACGCGGCGTACTGCGATTTAATTATAAAAAAAATTAACGTTATCGGCTTCGCTGATCGATTCGCTATTATTAAAAATTCGAACTACGATGTATTCGAAATTAATTTTAATAATTAATTTATGTTTCGACGAAAAATTACGAAAATTATTTAAGCGCGTATTAAAGTTTATTTAGGTTACGTAAATTTTAAAATAAATTTTAAAATATTCAGCGCGATTACGAAGCTCGATTAAAACGTAAAAAAATAAAAGCAGCGAATATTTTTAAAAGCCGACTTTTTTAGCTTTTTAACCGAAAGTGTTTTTCAGAGTTTATTCGAATTAAACTGCGAATTCGTTAATTACGTAAAATCTTACAACGGAAAAAATAAGCTATTGTTATATTTTATAAAAAAAAAAATAATTATATATAAATATTATTTTCGATTAGTTAAAATTTAAAAAGCGCTTACAGCTTTTTTCGCTAATATGCTTTACAATTTTATTTAACAAGTTTTTAAAATGCACCCCGGCTTTTACTTCGCTGTTTTAATTATTCGGAATTTTAGAAACTGCCGTTTTATAATATATTCTAACGTTCCGATCGTTTTAGGTTTCGCTAGTTCCGACCGTATTATAATTACAAAATTCGATATCGCCGATTTTTAAAAAAAAAAAAAAATCGAAAATTTTACCGACGTTATTTTCGATTATTACGTTTTGTTTGCATTCGTATATAATTCGAAAATAATCGAAGCTTATTTGCAATTATATTACGACGCTAAGCTAATTAAAATTATTTAGAAAAGCCCAGCTTTTTTGTATTTTAGCGCGTTTAAAACAATGGCCTCGGCTATTTTATCGGATTACGAAACCGAAAGCTACGGAATAAAAAATAAAATAACTTTTATTAGCTTTTCGATTAAGCAAAAAGTTTTCGTCAGATTTAGGATTTAAAAAACCGACGGCGCGATATTAATTTATTCGAATAATTATACGGCGCAAAAATACAAAAACTATTTCGAAAACGATAATTCGATAAGTAATTTGATATTATTTGTATTGCGCCGAAAGCAATTATAGCATTTTCGGTGATTTCGACTGCAAACGACTATTTTCGAATTATTCCGTAGAATAGTTTTTTTTATAAGCTTCGGAGCTTTTTCAAAAGTATTCGTCGGTAAACAACCGTGGTCCGATTTATTAGTTTTACGCGAAGTAAAAGCGTTAATCGGTTTCAATTACGACGAATTAATTAATTATTTTTACGATTTTAATATAAAATTTTTTAACGCTTTTTGCAAAACGTAAAACCACGTTTAAAAGCTAGAATTTATTATTTACGAAAAAAAATCGTAGAAAGCATCCGTCGCGGCGACGCTTAATAATATTATCGACGAAAAAGCTATCAGAACGTTCGTAAATCTAAACGATATTTCGATTAATATTTTATCGAGCCATTTTTTAAAAAAGCAAAATAAACAAAATAATTTAAATAATAAGCGAAACGCTATTTTTCCGCAAAAGCCAATAGTAAAAAAGCTAAAAACGGGTTAAAAAACCGAAGAAGTATAAAATTAAAAAGTTCGGTTTTTGATTAATTAGTTTTTAAATTATAAAATAAATTAAATTGCATTTATTGGAATTATGTTTTATTTTGGTCGTAATTAAAAACGACTACGTATATTATTTGAAATAAAATGTAAAACGGTAATACTTTGTATTAATAGAAATTGATAGTTTTAGCTATAATCGAAGCATAAACCTTTTCGAAATCTTTTGCTACTGATTATTTTCAACAGGTATAAAAGCAAGGCACTTTTTTAAATAGTATCATAGATACGCAGTCTAATTTATACTTTTATTTATTTTTCTTTTCCTTTTTTCAGTTTTTTCTAGGGATTTCTTAAACTATTTTACTTACCGATATATGGCCGTATCAGTCTGGTTTTTCTACCTATTTTTATAATATTTAATAAGCTTTATTAATATTTAACGATAAATTTTACGAAGCTTTTATTAAACGAAAATGATTACGACTTCGCTTTTGTAATAATAAATCGCTTGTTTAAAAAGCTTTTGTTAATTCTTTGCCATAAAACTATTATTGCGAAAAAGCTAGCAGCTTTGTTTTTAGTTTATTAAATACGCTATTTCGGCATGCCGGATTTAATTATTTCGGACCGAAAAACTCAGTTTGTTTCGGTTTTTTAACAAAAACTTTGTCGTATATTAAAACCAAAATTAAATTAATTACTACGTATAATTTTAATATCGATGGACAAACCAAAATAATAAACTAATATATTAAGCAACGCTTTCGCCCCTTTTGCTTTTATTACCAAAACAATTAAAAACGCTTTTTATTTTTAATAAATATTATATAATTAATTTTGCCGCACGAATTTTTCGGCAACGTTTTTTTTTTTTAAATTTTAAATAAATACAAAACTCGCATATTTTAAAATATAAATAATTTCCGTTTTTTTCGCTCGGCTATCGAAAAGCTTAACCGCGACGAAGCTTTGCATTTGGCCTCCCGAGTTAAAAAAATTATAAAATACGCATAATCGTTTATTACGCAATAATAAATCAAAATAAAACGCTTCGTTAATTTGTATAAACGATCGATAAATTAAAAAATAAATAACGAAGTATTAGTAAATATTAAAAATTAAAAGCTTAACCGATTTTTCCGGAAGCTTTCGAACAAATGGTACGGCTTAATTAAAATCGTCGATAAAATAAAAAAAAATTAAAAACTTAATTTTTTCGCAAATTAATTAATTTATTTAATTTTCCATTTATATTCGCTTCGAAAGCATATTAGCAATCTTTTATTTAGCCAACGCCGTTCCGAACCAGCTTTTATTTAATTATTTTCTGAATAAACGAAATAAAAAATCGAAAAAATAATAAATTCGAAATTGTATAAAAAAATATTGTAATATTAAATCAATTAAAAAAGCGCTAATAAAAATTTCGAATAATACTTTTATTTTGACGTTATAACGGCCCTCCATATTTTTTAAGTATTTCACCGATCGCATCCTACCGCCAAAAGCTTTTTACGAGCATTTTTCGTATAATTGCAAGCTTATAACGAAAACAGGAAGAATTACACTAAGTGTCAGGAACCAACATCACGTGTATAAGTCAGGTGATCCGCCAAGACCCTCTGCCTCCTATCAACCTTCGAATAGCATTTTTTGCGGATAGGCCGTGGGGGCCGGATAGTATTGTGGGGGCTAGAAATGACATTTAGGTAAAACATTTTATAAGAGTGATTGCTAAGGAACCAGTTATTAGGGTTATATTGAGAAGGATTAAGAAAAGGTCGGGATGGGGGCTGGAGAGTATATTAAATGGGGTTCGCCTGGTTTCCTGGGAAATACTTTTCTCGAGGGCTCCACTCCTTCTTTTGTATTTATATACGCTTTTTATTAGAGATATAGAAGGTAGAAATCAGTTTGATTATTAATCCAATTTTATTTGAGCTTTATTGTTTGAACTAATGTTTCTCTGCTTTTTAATTTTTATATTTTGATTTTTCTACTTACCGGAACGGCAGTTCGATATTATTAAAACAATTTTTTATTATATTATTATATTTATATCGTTATTATCGATATTATGGCTTTTCGCATTCGCAGAGAACAGGCACTTCCGGCTACTTAAGGAGACTTAGCATCTTCGGCTGCTTAAGGAGACTTCGTACTATCGTTTCCCCTGACGTTACCAGTTTTATTAAGGGCCGAAAACATTCTATTATCAGGGCGCGACGATTTTCTAACTTTTTTTATCGAAGAAATTATTAAAAAAGGCCACGCTTAAAGCGATTCGGAAGGACTTTTTACCGAGACTCTGATTTATTTGGCTGATGAACGAACCCGCGCCGAACAAGAAGAAAACGATGAACGTAGGAGAATAAAAGAGATACGAGCTAAAGTGGAGCAGAAAAAGACTGAGAAAAGGGTTTACGAAATAGTTAAAAGATTCGAAGAAACCTTAAGACGCCGAAACGAATTCCGAAAGGAGGTTAAACAATTTTAACGAAAATTTAACGCTTTCGAAGATATCGAAAAAAAGGTTTTTATACTTTTTAATACCGTTCCAATTGAAAAAAGACAGAAAATAATCCAAACCGGCGATTATTATAGGGTATTTTCGGAGCATTACGATAATAATACTTATTGGAAACGATTTAGTATTTTTTTTAAGCATATTATACTTTTTGTAGGAGATATAGCGAATTCGAGCCGAAGGGTATTAAAAATAAGAGATTTCCTAATATATCGAAGGAAAAATACTAAAGAAGTTTAATTTTTTATTCGGCGTGCAGAGCGAAGTTTTCGCCAGGATAAAGGGGTAACATTTTGTACCGATTAAAAGAAAATTGACGCCTGTGTTTTAGCTTTCGACGATAAGATGGAAAAAAGGTGGATCGGATACGAACGACGTTTTACGAATATTCGAATTATATAGGACGATTTCAAAAGATAGATATTAGACTTTCTAATGGATGCGGAAAATCGAGAAATCGCGGTTTCGAATTTATACGATAAGGCGAAGCAAAGAGAGCATGAATCAATTAACGATTTCGTTGCTTATTTAAATAATTTCGAACAGCAATTGCAAATAACAAACGATGCGATTAGAAAAAAGATGCTTTTCGCAAAACTCCGATTTATTTTTCGAAAAGAAATTATTAAACGAAGCAATACTGCAGCTACAAGCTCGCACGAAGAATTGGTATTAATCGCTCGTCGTATCGAAAATGTTAATAAAATTATTAGCGACGAAACGAAAAATAATAAACGACGAGACGAGCGCAAAAAAAAAAGAAAGGAAAAAACTTATATTTACGATTAAGATTTAAGGGCTAGAACAGATATATACCGTTTTCGATTCGAGAATACGTTATAAAAAAAAAAACGAAAGCGAAAAAACGACAATTTTAACAAAATCCTTTAGAATCCTAGAATTTTTAACGACTTTTTTTACTTTTCGAAGTGCAGTCGCTGTTAAAAAAAAGAGCATCGTATAGCTAATTATCCAGAAGTCGAATATTATAAATGCAACAGAAAAAGATATATAACCTTAAATTGCTCCGAAGCTAATAAATTTAAGAATTCGGAAAAAGCTTCCGCTCGATTTTAATTTCGTCGCTGCTAACAAAATCGAACGAAGAAAAAAAGCAAAAAATAATAATTTCAGTCGAAATTAAAAAAGCCAAAGGCGAAATTCGTACGGAACGAGTTTTTATCGACTGCGGCGCGGAGAAAAACTGCGTAATTCAAAAGTTATTAATTGAGTATGAATGGAAACCAATTTAAGAACGTATTAATCTATTTACGGTTGAGAAAAAAGAAGTAATTATTTACGGCACGTATACGCAATTTATTCGCGCTATTGATAGTTATGAAATAATTAAAAAAATACAAAGCGATTTCGTGGCTTGCGATATAAATATCCCAGGGGTTTTATTTATCCTAGGATTTTTGGTTGCGAGATATCGACCCCGTTATAAGCTTTCGAGCTAAGTCGTGGCGATATCCAATCGAACGCTTATAGCTTAATTTCGTTATAGTTAAACGTTTTAAAAAGGAATCCAAAAGGGAGTAAGCGTTTTATATCGTTTTGAAAAAAGCTATTGAAAAACAGTATTAATTACCTTTTAAATACGACGACTACGCCGACGTATTCGACGATACCGCCGCGGTTATTTTAGCTTTTCACCATTTTATAGAGCATCGAATAGACTTCGCGAAGGGGAAGGACCCCTTTTGGGAACTAATCTATTTTTTGTCGGAATCTGAACTTACCGAATTACGCGAATATTTCGATTCGAGCTTAGAAAAAGGCTGGATAAAAAGGTTTATTAGCCCTGCCGGCGCACCGGTAATATTTATACCGAAAAAAGACGGAAGTTTACGATTATGCGTCGATTATAGGGGTTTAAACGCAGTTACGGTTAAGAATCGAACTTTTTTATTTTTTATAAGCGAAACTT
This sequence comes from Blumeriella jaapii, assembly GCA_009599575.1. Classification (NCBI taxonomy): domain Eukaryota; kingdom Fungi; phylum Ascomycota; class Leotiomycetes; order Helotiales; family Drepanopezizaceae; genus Blumeriella; species Blumeriella jaapii. The sequence continues at coordinate 32,857 of VWND01000019.1, read as the reverse complement.
TGGATCGTTTAAAAAAAGCTAAAATATTTACTAAGCTAGATTTTATTTGGGCGTACCACCGCCTTCGAATAAAGGAGAGAGATAAGTGAAAGATTGCGTTTCGCATTTGTTACGAACACTTCGAGTATTGCGTATTATCCTTCGGCTTTTCGAACGCACCAGCAATTTTTTAAGCATATATTAATCAAGTTTTAGTCGGTTTAATAAATGTTACGTATGTAGTTTATTTCGACGATATTTTAATATTTTCCGAAAACTCCGACGATTATACAAACGCGGTAAAAAAAGTTTTCGAAAGATTCCGTATTAACAAATTTTACGGAAATCTGAAAAAATGTGTTTTCGATACGAATACGGTTAAGTTTTTAGGCTTCGTCGTTATTTCTACGGGAATTAAAATGGACCCAAAGAGAGTGGATAATATTCGGAAATGGCCCCTTTTTATTACGTGGCGAGATATTCAAGTGTTTTTGGGTTTTATCAATTTTTATAAACGTTTTATTGAAAATTACGCTAAGCTTTGCCGATTTATTACAGATTTTCTAAAAAGGATGCAACGAGGAAAAATGTCGGGCCTTTTTCGTTTCTTATTCGAAGCGAAGCTCGCTTTTTTATTTTTAAGAGAAAAGTTTTGCTAAGCATCGATTTTACGCTATTTCGACTTTCGATTAAAAATCCAAGTCGAAACAAACGCTTCGAAATTCGCTATAGGCGGAATATTATTTTAATTGTTCGGGAAGGATGCAGGGGTACGTTAGTATTTTATCGCGTATTATTCGAAAAAGCTTTTTTTTATAAAATAAAAATACGAGGTTTACGACGCTGAGCTAATGGTTATAATTTACGCTTTCAGATAGTGGAGCTAATATTTACGTGGCGCTTTTGACGTTATTATTATGCGTATAAATTATTATAATCTGAAATACTTTTTTACGAAAAAACGTTTAAACGGACGCTAAGCGAGGTGGGCCGACGAGCTAGCTGAATACGATTTTGCAATCGAGTATAAAACAGGAGTTTTTAATCCGGCGGATGGTTTTTCCCGCCGGCCAAATTTAAAAAAAGATTTAGAAAAAGATGACGAGCAGTTGTTTACGTTGTATCGTAAGCTAAAACTAGCTTATTTAAGAAATTCTAGGGTGTTTTCCGCAGTAAAAACACGTTTAATCGAAGCATAGACTATTTCGCGCCGATAAGTATTCGAAGTTTCTGTTAACGGGATCAGAAGGTAGAAAACAAGCGGAAAGGAGCTAAATAAAAGGCTTTTTCGCCGGATTGTTTTTTGCTGGTATTACTGGTTGCAAACAGTATATACCACGGAGCGTAGCCGCTATATTACTACAATCCGAAACGGCTAATAACGAGTTAGCAAAACCGATTTATAAAACTATTTTTGAGTTGTAAAAATCTGATTTTTTTGTATTATAAAAGACGTACGAATCGGCCTCGCAAAATAGTCGAGCCGGGTCCGAGAAATACTGGCGTATAGGCCAAGATAAATTATTACGTTATAAAAAACGTGCGTATATTCCGAATAAAAGCGTTATTAAAAGCGAGATATTAAAAATTAATTACGACGACCCGACCGCCGGCTATTAGGGTTTTCGGCGAACGTTAAAATTGGTCGAAAAAAAGTATTTCTGGCCTGGTTTACGAGGCGACGTAAAGCGTTACGTTAATACGTGTGGAAAGTGCTAGAGAGGCAAGCTTAGAAAGCACCGATCCTATGGCGAATTAGCCCCCTTTTCGATTTCTACGAGATTTTGGAAAGAAATAATTATAAACTTTATTACGGGTTTATTTTTTAGCAAAAGACGAGGTCGTGTTTACGATTCGATATTCGTTATAATAAACCGATATACGAAGCTGTCGAGATATATACCGATACAAAAAACGATTTCAGTTTTAGATTTGGCTAAGATATTTATATAGCACGTTTACAAAGATTTTGGCTGCTTTAAAAGGATTATTATAAACAAAGGGTCAGTTTTTATTAGTAAATTCTGGTTTTTAGTAATGTTTTATTTATAAATACGACGTTGATTAAGCACCGCTTTTTATTTTTAAACCGATGGCCAAACGGAACGTTAAAATTAAATTTTAGAATTTTATTTTCGCACGTATTGCGATTATCGATAAGACGATTGGGCTACGAAGCTTGCTTTAGCCGAGTTTACGTATAACAATTCGATATACGCTTTTACGGGTTTTATTTCTTTTCGCATATTATACGGCTTTTATTCAGAATTTAGCAGCAACGTCGAAAGCGACGTCGTAAAAAAGGAGGTACCGTTAGCGGAAAAACGAGTTAAAATATTGCAAAAAAGAAAAAGAAGTATTTAATAAAAAGCTAAAAGAAGCCAACGCGAATTACAAAAGGTTTTACGACGCTAAACATAAGAAAATTAGATTTTAAATAGGCGACAAAATATTATTGTCGATTAAAAACTTTCGATAGCTGCGATTTTTTCGAAAGCTTTCAAATAAATATTTAGGGTTTTTTAAAATCAAGCGAGTTATATACGAGCACGGCCAAGCTTATTAATTCGAGCTTTTTTTTTAATATCGTATTTACGATACTTTCTACGTTTTTTTACTAGAACTTTGGCAGGGTCGGAACGACACCGAGCCGAAGAATAGTATAATAAAACTTTAAAAACCCGAAGAATACGAGGTTAAATTAATACAGGCTTATAAAAATACAGAAAAGGGCCGATATTATTTGGTGCGATAAAAGGGCTATTTACTAAACGAAGACTCCTGGAAGCCAGAAAACCATTTTACGAACGCAAAAAAGGTTGTAGAAGAATACTTGAAGAATACGACAGATGATAATAACGGAGCAGTAACGAATGCGCGCCGTAGGGGCAAAGAAAAGAAAACAAAAACATTTAGAAAACTTTAGAACCGCCGCTAAGCTAATTTATTTTTATCGTTATTTTTTTTTTATCGTTATCGCTATTTTTTTTAGATTCAAAAGCAGCGGTAGGCTAAAAAAAGAATTAATACCAGACGAATTCGCAGAGTATTCGATTTATTCTAGTCAAAGCTTTTACGATAGCCGTAGTCGAATTCTGAATTGCAGCTACGATATTTTCGTAGAAATTCAGAATTTGATTTAATTGGTCAGAATAGGTTCGAGCGACGTTTTCGAAACGTCGGAGGATACGTTTTATATTGGCGTCGTTAGAGGAAGGGGCCGGCGCAGCCAAGGCTTTTAAAATAGCAGCAGCCGCTAAACCGGCAGGAACGGGCGCAGCAGCAGCAGCGGCAGTCCGAGCCGCGGCGCGATTCGTACGATTTCCGACTATTATAGAAGCCGAAGCGTTATTTTTTTTTAAACGATTTATATAAGCGTCGTGAATAATAAGATCGATAAAGGTTTTAGCAAGAGTTTTGGTCTCGGCAGCAGGAGAAGAAGGGGCGGCAGCGGCGGTGGCAGCATCGAAACGATTTATAAAATCGTTGAGGTTTGCGAAAAGGGTTTGCGCTTCGGTGGCGCGTGCGGCAGGAATTTGTAGCTAGTTAAAAGCGAGTTCGAATAGAGGTTTAGGGGATTCACAAAAAGGCATTGAGTATGCGAAGCTTTGTAGCGGTTGCATTTTACGCTGGGAAGCTCGAAAACGCAAAAGAGCAAGGAGTCCGCTGTAATGCTTTCGCGTAAGATTAGGCGGGCGCATCGAAGACAAATAGAAGTCAAGGGCATTTTGAAAGTTCGCGGCGAACGCGGCGAGAGGCAGTTGATTGGGGTAGAAGAAAGCTGATGAGAAGATGAAGATGAAAAAGAAGAAGAAGAAGTTGAGCAGGAAAATAGCGGCCATTTTAAGGAAAAAGGCTTTTTCAACGAAGATGCGAGCGCTATCGAAAACAAAAAAAACAGAACAGCAGAACAGTTATAATTTACGACCAAAAGCGGAAGAAACAGCTATAATTTACGACCGAAAGCGGAAAGACCGCACGTTATTTCGAAGGCGTAACGCACGCCATACGCACAAAGAAATCAGTCGCTTTTAGGAACCAAAGGCCTAGAAAAAGGGGTAATGTCAGGAACTAATATCACGTGTATAAATCAGATGATCCGCCAAGATCCTCTGTTTCTTATCAATTTTCGAATAGCACTTTCTGCGGATAGGCCGTAGGGGCCGGATAATATTATAGGGGTTGGAAATGATATTTAGGTAAAACATTTTATAGAAGTGATTGCTAAAGAATTAGTTATTAGAATTATATTAAGAAGGATTGAAAAAAGGTCGGGATGGGAGCTGGAAAGCATATTAAATGGGGTTCGCCTGGTTTCCTGGGAAATACTTTTTTCGAGGGCTCCACCCCTCCTTTTGTATTTATACACGCCTTCTATTAGAGATGTAGAAGGTAGAGATCAGTCTGACTATTAACCCAACCTTATCTGAGCTTTATTGTCTGAACTAGTGTTTCCCTGCCTTTCAATTCTTACACTAAGTTGAAAGACGATAGATTTATAATTGCAATTGCAAAAACGCAGTTTTTCGGAAAGGGGGGGTAGTGTTACGATTCTGGCCTGGCTGCTAGTGGTATGGTTACCAGTGATATAGCTGCTAATGGTATAGTTGCCAGTGGTGAATGCTGATGGTGTTGGATTAAGGTTTGGGCACGGATCATTTCGGCTATTAGGCCTCGCGTTAAATCACGTGATTTATAAGCGCAATCTATTGTACATAAAGTTCGCGATCTCGAGCATTTTAGCTCGGTGTTTTTTTTTCAATTTATATGCGTATCTTTTGGTTTATATTATTCCGATTATTTTCAAGCTAGCTGTGACATTACAGCCTGCGGTATTCGTATTTATTAGTAAAACACCAGCCCATTTTTTAATAAAATCGTGCAATTCTTTTTATATTTGAGTTATTAATATTAAAACTTTTTTAATTTTTTTTATTTTGTATAATTCGATTTATTATTAATCGCAATGCAAGCGTTCTACGAATTGACGCACGAACCACGAATAACTTGGCTCAAAAGCCTAATCCTACAGCCTGCGGTATTCGTATTTACTAGTAAAACACCAGCCCATTTCTTAATAAAATCGAGCAATTTTTTTTATATTTGGGTTATAAATATTAAAACTTATTTAATTCTTTTTATTTTGTATAATTTAATCTATTACTAATCGCAATGCAAACGTTCTACGAATTAACGCACGGACCAAGAATAGCTTGGCTCCAAAGCCTAATTTTACAGCCTGCGGTATTCGTATTTACTAGTAAAATACCAGCCTATTTTTTAATAGAATCGTACAATTTTTTTTATATTTGGGTTATTAATATTAAAACTTATTTAATTCGTTTTATTTCATACAATTCGATTTATTATTAATCGCAATGCAAGCGTTCTACGAACTGACGCACGGACCATAAAAAGCTTGGCTCAAAAGCCTAATTCTACAGCCTGCGGTATTCGTATTTACTAGGAAAACACCAGCCTATTTTTTAATAAATTCGTGCAATTCTTTTTATATTTGGGTTATTAATATTAAAACTTATTTAATTCTTTTTATTTTGTATAATTTAATCTATTACTAATCGCAATGCAAACGTTCTACGAATTAACGCACGAACCAAAAATAACTTGGCTCCAAAGCCTAATTCTACAGCCTGCGGTATCCGTATTTACTAGTAAAACACCAGCCCATTTCTTAATAAAATCGTTCAATTCTTTTTATATTTGGGTTATTAAGATTAAAACTTATTTAATTTCTTTTATTTTATACAATTCGATTTATTACTAATCGCAATGCAAACGTTCTACGAATTAAAGCACGGACCAAGAATAACTTGGCTCCAAAGCCTAATTCTACAGCCTGCGGTATTCGTATTTACTAGTAAAACACCAGCCTATTTTTTAATAAAATCGTTCAATTCTTTTTATATTTGGGTTATTAATATTAAAACTTATTTAATTTTTTTTTATTTCATAAAATTCGATTTATTATTAATCGCAATGCAAGCGTTTTACGAACTGACGCACGGACCAAAAATAGCTTGGCTCCAAAACTTAATTTTACAGCCTGCGGTATTCGTATTTACTAATAAAATACCAGTCCATTTTTTAATAAAATCGTATAATTCTTTTTATATTTGGGTTATTAATATTAAAACTTATTTAATTTTTTTTATTTTGTATAATTCGATTTATTACTAATCGCAATGCAAACGTTTTACGAATTAAAGCACGGACCAAAAATAATTTGGCTTCAAAGCCTAATTCTACAGCCTGCGGTATTCGTATTTACTAATAAAACACCAGCCCATTTCTTAATAAAATCGTTTAATTCTTTTTATATTTGGATTATTAATATTAAAACTTATTTAATTTCTTTTATTTTATATAATTCGATTTATTACTAATCGTAATGCAAACGTTCTACGAATTAAAGCACGGATTAAGAATAACTTGGCTCCAAAGCTTAATTTTACAGCCTGCGGTATTCGTATTTACTAATAAAATATCAGCCCATTTTTTAATAAAATCGTTCAATTTTTTTTATATTTGGGTTATTAATATTAAAATTTATTTAATTTCTTTTATTTTATACAATTCGATTTATTATTAATCGCAATGCAAACGTTCTACGAATTAAAGCACGGACCAAGAATAACTTGGCTTCAAAGCCTAATTCTACAGCCTGCGGTATTCGTATTTACTAGTAAAACACCAGCCCATTTTTTAATAAAATCGTTTAATTCTTTTTATATTTGGGTTATTAATATTAAAACTTATTTAATTTTTTTTATTTTATATAATTCGATTTATTATTAATCGCAATGCAAACGTTTAGAAAATCGTGCACGGTCGCAAAATTAAACTTTCGCTTAAACCTATATTCGCTTAATCTTTTATATATACAAAATAAATTTTAAAAAATTATATATTTTATATAATTTAATCGATCGTATGCTTTCGGAACAAAAGTCTTAAAGCACTTATAATATAATAGTTAATAGTTTTTGTAAATTCAATTTTTTCGTTATTTTATTAAAAACTTGTAAAACTACGGGAAAAGAGTTGCTAAGCGTTCTGCTTTAATGCTCCGCCATTTTACTTATAAAATTTAGTTATTTGCAAATTTTATAGTTTCGGCCCGTGAATTGTCCCACGGGGTTTTATATTTAAAGTGAATAAATATAAGTCGGTATATCAGTCTGCCTTTTGCTATAAGTGTCTTTTTTGTAATTTAATTTAATTAATTAAAATTTTCGAATAATTTATTTAATTAAAGTTTTCGAATAATTTATTTAATTAAAGTTTTCGAATAATTTATTTAATTAAAATTATCGTTGCTATTGTAAAACGGTGATATTTTGTATTAATAAAAGTTGGTAGTTTTAGCTATGATCGAGGCATGGACCCCTTCGAGACCTTCTGCTACTGATTATTTTCAACAGGTATAAAAGCAAAGCATTTTTTTAAATAGAACCATAGGCACGCAGTTTAATTTATACTTTTATTTATTTTTTTTTTTTATTTTTTAGTTTTTTCTAAAGATTTCCTAGGCTATTTTACTTACCGATATATGGCCGTATTAATTTGGTTTTTCTATTTATTTTTATATTTAATAATTTACGCAAAGATTCAAACTTCGGTGTTTCGTTTTTATATATTCGCCGATGTATTTTTTAAATTCTTAATTAAAATCGATTTCGATATTTCGCTATTACGGCTTAAAAGACTTTTTATATAATATTATTCGCAGCTTTATTATATAAAAAACTTTTAATAGTTTTTTTTATTTTGCGTATAATTATTAAATTATAAAAATGCAATACATTTTAAAAACGTTTGAAATTACGATTAAGCAATTTTAAACCGTGCGAAATTTAAAGTTCGAAAATCGCTTTTTTGTTTAAAAATAACAAATCGAATATTGGTTTATACGCTTCGACCGCTGCGCTCGGCCTTTTTAAATTAGATTTTTTTTAGTTAAACGCTTGGCGAAAATTTAATTTTTTGATTTTACGCTTTATAATTGTAATAATTACAATTTGCGGCTTTTTATTAAAAGTAATAAAAAAATGTTTATACGTGTATTAATTTAAGCCACGGAATATCGAAATCGTGGATTATATAATAATATTATATTAATTTAATCAATTTATTAAAAAATAAGTTTTTTAATATATTATTTAAATATTTAAACGCAATTTTATTTTATTTAATTTTTTCAAAAAATACAAAAACTTTTTTAATAGCTTTTTTATTAAAAACGATTTTTTTTATATTGAAAATTTATAATTTGCAATTTCAAAAAACATTTATTCGTTTAATTTAAATTTTATTAATATTTTTATTAATATTATAAACAACGACGCTTTTCGTTTTCTTATGCGAGGCCGCATGTTTTTTTCTGGCTTTTTTGGTGTATTTTTATTTAATAACGCTAACGTTACCGATTTTATCGAGAAATATAAAATTCGGAGTTTTTAAAATTAAAATATTCGATAAACTTTTTCGCTATTATAATCTAATTATTAAGAATATTATTAAATCGATAAATAAATAAAAAGCTATTAAGGCTCGAAATTAGCGTAAGTTAATTAAAGCTTTGAAATCGGAGTTTCGAAATTACGATCGCTAGCAAATTCGCGATATTATCGCTTTTTTTAAACAGTTTGTTATAATAATTCGCTAAACTAAAAAATTTAAAATTTATTATCGCATTTATACGAAAATATTTAACGTTTTCGTTAATAAAAAGATTTTAAGCGAAATTAAATAAAAAAAATTGTTTTTATTTGGCTTTTCAACTAATATTCGCAATAAAATTATTAAGCATTTTAAAATTAATAAACAAAACTTTGAAATTTTCGATTAGTATTTCAAATTTGTGAAATTCGTTTTTAAGCAAAACCAAAGCGAACGTATTATTAAAATTATAAATTAAAAGAAATCTTTTTTTTTTATTTATAAAAAAAACGTAAAAACTTTAGTATAAAAATATGCTTAGCTATTAAAAGTTACCGAAATCGCTAAAAAACAATCAGTTATTATATTATTTAATCGTTTTGCAAAATTTACTGGTTTGGAAAAACTTAATAAAAATATCGAAATTTTCGTATTAAAATTTACCGATATTAAAATTCAAAAATTTTAAAGCAAAGTCGAAAGTTTTATACAGCAGCAAAAAAAACTTTTTTACGTTAATTCGAATAATAAAAACGATTAAAATAGTTTTTATAATAATTATTTTTTTTAAAATGCGCGAAGCGATTAATTTCGCTAAGCTATCGTAAAAGTAATAGCTGCCCAGTAGCAATCCTTTCGTGCTAGCAATTAAAATTAGCGAAATATTAATTATAATAACGATTATTAAAAAAAAAAAGAAAACTAATACGGAAATCAAAATCGCGGCTATTAAAATAATAAAAGTAATTATTAAAAAAAATCTTATAACTTTAAATATGGATTTTGTAATAATAAAGAAATTTACTGCGAAAAATCTTATATTCGCTTAAAATGCAAAGCTTTTAATTTTTGTATAAATAATAATATTTGTTATATTAATAAATACGAAGCAATTTGCCTCGGACCGACGGAAGCAGAAATAAACTTTTTTAACAAAGCTAAAAATTAAAACTGGTTAAATATTATTCGCTTGAAAATGAAAAATACGAAATAAAACGATTGCTTGGAAAATAAAAAGAATGCGAAAACGATTTTTACTAATAAAAAAAAAAACATTTCAAAAAGCGTACTAATTAAAAAGAAAATATTTACTCCGAATATAAATGAAATTTAAATATATAATTGGAAAATAAATATATATATTTTTAATGCAAATATCGCATTTGCAAATATTATAATTATATAATTAAATCAGCGAATTATAAAAAAGCAAAATACTTTTGTTTTATTCGCTAAACTAATTAATATAAAAAAAAACGTTAAAATCGAAAGAGAAAAAGATTTTGAAATTCGAAAAACCGATGAAATTATCAGAAAAACGCTTATAATAGAAAAAATTAACGACGATATAAAAAATATCGATACCGATATTCCGGTTTAAATTATTCAGAAAATACCAGCTTTTAAACGCTTATTATTAATGCGAAGCGAAAAATAAATCGATAAATATATTAGCTTCGAAGCCGTCGACGAAATTATTAAAAAGATTATAAAACAGAAAATTAAATTAAAATTCAACGATTTATTTAGCATAAAAAAGAAATTCGATAAAGTTATTAATAAACAAATTCTTGTATTAAAAAGAAACGAAAAAGTTGAAATTATCCGAAAAGAAAACGATTTTAAATTAAAAAAAAATTAAAAAAAAATTTATAATATCGCAGTTAATTTAGCCGATAAAAAAGAATTTTCGGAAAAAGTCAGCTTTTTGACTTTTGTTATAAAAATTTAAAAATCAAAACGACGAAACTGCTTTTATACGGCTATAAAAGTATTAAAAATAAAAATAATACTTGAAAAAAGTACGACCGTTTTCGTTTTATTCGATAATAAAACCGAAATTAATTATATAAACCAAAAAACAGCCGAAGCTAATAATATTTCGATTATTATCGATAAACGAATAATTTATATTATCGTTAATAAAAATACGATTGAATTTAATAAGATTATACGAAATATTAAAATCGACGTTAAAAGTATTATTATTTATAAAAACTTTTTAATAATAAAAAAATGCTTTTATTTTATTATTTTAAAATGTTTTAAATCTTGGAAAGTTTCGTTAGTTTTAAATATACCGAAAACGGCCAGATAAAAGCTTTTTTTTGAAATTAAAACCGGTTTTTCTAAAATTAAATTATTATCGCCGGCGATAAAATTTTTTTAATCGACGTTTTATCGAGAAACGAATAGCCGGCTTTAATTTTAAAATAAACGCTAAGCTATAACAAAACCTGGAAAATATTCGGCTAAAAACATTCGCGTTATTAATCGAAATGGCATTGCGAATAAAATTAATTAATATTAATATTTTTAGCTATTAATTCGGAAATAAAAGTTTCGAAAATTTCGTTTTCGTATTAAATAAATCCGATTTATATATTTTATTTTTTTGTATTAATATTAGCATTTTTTACAAACGCAAAGCTGATAAAATACGATTCGTAAATTTTGGCGAATCCGATGAAAATATTTTCGGAAAAATAAACGATTAATTTGAAAAAAATAAAATAATAAAATTATTTCAATCAGTTATTAGCGAATTCGAAAAATTTATTATCGGCCGATTTTCTAGCTTATTATTTGGCAGCCGATTTATAAAAAAACGATTTAATAATTTAGTAATCGGAATCTAATTTTTATTAAAAAAAAAAAAGATTTTATACGAAGTTTTACGCAACCGAAAAAAAGTTATAATTTTCGATTTCACCGAAATAAGCCAATTTAGCTTTAACGTTACGTTTTATATCGATATTAAAATCGTGTTTTACAAAGCCTGGCAAAAAAAAACTTTTTTAATTTTTAAAATTTTTTAAAATAAAATAATCGAAATGCTAAAAAAACGAATTAAACAAAAGATTTTCGAATTTTGCCACGGCTTATACAAAAACAAGTAATTTATTATTGCGAAAAAAAAAAAAGCATTTACAGATTTATTATCGTAATCGTCGAAATAAACAAAATAACGATACGAAACGCTAACGTATTATTTAACGTCGATTAATTTTTAAACGAATTCGCAAAACTGATAATCGTTTTTTTTTTCGATTTGTTTTTCGGCTACGATTATTTAATATTTGATTTACGATTTCGAAATATAATAGCAATTTAAATTTCAATCGGTTTACTGCGTATAACGAAAATATTTATAAAAGCTATTAATTTAATCGTTTAATTCGTAAAAATCGTATATAAAGTTTTTATAATTTGCATTTCCGATATTGCTTTGCTTTACGTTAACGTTGAAATAAAAAGTTTTAAATTATATTATAATAATAAAAAGATTTTTTTTAAAATTCGACGTTATATAATAAAATATATTTAAAATATCGACAAAATTATAATCTGCTTCGAAAAAGCCAAAGTTATTATTAGCTTTCGATCGAAATTTTGCATATCCGAAATAAATATCGTTAGTTATATAATTAACAGCGCTGGCCGTTATTTTTAACGAAAAAAAATTAAAAAGATTTGCGAATAGAAAAAGTATAAAAATATTACCGAAGCCAAAGCTTTTATTAACGTTATGATTTATTACCGTAATTAAATTAAAAACTTTTTTTAAAAAACTGTATTTATTTACGCCACGATAAAAAAAAAAGTCGATTTCGTTTAAGAAAAAAAACAAAGCAAAATTATAAAAGTTTTTAAAAACGACTTTTTATCGGCTTTATCGCTTATGCGGATCGATTACAGCCTAAACGCAGAAAAAATCATTTTGATTATCGACGTTAATATTTTCGGTTAGAAAACTATATTATAATAAATCGATGAAAATAAAAAACGATATTTTTTACGATTCGAAAGCGGCTTATAATTTTTCGCGAAAGCACGTTACGATGCTATTAAACGAAAATATCGAAGCGCTTTTAAAATAATAAAAAAAATAAAAAGCGAATTATACGGCGTATATTTTATTTTAAAAACGGACGCAAAAATTTTTATCGATTAATTAAATAAAAAAGCTAATAATTTGCTAAAAGCATTCGTTATTAATTAAATAGCTTAAATACGATTTATGGATTTCGAAATCAAATATATTAAAAAAATAATTAATATAGCGGCAAACGGCTTTTTTAAAAAAAAACGCTTTTATCCGTTTGATTTTGCTAAATAAAACGAATAAAATATCGACGAATAAATCGCTAACGAAATCGGCTGCTTTGCTATTTGCGCTTTGAGTTTTACAAAATTAAAATTATTCGCGTTGTTATTTCGGCTGGTATCGCGAATGAAAAATATTAATTTTCGGGCCGAAAAAGCATTCGCGTTATTATTTCGGTTGGTATCGCGAATAGATTTAATCGAAAACGATCGAAATAAGCCGATTAACGACGAAAATAAATTTTTGATCGATAATTACGAGACCGAAGACTTTTATTTAATCGCATATTATTTAATTATTTTATTTAAATTATTTAGCGTATTTATTAGTTTAAATTATTTAAAAATTAGATTTTCGATTATATTTTAGCCGATAAAAAGCTGTATAAAATAAAAAATAATATATATTAGAAACGCTTAATAATAAATAATAAGGCCGATAAGTTTTAAATTATAAAAAAAACTTACGAAAAAATGTTTTATAAAAAAGCTAAAGCTATTTATTACCGAATCAAAAACGATTTTTAATAAAAAAAATATTTCGAAGATTGTAAAGTTTTTGTTAAAAATTGCATTTTTTGCTAAAAGCGAAAGTTTAGCCGAAAAAAAAACTTATTATATCCGACGTAGTTTTTTAAAATCTAAGAAAAAATTAATTTCGACGTTACGCGCGTATTAATTACCGATCGCGATTATATATGCTTTGTATTCGCTATTAACGATTTATTTAAATAATTTAAAAAGCGATTTTTCCGAAACGCTATTTCCGAAGCTATAGCGATTTTTTTTTGAAAAAACGTTGTATATCGATACGATTTGTTTAATAAATTAAACGTCGATAATAAATTCGAAAACAAAAGCGTTGTCGAGACTTTTACAAAAAAATACGAGATTCAGCGTATTTAAATCTCAGTTTATAATTCGAAAAGCAACGGATTCGTAAAACGAAATTATAAAAATATTTTTGACGGATTTTTAAAAATTATTCGAAAAAGTTATAAGCGTTAATCGCGGAAATTTTCGAAAATGCTTTTTGCTATGCGTATATATATATACGCTTTTATTAAAATAATTTTATTTTTTATTTAGTACGGCAAAAACGTTCGATTGTTTTTAAAAATAAAATGGCTTGTATAAAAGTTTTATAACGTAATTAAAATAAAAACGAAAGCAGACTTATTGGTAATAAAATTTAAACAGCTCGATTACCGCGATATAAATATAAAAAAAATAATTTTAAAAAAGAAAAAGTATAGAAAAGCAATTAAAAAAGTTTAAAATAAAACTAAGATTTTAAAAAAAACGTTAATTAAAAAAAGAAATCTGATTTTAATTTACGACGTTCAGCGCGTTATCGATAAATCGGCCGATATTAAATTTAATTATAAATGGCTCGGATTTTATAAAATATACGAGGCCGAATTAAATAAAAATTATTATAAGCTTACGAAATTCGATAAAATAAAATTAAAAGAAACGTTCGCCGCCAATCGGTTAAAACGATTTTATAAAAAAAATTAGCAAATTTATTTTTTGGATTTTAAATCAAAAAGCGATTTCGATTTCAGCGATTCCGACGACGATTCCGATTAAAGCGATTATACTTTTGAAAAAAAGAAACTTTTTAAAAAGGTTTGAAAACAGCCGAACGACGATTCCGTTACTGAAATTATAATTTAAATCGTAATTTTATTTATAACCGAAAAAGAAAAAAGTGCTTATAAGATTATTTATTAATTGTTTTATTATTTTTATCGTTTATTATTTTCTTTTTTTTTATATACTATTTTATTATTTTTGTTTTGCTTTGCTTATATACAAGCTGTTTATTTTTAAGATTTTTTTTTATATTGTTTGAGACATTTATTATATTTTTTTTTATTTGATTGTATTTTTTGTTTATCAAAACAAAAGCTTTATATATATTTAAGCCGCATATTTAATATATTTATATTATTCGCATATTTTACAAAAGTTATTTTTTATATATTTTATTATTTGCTATTTTTTATATTATTTACTTTTTTCGCTATTTTGAACGGACGCTTATTTAAACAGTTGTAATTTATTAAAAAAACAGCATACGGATTTTCGTAATTTTTAAATATAAATATTTTATAATTTCCGTATTTTTTTTTAATTACTTTTTAACAAATATAATATACTTTTTTAATTAATAAATCTATCGATATTATATCGTTTTCCAAGCAAAGCGTTGCTAAATTTAATAAACTTATTTTTAATTTATTTTGAAACGAAATTATTATACGTAACTTTTCCGAATTTAAGCAAGTATATAATACCGTTATTTTAAATTAATAAACAGTTTTCGTAAAAACATTTATAAAATAATTCGATATAATAATTAAAAACGTTAACGAATTTTTATTCGATTACGAAAGCTTCGTTAAAGCTGAATTCGTTTGCAAAAGTTTTGATTACGATAAATTTTTATTAAATTACGACAACGTTTTAAAAGCTTTCGCCGGAGTAAAAAAAGCTCGAAATAATAAAAAAAAGATGATAAACCGAATATTGCGTTTTTTGCTAAATTAATAAAAAAAGAATATTTAAAAATACGTTTTTAACAAAATCACCGGTGTTATTTTATTTCGGCATTTCGTTCGCTTTTTCGAAACTATTATTTTTACGAAAAAAAAAGTTTGAGTATTAAACGTTTATATTTTTAAAGCGTAAGTTTTAAAAATTAATAATTTAAGGATTCGTAAATTTAGAAATTTTTTTACAGCTGTTTGCAAACTGGTCGACGACGCTATGCAATCGTTAAAAAAAGTTTTAATCGGCTGCGAAATTTTAAATTTGATTTTTTTTTAAAATAAAAAATTAAACGTCGCCAAATGCGATATTTTTATATCGAACGAAAAAAACGACGCTATTCCGATATTTTAAATTTACGACGACGAAAAAAACGAAAAAGCTAATATTATTTTCGTTTAGTTCGAAAAAATATACGCGGTAATAATTAATATTTTCAAAATAATTAAAACAATTCGACGATTTTTATTTTCGATTATCGAAAACGAATTCGAAAACGAAATTAAAAGCGTTACGGCAAACAACCGCTTATTCGAATATAAAAAACTTATTGTATTTATAAAAACGATTTCGGAAAAAGCAAAAACAAAAAACGTAAAAAAGCGCGCCGATATTTTCGAAATCTTTTTTATTTGAAAAAAAAAACCATTCGCGTCGTTAATAAAAAAAGCATCGCGAATAAAAACAGCCGGAAATCGACGCCGAGTTATAGATTTTAAATTAATTAATAAAAACGCGACGATTTTACAAAATCGAATTTAGAAAACGCCGGTATTTCGAAAAAAAAAAATTTAAACGATTTTGAATTTAATTTTTCGAAATTAAATACGCAAATATTAAAAACGCTTATTGCGTTTAAAAACGTCGAACCGTTAATATTTTAGATTTTAATAAAAATATTTAAAATTTCGATTATTATAAAATTCGACCGAAAAAGCTTAGAAAAAAATATCGAAATTATCGCGGGGAAAATTATATAAAAAACACAAAATTAAATTATTTTGTTTAAAACTTTCGCTTTCGACGACGAAATAATTCAGAAATTTTATTTCGACACTTTTATATAAAGATCAGATAAATCCGTTAATTTTTTTTTTTTTGCTTCGAACGAAAATTAAACTAATATTATAAGCGAGAGAATTTTGGTGGTTATTAACGTTAGTGACCAGTTTTGGCAGACTCTGGTGATCAATTTTCTTTGGTCATTAGATCGGTTTTTTCGCAAAAATTATTCGATTTGAAAAATAAAATTATATTCGTATTTAGCTTATTAATTAATAATCTTTTGTACGCAAAAGCTTATAAATACGATTAATAAATTAAAAAGTTGTAATAACCCCTTTTTTTAATTTTAATTTTGGCAGACCCTGGTAACCGATTTTTTTTGGTTATCAGGTCGGTTTTTTCGCAAAAATTATTCGATTTTAAAAATAAAATTATATTTGTATTTAATTTATTAATTATTAATCTTTTGTACGCAAAAGCTTATAAATACGATTAATAAATTAAAAAATTGTAATAATTCCCCTTTTTAACCTTAATCTTGGCAGACCTTGGTAACCGACTTTCTTTGGTCACCAGGTCGGTTTTTTCG
Source organism: Blumeriella jaapii (assembly GCA_009599575.1). Lineage (NCBI taxonomy): Eukaryota > Fungi > Ascomycota > Leotiomycetes > Helotiales > Drepanopezizaceae > Blumeriella > Blumeriella jaapii. The sequence continues at coordinate 15,942 of VWND01000019.1, read as the reverse complement.
CAAAAGTTATTCGATTTTAAAAATAAAATTATATTTGTATTTAATTTATTAATTATTAATTTTTTATACGCAAAAGCTTATAAATACGATTAATAAATTAAAAAGTTGTAATAACCCCCCTTTTTAACCTTAATCTTGGCAGATTCTGGTAACCGACTTTTTTTGGTCATCAGGTCGGTTTTTTCGCAAAAATTATTCGATTTTAAAAATAAAATTATATTTGTATTTAATTTATTAATTATTAATCTTTTATACGCAAAAGCTTATAAATACGATTAATAAATTAAAAAGTTGTAATAACCTCCTTTTCTAACCCTAATCTTGGCAAACCTTAGTAACCGACTTTTTTTTGGTCACCAGGTCGGTTTTTTTTTCGCAAAAATTATTCGATTTTAAAAATAAATTTCTATTTGTAATTAATTTATTAATTATTAATTTTTTATACGCAAAAGCTTATAAATACGATTAATAAATTAAAAAGTTGTAATAACCCCCTCTTTTAACCCTAATCTTGGCAGACTTTGGTATCCGACTTTTTTTGGTTATTAAATCGGTTTTTTCGCAAGAATTTTTCGATTTTAAAAATAAAATTAAATTCGTATTTAGCTTACAAATTATTAATATTGTATACGCAAAAGCTTATAAATATTATTAATTAATAATAACGTTATTTAAGTTTCTACGAATTAACGCACGGACCAAAAATAACTTGGCTCCAAAGCCTAATTCTATAGCCTGCGGTATTCGTATTTATTAGTAAAACACCAGCCCATTTTTTAATAAAATCGTTTAATTTTTTTTATATTTGGGTTATTAATATTAAAACTTATTTAATTTTTTTTATTTTGTATAATTCGATTTATTATTAATCGCAATGCAAACGTTTTACGAATTAAAGCACGGACCAAGAATAACTTGGCTTCAAAGCCTAATTCTACAGCCTGCGGTATTCGTATTTATTAGTAAAACACCAGCCCATTTTTTAATAAAATCGTTTAATTCTTTTTATATTTGGGTTATTAATATTAAAACTTATTTAATTTTTTTTATTTTGTATAATTCGATTTATTACTAATCGCAATACAAACGTTCTACGAATTAAAGTACGGACCAAAAATAACTTGGCTTTAAAGCTTAATTTTATAGCCTGCGGTATTCGTATTTACTAGTAAAACACCAGCCTATTTTTTAATAAAATCGTTTAATTCTTTTTATATTTGGGTTATTAATATTAAAACTTATTTAATTCGTTTTATTTTGTACAATTCGATCTATTATTAATCGCAATGCAAACGTTTTACGAATTAAAGCACGGACCAAGAATAACTTGGCTTTAAAGCCTAATTTTATAGCCTGCGGTATTCGTATTTACTAGTAAAACATCAGCCTATTTTTTAATAGAATCGTTTAATTCTTTTTATATTTGGGTTATTAATATTAAAACTTATTTAATTTTTTTATTTTGTACAATTCGATTTATTACTAATCGCAATGCAAACGTTTTACGAATTAACGCACGGATCAAGAATAACTTGGCTTTAAAGCCTAATTTTATAGCCTGCGGTATTTGTATTTATTAGTAAAACACCAGCCCATTTCTTAATAGAATCGTTTAATTCTTTTTATATTTGGGTTATTAATATTAAAACTTATTTAATTCGTTTTATTTTATATAATTCGATTTATTATTAATCGCAATGCAAGCGTTTTACGAACTGACGCACGGGCTATAAAAAGCTTGGCTCCAAAGCCTAATTCTATAGCCTGCGGTATTCGTATTTACTAGTAAAACACCAGCCTATTTCTTAATAAAATCGTATAATTCTTTTTATATTTGGGTTATTAATATTAAAACTTATTTAATTTTTTTTATTTTATACAATTCGATTTATTATTAATCGCAATGCAAACGTTTTACGAATTAACGCACGGACCAAGAATAATTTGGCTCCAAAGCCTAATTCTACAGCCTGCGGTATTCGTATTTACTAGTAAAACACCAGCCCATTTTTTAATAGAATCGTTTAATTCTTTTTATATTTGGGTTATTAATATTAAAAGTTATTTAATTCTTTTTATTTTGTACAATTCGATTTATTATTAATCGCAATGCAAGCGTTTTACGAACTGACGCACGGACCAAGAATAGCTTGGCTCCAAAGCCTAATTCTACAGCCTGCGGTATTCGTATTTATTAGTAAAACACCAGCCCATTTTTTAATAGAATCGTTCAATTCTTTTTATATTTGGGTTATTAATATTAAAACTTATTTAATTCGTTTTATTTCATATAATTCGATTTATTATTAATCGCAATGCAAGCGTTCTACGAATTGACGCACGGGCCATAAAAAGCTTGGCTTCAAAGCCTAATTTTACAGCCTGCGGTATTCGTATTTACTAGTAAAACACCAGCCCATTTTTTAATAGAATCGTTCAATTTTTTTTATATTTGGGTTATTAATATTAAAACTTATTTAATTCTTTTTATTTTATACAATTCGATTTATTATTAATCGCAATGCAAACGTTTTACGAATTAACGCACGGACCAAGAATAACTTGGCTCCAAAGTCTAATTCTACAGCCTGCGGTATTCGTATTTACTAGTAAAACACCAGCCTATTTCTTAATAGAATCGTTCAATTCTTTTTATATTTGGGTTATTAATATTAAAACTTATTTAATTTTTTTTATTTTATACAATTCGATTTATTATTAATCGCAATGCAAACGTTCTACGAATTAACGCACGGACCAAGAATAACTTGGCTCTAAAGCCTAATTCTACAGCCTGCGGTATTCGTATTTACTAGTAAAACACCAGCCCATTTTTTAATAGAATCGTTTAATTTTTTTTATATTTGGGTTATTAATATTAAAACTTATTTAATTTTTTTTATTTTATATAATTCGATTTATTATTAATCGCAATGCAAGCGTTTTACGAACTGACGCACGGACCAAGAATAGCTTGGTTCCAAAGCTTAATTTTATGTGACAGCTGGCTTAAGGATGATCATGGTGAATAATATGGGCCGAAAGATACGCGTATACGTTGAATACTAAGATAAAAAGCTTTAAGGTAACGGAAGCTCTGAACTATTAAATACAGGTTGGTGGAGGTCCGTGCGTAAATCTTAATCCTACTATTGGCAATTATTATTAGCAATTACTATTGGTAATTTACCATCGGTCAGAATCGTAATATTACCCCTTCTTTTCGAAGAACTGGTTTCTAAATCTGAAGCCGTAGAACTTAACCCGTATTTCTTTTATTTTAACCCATCAGGCAGACGTAGGTTGCTAGCTATTTTGTCGCATAGGCAGGGGTAGATTGCCAGCCGTTTTAATCGTATAAGCAGAGGTAGGTTGCCAGCTTGCAGTTAAATGCAAGCTTTTAAATCGACAGGCTTAATGAAAAGGTCGAATTGTATTAAATAGTATGCAGTTAGATGTAAGCTTTGGTAGCAGTCAAGGTGCAAGTTAATTGAAATGAGGTTTTGGGCTAGGTCGATTTCGAAGGTTGCGAAAAGGCAGGCCGATGTGTTGAAACTTCGCAAGTTTGAAAGCAAAAGCGGGGTCGTCGGAAAGCTGAAATGGAAAAGGCCAAAAGCTGATTGTTGATTTTAGTATTATATGACAGCTGGCTTAAGAGTGATTATGGTGAATGATATAGGCCGAAAGATACGCGTGTATATTGAATATTAAAGTGAAAAGTTTTAAGGTAACGGGAGCTTTGAATTATTAAATACAGGTTGGTGGGGGTTCGTGCGTAAATTTTAATCCTACTATTGGCAATTACTATTAGCAATTACCACTGGCAATTTACCACCGGTCAGAATCGTAACATTTTATAGCCTGCGGTATTCGTATTTACTAGTAAAATACCAGCCTATTTCTTAATAGAATTATTTAATTTTTTTTATATTTGGGTTATTAATATTAAAACTTATTTAATTTTTTTATTTTATATAATTCGATTTATTATTAATCGCAATGCAAACGTTTAGAAAATCGTATACGGTCGCAAAATTTAACTTTCGCTTAAACCTATATTCGCTTAATCTTATATACGTATAAAATAAACTTTAAAAAATTATATATTTTATATAATTTAGTCGATCGTATGTTTTCGGAACAAAAATCTTAAAGCATTTATAGTATAGTGGTTAATGGTTTTTATAAGTTTAATTTCTTCGTTATTTTATTGAAAATCCGTAAAGCTACGGGAAAAGGATTGTTAGGCGTTCTGCTTTAATGCTCCGCCATTTTATTTATAGAACCTAGTTGCATGCAAATTCTATAGCTCCGGCCCGTGAATTGTTTCACGGGGTTTTGTATATATGATGAATAAGTATAAGTCGGTGTATCAGTTTGCCTTTTGCTGTAAGTGTCTTTTTTGTAATTTAATTTAATTAATTAAAGTTTTCGAATAATTTATTTAATTAAAGTTTTCGAATAATTTATTTAATTAAAGTTTTCGAATAATTTATTTAATTAAAATTATCGTTGCTATAGGCTACGCGAAAACTTTAATTAATTAAAGTTTTGAAAATTTTTTAAAATTATATATACCACCCAAATTATCAAAACTCCCAAAACCCCCTTCTAAAACCCTTAAAACCATCAAAACTTTTAAAACTTCCAAAACCCTTAAAATTATCAAAATTATCAAAACTTTTAAAACTCCTAAAACTTCCAAAACTTCAAAAATTTTAAAAACTTTAAAAACTTCAAAAAAACCTTTAAAAAAACTTATTTTTATTTTTTTCGAATTTTTTCGATTATACGATTTTTTTTAAAAAAATTCGATATGTCAAATATTCAAGTATTTTTTATTTTTTTGATAAACAGCGCTAATATTTATTATTTTAGTAATTTTCGTATTATTAACGATTTAAATCTTAAACAAGCGTTTCAAGATTTATTTGATTTTTAATTTTTATTTTATTATATAAATTTTGAATTATTGTTTTGTTTGTTTTGTAATTTATTTATTATTAGATTTGAATAATATATACGTAAAAACCATTTTTATTTAATTTTAAAAAACGATCGAAATAAATTAATTAAACAAGGCTTAATTATTTATTAATCGTTAAAAAATCGAATTTTTGAAAAACAGTTTAGAATTAATACGATTTTTTTTATTAGAATTCGATTTAAAACCTTTTCCAGAATTCGAAATATCGCAAAAACAATTTTAAATGCGATTTTTGTTTTTTAATTTTAGCAAATCGTATAAATATTAAAAAAACATATTAAAAAAATTTATACAAATGAAATCGAAATTATTGTTGCAAATAATATTAGTAAATATTATTTAATTGTAATTATTTAATCACTTGAAAGAAATAGATGGTATTTCGAAGTTAAACAAATTGATAATTTAGTAAACGAAATCGAAGATAATATTTATTTTAATGAGATTTCAGAAGATTTACTATTTGATTTGTTAATAATTTAAAATTTATTAATCGAAGAATTAAATTTAAAAGAATTTTTATTTTACGAAAATTTAAATTCGTTTAAAAAATAAATTTTAGCGATAATTTAACTAATTTTCAAGCAAAAACTCGATATGCTGAATTTATTTAAAATTATAAGCCGCAAGAATTATACGATTTATATGAATTATATAATTAAGATAAAAACGACGAATTGATTAAATTTATAATCGATAATATTTAAGAAATTTTTTATTTAAGTTTAGATAAAATTACTTGGATAAATAAAAGTTATTTAAATATTTTAAATAGTTTTGAGCTTAATAAAATAAGTAATAAAGAATTTAAAATATTACTTATATCGAAATTTCGCGTCGATTATTTTGCTTTTTTTAAATATTTTTATTACTTTTTTTTTTCGTAGTTATAATTTAAAATTATATAAAACTAATAAACCGATTTTTAAAATCGATACAAAACTAGAAGAAAAAATTGACGATTTATTATTATAAGCGATTGATTATATAAACGATCCAAAAATTGAAGTTTTATCGAAAGATTTCATAAAAACTATTAATCGAAATATAAATAAAGCTTATAATAATCGAATTTTAATCGACGATTTATCGAGTGATAATTCTGAAATTGAATTCGATAATTTTATAAGCAATAAATTTATATTATCGAATAATAGCAATTCAAGTAATATTAGTAATAATAGTAATATTTCGAATAATTCTTGGTTTTTTGAAAGATTATCAAACGTAGATATAAAGCAAAATTCTTATATTTTATTTTTAAAAAAATATAAAAATTCTGAAACTGATCGTAATTTTTTGTTAATCGAATTTCAAAAATTATTAAGTAATATTATTTTTAAAATTTTAATTCAAAAACAAGATTTAAATATATTCGAAAGTCTTATTAACGCTTATTTTGCAATTAAAAGTTTAAGATTTAATTTTATTTTACGAGATATTTTAGATTTATCTGGCTATTATTTTAAATTTATATATTGCTCGCAATTAATATTTTTAAATAAAGCTATAAATATTCTTGTTTGTAATTCTTAAAGTAATTTAAATGATATTTTAACTAAATTAATAAATAATTTTTTTAAAAATAATTCGAATATTGCATTAAGCGAATTGCTATTATACCGATCGTTTTGTTTTATTATAAATAAAAATTTTTTAAGCAATAGCAATGTTACAATTTATAGTTTGACTGAAAATACAGTTAGTTATAAAAAACGTTGTTTTAAGTATTGACAATTTGCGATTTGTATTTAAAGAATTAATTTTAGAAACCGAGCAAATATTAAAAAACGATTTTTTTTTTAATATTTCAGAAAGCGAATATAGTTATATTACGTTAAATGATTTTGCAAAATACGAAGATCGTAATAATACGACGCTTTTTTTATTTTTCAAAGATTTACATTTTAATAAAAAAGCAAACGATAAATGGTTATTTAATAAAGTTATTAAATCGTCAGAATTACGAGCTCGTTTTTATAATTTTTCGAATTAAAAATTACAAATTAAACCCTAAGCAATTAAAGCTTATTTAAAATTAAATTTTAATTTAAAAAAGTTATTTTTGATTGATTTTTATTTAGATTGTGGTTTATTTATTCGAGGAACCGAATTTACTTTATTTAGAAGTTGTAATTCGCGTAAAGATAAAAAAGAATTATTTTTTGATATTGGAAGTGGTTTATTTATTATGAATATTAGTAAATTTAAATCGCAATATTCTAGTAAAAAGCTAGCTTCGAATATAAGATATATTTTTTTAAAAGTTAGTATTTTAGTATTATATTATATGGTTTTAGTAGAACTATTTATTAAAATATTAAATATTAGTATTTCGGCGAATAATAATTAATATAAAACAGTTAGTGCTTATTTTTTTTATATAAACAAAAGATTTAAAATCGGCCGATATTTCTAATTATTTAAAATTATTTTGTTTAGTAAAAATTGGTTAATTTTTAACTATTTAAAAATATTGTTAAATTATTGTAGCTATTATTAAATATTTTATGAAAGAAAATCTTGATATCAATTTTATTATATTAATTAATTCTAATAATAGTTTTACGAATAATGAGTTTTAAGCGAATCAAATGAATTATTCGTTAATAACTGAAAAATTAAATTATGGCCGTAATTCGAATACTTTCGAAAATACGCGAGGCGATTTGCAATCAAAGTATTTATAATTTTGTTTTTGTTATTTTGATTTTTTCGGCTTAAATAATAAAGAAATTATTAATAATTCATTTTTAAATAATTTCGATATTATTAATAAAGTTAAAATTAATAAAAACAAAACTGAATCTTTGACTTTTGCATTACGTTATCAAAAGCTTTTATTAAATAATAATTCAAAAGCTAAAAAATATAATAGATAAGCGTTTTTCGAATATAATTTAATTAATAAAAAAATTAAGCTTACAAATTTGAATTATTTATTTATTATGCCTATCGGAAATAATACGTTATTATTATTATTACGCGAATTTTTAAATAATTTTGAAATCGATTTTATTATTTCTGAATAAGAAACTTTATTAAAAAGTATTTTATTAAAAGTGTTTTATATATTAGGAATATTACTTATTAATAGTGGTAAATTATTGATTTATTTATTATGCGCTGCTTTATTTAACGCCAAAATTACTATTATTATCGTACCGTTAATTGATTTAAAAAGCGATTTATTTAAACGTGCAAATGAATTTGGAATTCCTGTTAGTAATTACGAAGATAATCTTAAATTTAAAATTATAACTTTTATTTTTATTAAAACTTTAAAAAACGATATATTTATTAATTTATTAATAAATAAAATTGATAAAGGAAAAATTAATAGAATTATATTAGACGAGTGTTATTTGCTAATAACTGCGGCTAATTATCGTTTTATAATATATCAATTTAAAAAAATTCTTAATTTGAAAGTTCAAATAGTATTTTTAATTGATATATTATTCGTAAATTAAAAAAAATCAATTGATTAATGAATTAAATTTACAAACTTTTGCTAAAATACGGGCCGATTGTTTACGTAATAATATATTATATCGAGTTTTAAGTTTTAAATCTAAAAGTATGCAAAATAAATTTAAAAAAATCGAAGAATATTGTTTTAAATTAAAATCGAATTTTAAATTATATTTAAATAAAATAATAATATTTTGTTTTATAATTGCGCTTATCGATAAATTATTTGAATTTTTAGATTGCGCGAAATATACGTTTGAATTATTAAAAAATGAAAAAGAATCGGTTTTAAAAAGTTTTATTACCGATTATATAACTTTTTATAATATTTTAGTTTGTATTAGCGGTTTGCAAAAAGGCTTTGATTATTTTAATATACGTGCTATTATTTATTATAAATTAGCTTTCGAATTTAACGGTTTTTTATAAGGTTTTAGTCGGGCCGGCCGCGATAAAAACGAAGCTATATCGATGTTTTTTTATAATTCAGGTTTTGAAAAAGAAATCGAAAACGATTCGTTAAATAAAAGATTAATTAAAAGTTATTTACGCGAAATAGTTTGTCGTAAACGATTAATTTTTTTATATTTAAATAATACTAATATTATAAGCGAGAGAATTTTGATGGTCACCAACGTTGGTGACCAGTTTTGGCAAACCCTGGTAACCAAAGAAAGTTGGTCACCAGGTCGGTTTTTTCGCAAAAATTATTCGATTTGAAAAATAAAATTATATTCGTATTCAGCTTATTAATTAATTATCTTTTGTACGCAAAAGCTTATAAATACGATTAATAAATTAAAAAGTTGTAATAACCCCCCTCCTCTAACCCTAATCTTGGCAGACCCTGGTAACCGACTTTCTTTGGTCACCAGGTCGGTTTTTTCGCAAAAATTATTCGATTTGAAAATAAAATTATATTCGTATTCAGCTTACTAATTAATAATCTTTTGTACGCAAAAGCTTATAAATACGATTAATAAATTAAAAAGTTGTAATAACCCCCCCCCCCTCTAACCCTAATCTTGGCAGACCCTGGTAACCGACTTTCTTTGGTCACCAGGTCGGTTTTTTTCGCAAAAATTATTCGATTTTAAAAATAAATTTATATTTGTATTCAACTTATTAATTATTAATCTTTTATACGCAAAAGCTTATAAATACGATTAATAAATTAAAAAGTTGTAATAACCCCCCCCTTCTAACCCTAATCTTGGCAGACCCTGGTAACCGACTTTCTTTGGTCACCAGATCGGTTTTTTCGCAAAAATTATTCGATTTTAAAAATAAAATTATATTTGTATTCAACTTATTAATTATTAATCTTTTATACGCAAAAGCTTATAAATACGATTAATAAATTAAAAAGTTGTAATAACCCCCCCCTTCTAACCCTAATCTTGGCAGATCCTGGTAACCGACTTTCTTTGGTCACCAGATCGGTTTTTTCGCAAAAATTATTCGATTTTAAAAATAAATTTATATTTGTATTTAACTTATTAATTATTAATCTTTTATGCGCAAAAGCTTATAAATACGATTAATAAATTAAAAAGTTGTAATAACCCCCCCTTCTAACCCTAATCTTGGCAGACCCTGGTACCCGACTTTTTTTGGTCACTAAATCGGTTTTTTCGCAAGAATTTTTCGATTTTAAAAATAAAATTAAATTCGTATTTAGCTTACAAATTATTAATATTTTATAGGCAAAAGCTTATAAATATTATTAATTAATAATAACGTTATTTAAGTCTCTACGAATTAACGCACGGACCAAAAATAACTTGGCTCCAAAGCCTAATTCTACAGCCTGCGGTATTCGTATTTACTAGTAAAACACCAGCCCATTTCTTAATAGAATCGTTCAATTCTTTTTATATTTGGGTTATTAATATTAAAACTTATTTAATTCTTTTTATTTTGTACAATTCGATCTATTACTAATCGCAATGCAAACGTTCTACGAATTAAAGCACGGACCAAGAATAACTTGGCTCCAAAGCCTAATTCTACAGCCTGCGGTATTCGTATTTACTAGTAAAACACCAGCCCATTTCTTAATAGAATCGTTTAATTCTTTTTATATTTGGGTTATTAATATTAAAACTTATTTAATTTTTTTTATTTTTGTACAATTCGATCTATTACTAATCGCAATGCAAACGTTCTACGAATTAAAGCACGGACCAAGAATAACTTGGCTCCAAAGCCTAATTCTACAGCCTGCGGTATTCGTATTTACTAGTAAAAACACCAGCCCATTTCTTAATAGAATCGTTCAATTCTTTTTATATTTGGGTTATTAATATTAAAACTTATTTAATTCGTCTTATTTTGTACAATTCGATTTATTACTAATCGCAATGTAAACGTTCTACGAATTAAAGCACGGACCAAGAATAACTTGGCTCCAAAGCCTAATTCTACAGCCTGCGGTATTCGTATTTACTAGTAAAACACCAGCCCATTTCTTAATAAAATCGTTTAATTCTTTTTATATTTGGGTTATTAATATTAAAAGATATTTAATTTTTTTAATTTTGTACAATTCGATTTATTACTAATCGCAATACAAACGTTCTACGAATTGAAGCACGGACCAAAAATAACTTGGCTCCAAAGCCTAATTCTACAGCCTGCGGTATTCGTATTTACTAGTAAAACACCAGCCCATTTCTTAATAAAATCGTTTAATTCTTTTTATATTTGGGTTATTAATATTAAAAGTTATTTAATTTTTTTTATTTTGTACAATTTCGATTTATTACTAATCGCAATGCAAACGTTCTACGAATTGAAGCACGGACCAAGAATAACTTGGCTCCAAAGCCTAATTCTACAGCCTGCGGTATTCGTATTTACTAGTAAAACACCAGCACATTTCTTAATAAAATCGTTCAATTCTTTTTATATTTGGGTTATTAATATTAAAACTTATTTAATTCTTTTTTTTTTGTACAATTCGATTTATTACTAATCGCAATGCAAACGTTCTACGAATTGAAGCACGGACCAAAAATAACTTGGCTCCAAAGCCTAATTCTACAGCCTGCGGTATTCGTATTTACTAGTAAAACACCAGCCCATTTCTTAATAAAATCGTTCAATTCTTTTTATATTTGGGTTATTAATATTAAAAGTTATTTAATTCGTCTTATTTCATACAATTCGATTTATTATTAATCGCAATGCAAGCGTTCTACGAATTAACGCACGGGCCAAGAATAACTTGGCTCCAAAGCCTAATTCTATAGCCTGCGGTATTCGTATTTACTAGTAAAAACACCAGCCCATTTCTTAATAGAATCGTTTAATTCTTTTTATATTTGGGTTATTAATATTAAAACTTATTTAATTCTTTTTATTTTGTACAATTCGATCTATTACTAATCGCAATGCAAAACGTTCTACGAATTAACGCACGGACCAAGAATAACTTGCTTCAAAGCCTAATTCTATAGCCTGCGGTATTCGTATTTATTAGTAAAACACCAGCCCATTTCTTAATAGAATCGTTCAATTCTTTTTATATTTGGGTTATTAATATTAAAACTTATTTAATTCGTCTTATTTCATACAATTCGATTTATTATTAATCGCAATGCAAGCGTTCTACGAACTGACGCACGGGCCATAAAAAGCTTGGCTCCAAAGCCTAATTCTACAGCCTGCGGTATTCGTATTTACTAGTAAAACACCAGCCCATTTTTTAATAAAATCGTTTAATTCTTTTTATATTTGGGTTATTAATATTAAAACTTATTTAATTCTTTTTATTTTATACAATTCGATTTATTACTAATCGCAATGCAAACGTTCTACGAATTAACGCACGGACCAAGAATAACTTGGCTCCAAAGCCTAATTCTACAGCCTGCGGTATTCGTATTTACTAGTAAAACACCAGCCCATTTCTTAATAGAATCGTTCAATTCTTTTTATATTTGGGTTATTAATATTAAAAGTTATTTAATTCTTTTTATTTTGTACAATTCGATTTATTATTAATCGCAATGCAAGCGTTTTACGAACTGACGCACGGACCAAAAATAGCTTGGCTCCAAAGCCTAATTCTACAGCCTGCGGTATTCGTATTTACTAGTAAAACACCAGCCCATTTCTTAATAAAATCGTTCAATTCTTTTTATATTTGGGTTATTAATATTAAAACTTATTTAATTCTTTTTATTTTATAAAATTCGATTTATTATTAATCGCAATGCAAGCGTTTTACGAACTTACGCACGGACCAAGAATAGCTTGGCTCCAAAGCCTAATTCTACAGCCTGCGGTATTCGTATTTACTAGTAAAACACCCAGCCCATTTCTTAATAGAATCGTTCAATTCTTTTTATATTTGGGTTATTAATATTAAAACTTATTTAATTCTTTTTATTTTATATAATTCGATTTATTATTAATCGCAATGCAAGCGTTTTACGAACTGACGCACGGACCAAGAATAGCTTGGCTCCAAAGCCTAATGCTACAGCCTGCGGTATTCGTATTTACTAGTAAAATACCAGCCCATTTCTTAATAGAATCGTATAATTCTTTTTATATTTGGGTTATTAATATTAAAACTTATTTAATTTCTTTATTTTATACAATTCGATTTATTATTAATCGCAATGCAAACGTTCAGAAAATCGTACACGGTCGCAAAATTTAACTTTCGCTTAAACCCACATTCGCCTAATCCCACACACGCACAAAATAAATTTTAAAAAATTATATACTTTATATAACCTAGTCGTTCGTATGCTTTCGGGACAAAAGTTCTAAAGCATCTATAGTATAGTGGTTGATGGTTTCTATAAGTTCAATTCCTTCGTTACCCCATTGAGAATCCGTAAAGCCACGGGAAAAGGGTTGCCAGGCGTTCTGCCTTAATGCTCCGCCATTCTACTTATAGAACCTAGTTGCATGCAAATTCTATGGCTTCGGCCCGTGAATTGTCCCACGGGGTCTTGTATATATAGTGAATAAGTATGAGTCGGTGTATCAGTCTGCCCTCTGCTGTAAGTGTCTTTTTTGTAATTTAATTTAATTAATTAAAGTTTTCGAATAATTTAATTAATTAAAGTTTTCGAATAATTTATTTAATTAAAGTTTTCGAATAATTTATTTAATTAAAATTATCGTTGCTATAAGCTACGCGAAAACTTTAATTAAAGTTTTGAAAATTTTTCAAAACCACACACACCACCCAAATTATCAAAAACTCCCAAAACCCCCCATCCCAAAACCCCCCAAAAAACACCAAAACCTCCAAAACCTCCAAAACCCCCAAAACTACCAAAACTACCAAAACTTCCAAAACTCCCAAAACTCCCAAAACTTCAAAAAAAAACTCAAAAACTTCAAAAACTTCAAAAAAAAAACCCCTAAAAAAACTTATTCTTATTTTCTTCGAATTTCTTCGATTATACGATTTTTTTTAAAAAAAATTCGATATGTCAAACATTCAAGTATTTTTCATCCCTTTGATAAACAGCGCTAATATTCATTATTTTAGTAACTTTCGTATTACTAACGATTTAAATCCTAAACAAGCGTTTCAAAAATTTACTTGATTTTCAATTTTTATCTTATTATATAAATTTTGAATTATTGCTTTGTTTGTTTTGTAATTCATCTATTACTGGATTTGAACAATATATACGTAAAAACCATTTCTATTCAATTTTAAAAAACGATCGAAATAAATTAATTAAACAAGGCTTAATTATTTATTAATCGTTAAAAATCGAATTTTTGAAAAACAGTTTAGAATTAATACGACTTTTTTCATTAGAATTCGATTTAAAACCTTTTTCAGAACTCGAAATATCGCAAAACAATTTTAAATGCGATTTTTGTTTTTTAATTTTAGTAAATCGTATAAATATTAAAAAACATATTAAAAAAATTCATATAAATAAAATCGAAATTATTGTTGCAAATGATATTAGTAAATATTATTCAATTGTAATTATTTAATCATTTGAAAGAAATAGATAATATTTCGAAGTTAAACAAATTGATAATTTAGTAAACGAAATCGAAGATAATATTTATTTTAATGAGATTTCAGAAGATTTACCATTTGATTTGTTAATAGCTTAAAATTTATTAATCGAAGAATTAAATTTGAAAGAATCTTTATTTTACGAAAATTTAAATTCGTTTAAAATAAATCTTAGCGATAATTTAACCAATTTTCAAGCAAAAACTCGATATGCTGAATTTATTCAAAATTATAAGCCGTAAGAATTATACGATTTATATGAATTATATAATCAAGATAAAAACGACGAATTGATTAAATTTATAATCGATAATATTCAAGAAATTCTTTATTTAAGTTTAAATAAAATTACTTGGATAAATAAAAGTCATTTAAATATTTTAAATAGTTTTGAGCTTAATAAAATAGGTAATAAAGAATTTAAAATATTATTTATATCGAAATCTCGCGTCGATTATTTTGCTTTTTTTAATAATTTTATTACTTTTTTCTTTCGTAGTTATAATTTAAAATTATATAAAACTAGTAAACCGATTTTTAAAATCGATACAAAACTAGAAGAAAAAATTGACGATTTATTATTACAAGCGATTGATTATATAAACGATTCAAAAATTGAAGTTTTATCGAAAGATTTCACAAAAACTATTAATCGAAATATAAATAAAGCTTATAATAATCGAATTTTAATCGACGATTTATCGAGTGATAATTCTGAAATTAAATTCGATAATTTTATAAGCAATGAATCTATATTATCGGATGATAGCAATTTAAGTAATATTAGTAATAATAGCAATACTTCGAATAATTTTTGGTTTTTTGGAAGATTATCAAACGTAGATACAGAGTAAAATTTTTATATTTCATTTTTAAAAAAATATAAAAATTCTGAAACTGATCGTAATCCTTTGTTAATCGAATTTCAAAAATTATTAAGTAATATTATTTTTGAAATTTTAATTCAAAAACAAGATTTAAATATATTCGAAAGTTTTATTAACGCTTATTTTGCAATTAAAAGTTTAAAATCTAATTTTACTTTACGAGATATTTTAGATTTATTTGGCTATTATTTTAAATTTATATATTGCTCGCAATTAATATTTTTAAATAAAGCTATAAATATTCTTGTTTGTAATTCTCAAAGTAATTTAAATGATATTTTAATTAAATTAATAAATAATTTTTTTAAAAATAATTCGAATACTGTATTAAGCGAATTGCTATTACACCGATCGTTTTGTTTTATTGTAAATAAAAATCTTTCAAGCAATAGCAATGTTATAATTCATAGTTTGACTGAAAATACAGTTAGTTATAAAAACGTTGTTTTAAGTATTGACAATTTGCGATTTGTATTTAAAGAATTAATTTTAGAAACCGAGCAAATATTAAAAAACGATCTTATTTTTAATATTTCAGAAAGCGAATATAGTTATATTACGTTAAATGATTTTGCAAAATACGA